>OY769903.1:22099904-22609904 GCA_963669185.1 Dyspetes luteomarginatus | reverse complement strand
AAAAAGTAGAATTTTTTAATCCCCGATTGAAGGTGTTTGGGTTTGTATCAATCATGTAATGCTGTTCATGAACATGAGTTGACTCAACATCCTACTGTAAATGACAATAGAAATGAAGCGTTTTTCCGTTTACAAATTAAATTAACCAGCCACGAAATCCATATCAGAATTCAATTGTTATAGAACACGAAAAAAGCTTGACGCCACTTTACAAGGTACAAAATATCGTTTTTTTCAACACCCGACTAAAAAACTCGTCATTTTAAGAATAAGAAAATAATGAATTCATGTGTAGAAGGGAAATTATGCAACCAGTAAATTCCCATACATCTAGAATTTTGGTGGTCTCAGGCAGAATCAGAGATTTCTCGTTCAATTTATTATTATGTTATTTATTAAATTACGGATTTTTAATCGAGGTTTTTTTTACAAATTTAATTATTCTTTTGCGATAAAAAAAAGTCAATAGAAAAGGCGCTAGAATATTTTTGCTCACGCAATAATTCAATAATCCAAGGTTCCGTTTTGACACATTACCATAAAATTGTGTCAAAGTTTATTATATTTCAAAGAATCATTGTAGCAAGTACTTAAACGTTCACCAGTGTTTCACTATATATATATATATATATATATATCTACTTCTTATGTTAGTTTTCTTAATTTTCTCTTATATCGACTAAATTTATTAAATTAATCAGACGAGTATATACATATATACAATATATATACGTCCATTCCACGAGTACCAACTACGCGAACCCTAGTAGAGGTGTATACATATATATATAGGGAAACAGGAATATTTTAGCTACGTCGCTTCGATCCATTTGCCAGCGGTGGATTTCAGATATATCTCTCCCTCTGCTGTTCGTTTAGCACGAGTAACGATAAATCGCTCTCCGCGTGTTCAACTCATAACAGGAGTCGGGTGTAGATATACAGTGGTCACGCGAGAACATGCGAGCTTGATGCAGCTCACCGTTTAAAAAAATTCTTTCGATCATTCCATCTCTTTCTCTCTTTTGTGCTCCCTGCGCTCGTTTTGTTCGAGCTTCTACATGGCGCTGCTTCAATCAACGTCAATTCCCTCGTTAATACACCAAGCATCATCAGGATCAACGTTATCGTGAACTAATCACCCTGATGTACATGAATCGAAGTAAACCATCACTGAGCTTCCGGTAATGAGCAAGAACCGCCACTATTCAAATGGCAAGCCATTAAAAGTATTTTTATTAAAAGAAATAACTCGATTAAATGTTCTAAAAAAAAAAAATCTTATTGATCATTAAAAAAAAATATTTCAAAAATTAGACCAACTATTACAAAGTTTGACGAAAAATGTTACAATTTCCATAATTCAGGATAACGATTAATATTTATTTTGCTTTAGAATCTTCACTAGCTACCGCAGCTAGAAAAAAAAATATTTATAGTTAACGTTAATTAAATGAGTATATTTACATTTTTTAAATTGATTCCAAATAAAATTATCTGTTTGATTCAACTTAAGAGATCATATTTGATACGCCTCAATTACATTGTTTAGGTACCCAACGGAATCAATCATATAAAATATTTCGTTGAGTCAAACAAATAATTTATTTGGGATCAAATAAAAGCTCACCAGGCCAAGATTCAAATAAAATTTAATTAATTCAACCAAACTTTTTCTGTCGATGCGGTAACGACGAGAATATCGTATTCCAATGATCTTTTGCATTCGCATGAACCTAAACCAAAACCCTCTTCCATTTAAAATCCAATGTGCTCGTTAATGGTGATGGTAATGATTTTCCAGTGAAACTATTATTATAAACCATTAGAACTCTAGGAGATGGTTCTCCCATGTTGGTTCCTTCAATTCGATCTCGTTCTCGCTTCTTCTTCCCCCCGCCCCTCTCTCTCTCTCTCTCTCTCTCTCTCTCTCTCAAATTCTCTCACTCGTTGATGGTTCTGATTTTGCCAGTGTAAGCTCTCGAGGCATGATCGAAATTGTTGGGACGTCGGAGTGAATCAGCGGTTACTGGTACTATAATACTATCTGTACCGGTATCTATATATACAATAGAAGAGATACTATCGCATCCACCCATGTCTGTATGCTATCTAATAGAGAGCGTTGAATACTATTTGCCTATATATATATATATATATATATTAGTTACTATATAGATACAAACTTGCAGAATACCCGGCTAATAGATTACCCAGGCATATACAGTCTCTGTATCTTGGCCCTCTCTACCCCGCCCCTCTGATTGTTCCTCTGTCTCTCTCTATGAACGCCATTTTGATGGGTAAGGTGCTCTGAGCTGGTGATGAACTCGGTTGGTTAGGCGTCTCACGAGCGAGAGAGTGAATTGATAGAGGGAACACCATATAGTGCCGCGCTTCGCTTCCCTTGCAGTCAGGGGCAGTAGGGTGCCGATTACGGCTACCTCCATATATATATGTGTGTAATACACCTTGGACCCTCTCTATAGATTACGACACTATCATGTAGATATAGCCTCTATCTCTATAGTTACATGTATCCATATAGATAAATGGAGTGAAATGGAAAGAAAACCATGTCAAGATGTTTATCGACTCCGTTTGCTCAAAATTTAACGAAATTTGAAGACAATGGACTGTAATTGTAATAGCTGAATTTTAATTGGCTGAATAAAATTGGCCAATTACATTTATTTGTAATTGGCACAATTTTAACTTCGTCTATTTGATTTTAAGAGCGATCAATGCAATGTTAGCTATTATCTCATCGAAATGCAAAAAATATGGAAATAATAGTTGGTAATTCATATAGAAAAAATTATTCTTCCCTAACTATTAGTTAATTTTGCTCTGGGTTATACTTCATATATCTTATACGCATTCTATGCTATATCTGCACACAATATAGTACGACTACTATGAATATCCATGTAGTGTGGTTTCTACGCGTACCAGGACTTGGCCGATAGCATCGAACGATCGTGGTGGAGGAAGAGAGAGAGAAAGAGAGAGAGAAAGAGAGAGAGATAGAGAGAGAGAGAGAGAGACTCGTGTACGATAGTCATGTACATGTCCGTGCATATACGGCTGTATCTACTGTACGTGGGGTAGGATACGTAGCAAGGAGAGTTGGCGTTCGTGGCCCGTGCTCGTCCGGTCATCCCTCCTCCGTTTCCCCCTGCCGTTCGCCATATTCCTACCGATGTATACACGGAAACACCGCCACTGGTATGGACACATTTTACGTATACCTGTATATTTGCCTATGTATAAGTATGTTTGCCGATATATATATATATATATATATATATATATATATATACATATATATAAATGGAGGTAACCAGCCACGTTACGGGGGTTGCGGGCGTCGGCTAATGGAGAAATTTACCCCGCAACGGAAACCGTTATGTGCCGCTGACTCTATTTAGACTCTGTTTAGTACGAAGCACACGCAGAGTCTCGTTCTCCATTCTCCAACGTATCCTTATACATGCTCGAGCGCTAGCTAGCCATTCTCTCGTACAGAAATATACATATATAGAATGCGAAGCCTCGGTTTATGCGGAGGAGAGGTGAAAGAAAGAGGATCCGGCGGGCACAGCAGCGTTGGGGGGATGAAAAGCTGCTCGAGTCGAGAAACTTTCTCTTACTCCGAGCTTGCACCAGAGATATTGTAGCGTTACTAGCATCAGTGCCACCTATATAGCGGAAAAGTTGACGTTATATATCGACCTTTCGAAATAGGTCGGTCCTAACACACCGGGGATGGGGAAGGAACGAGAGACGGAAACGTTGGAGTCGTTTGAATTGTCAAAAAGAATTTTCAAGACACACCAAGTGAGGCAAAAAAGTCCAATGCTATTGTTATTACTGACATGACGTAAATATATATAGGGGTAAAAATAGGGTAATATGGCCCAGTGTTTTTTACATGTTTTAAATATACAAATAAAAACATAAGAATAGACCATGAGTGCAAACTTATCTAACCTAAAATATAACAACTTTAGTATCCTTTAAACACACAACATCCCGAGAACCCACGAATCCTCTCGACGGATTTGAAGGGTGGTCCATATGACCAAAGCGAATAAAATTTTGAAAAAGTACGGTTTGATATATTATCGGAAAACATTTTCAAGGAATTCCTAAAAATATTTTTTTTCTAGAGCTTTTCATAAAACTTACCTTTCTCAAGAAATGCCACACTTCTGTGAACTTCGATTGGGAAATCTTATTGGTATAAATATTTTCATGATCCGTATTTCCCTTCCATATTCTATGCGATGTATATACTATTAATATATAATACCTATTATGTATTGATGCGGACTACCTTTCCAATTTTTATGACTTTACTCGAGAGTGTAACTTTTTCTCCATCCCCAACCTCCTCAATGTTGCAATCACTTAGAAAACTCGAGTACTTTGGAAAACACGGCAAGAATGGAAAAGTTTTCCGTTCTCATGGACTCCGATGGATATACTCTTTCTCTCTCTCTCTCTTTCTCTTTCTCTCTGTAAGCTCCGTACAATTATCCTGATTACGCCACTCTGCATCCGGTTCGATGGATTAATTTTATCCCTTGGACATGTATATGTATATTGTATCGACCCATAGCCACCATTATATATATTCGACGAGTTACGAAAGAACTGTGAATAATCAGCGTAGTTTTCCTCTCGAACGTTTTCCGATTAACGCGAATCAGACCAAAAAGATACGGCGAGCCAAGTTTAAGATATTTCATTTGTTCGAAAGATTAATCCCCAAGGTAAACAAGGGATTATATCGAATTTTGAAATAGAGGGCTTATAAGAACAGTTAATTTGTATTAATTGATCAGTTAAATCGTTAGTTTCGTATTGTTCTCCTGAAACTTCGAAAGACTAGTAAATTATAATTGTATTTTAAATTTCATGATCTGATGAATAATAATGAGCCAACTATTAATACATATATAATTATAACCAATGACTTCATATTCATCAATAAAATTTAATGTGTTTACCAGAGCATTAATAGTACAAACATGAATATTTGAATTTAACCTAAATAATAGGAAGGAATATCCAGCTGTATTCCCGAACTGATTTTGCTCACGAACGAAGCTGCCAAACGATCGTAGCATGTGTATATATATATATATATATATATATATATGGAGAATCGCGAATGGAAATCGAGAACGGTATAATGACGTGCGGTAATCCGAGTTGGCAACGTACACTGGCCGATGGGAAATCGTTCCTATATACATCAATATATATATATATATATATATATACATCCATACATGTATGAACGAACGAGCCGCGAAATATGTACACGCGGCATAATTTGCGCGAGGGGATGAAATGGTGAGAGTCGAAACACAGTACATAGAGTAGATCCACCTCAGCCGTCGGTGAAGTGGAGAGACGTGCAGACAGGAAGGCGGACGGACAGATAGACAGGAGTGCGAGAGAGCATGGAGATCAGACAGACAGTCAGCGAAAGGTACAGAGAAAGAGCGAGAGAGAGACAGAGACAGAGAGTAGTTACATATCCCGTTGTTGAGCTTACATTAAGCGTTTGCTCGAGTGAATTCTGTCTCTCCGAGTATCGAATATCGGGAATCGCGTGCGATTAGTTTAACTGTAGCCATGCCGGATTCAGATATATATATGTCGCAAGTTGAGTCCATCCGTCGAGACCTGACCGCATCGATGAAGTTAATATATTATCGACTGTCCCGTAGACGCGACCGGACGGACGAATCATCCGATGTGTTGTCCTCTCGGTGCTCTCGCATCTCTCCTTTCTCTGCCTGTCGTATACGTACCAGCGATACTCAATCCCAACTATTCAACGAGACACACTAAGGGAATACCTTTATATATATATATATATATATATATATATATATATATATATATATAGAGCGAGAGATAGAATGGTCGAATGCGAGAGGAAACCGTTGCCGTTCCAGTATGTCGTTCCAATCGGCAGTGCGAGCGCCCTCTCGTGTGGTGGCCTGGAAAAACACCCGTTCCAAACGGCGTGACACAAACTAGCCCTCGTTCAAATTCTCGCCCCTCTCTCACTCTCTCTTTCTCTCTCTCTCTGCTATCCACGAGGCACACCAGCAGTACAAAAACGGATTAACCTAACGATCAATCAGAGTATTCGGAAGGCCACACTTGCCGGACGCTATTTTGTACCCAGTTTTCCATCTACACCCTGTTTCCAACGGAAAATATTTGCTGTATATATCGGGCAAAGGAGGGTGAAAAAAAATTGCTATAATTTTCATGTATTTAGCATATTAACGAATCGTTATATATGACTGGTTATACGTCAAGCCCCCCCGGTTATATTTATCCAACATATTAATTATTCAGTCTCGATGATTATATCACGTTTGTCGAGGGAGGCTTACCTACCACGATCGATTGAATATTTTCAACCGTGAGCTTGATTAGCCTAACGATTAATCATCGGGGTGAGGAGAAGGGTGAATGTACCAATTAGACAGTTTGTGCATACATTGAAAAAGTTACGAATGAGATTATATCTCATAGACAGACAAATCGTCGTTAAATACACTCATCAGTTAATATCGCGCGTGTATAATATTGTAAATATGAACGTTCAATTATCAAATTTTATATAAATTACGAGAGACAAAAAATATCGTTAATTAGCACACAAGGGAGTATACAAAGTATACAATTTTCTCATTCTCTCTCTCTCCATCTCTATCTCTCTTCCCCGTCGACCGAATTTCCGAGGGGTCGTTCTGCCTCGTTAGCGGTAAATCTCGAGTTTGACTTGCCGAGCTGAAATAGCGAGGGGAGAGAGAGAGAGCAAAGTGAATTAAACAAATATTGATGCGAGAAAGGGGGTAAAGCGAGAAATCCGCAACCGTTGGAAGACCCGTAATATGTTATTATGGGCGATTTTGTCAGACGCGTAGAGCTGTTTGCCGCAGAATGGCCAACGATTCGAGCAGGGTTGGCGGTTTGGTGAATCCTTCTTCTTGTTCATCGCTAAATCTCTTTCTCTCTCTTTCTATCCTTCTCGTTGTGCTGATTGTACACCTCCGCGAAAATTCTCGCTACCCTCGGCTCAACCATCAATCCGCTCGGTGATTGAATGCGTGTGGCTACGAACTACCCCATCCGAACTATATACCACTCACTGTCACTGTTTCTCTCTCTCTCTCTCCCCTCTCGCGAAATTATCTCTCAGCAGGGTTTATAATTGAAATTTTCATTTAGAAGAATCAAAATTATACAAAAAATGCAATCAAATTATTTCAATGAAACTTTCACGCGAGAAATTTCGAAATACATTTTTAAGCTGGAATATATTTAAGTGATGAGTGCAAAAGTATGTAATGATATAAAATGTTCTATATGTGGTCAGCCACGAGTACATCATTTTTTTCACAACTTTTACTATATCAACAGGGGGATGATGGGGGCATCATTCTTCTGCTAATAAAACCTTAAGTTGAAGAATACATAAGTAACAAAATATCCTTTTCGATTTACGATACAAAAAAATATGGCGAACCGTTAACATGCTAACATTGTCACTCGGCCATCTAAGCCCTTCAATATATTACAATATCCTACGTGATACAAAAAAATGCAAAATGCATATCAACGCATATCTCTTTCTTGTACCTCTGCTCGCTGCAACAATGCAAAAGGTCGTACGTGCACACGCACGCACGCACGCGCACACACACACACACACACACACACACACACAACTTTTGCCATATAGTACCTTCACGTGCTTCCTCTGCACTAGGCACTTTCCTCGTGAGCGCCCTTCGAGAAAACTTGGATGACGTACGAAAATTCACGAGCTTTCAGGAGGGCAGAAGGATAGGGGTGTTCGGGGAACGAAGCGAAAACTTTACGAGCTTCGTTGGCGCAGAGTGGCGCGTGAAGAAAATATGTATATAGAGAGATAGAGCTAGAAGCGAGAGTATGGCGAGAAAGGAGCAAAGGGGAAAGGGTTGTAGGTTATGAAGACAGAGATGAAGAGAGAGGGAGGGAAGGAAGGGCAGTTAACACGCGGACCACGCAACCTCAGCCTCAGGGCAGAGGCAGTAAGTAAAACCTAGCTATGCTTGCACCCTTCTCTCTCTCTCTCTCTCTCTCTCGTTCTCTGTTTATTCCCTAGAAACACCCTGCAGCCCTCTAGCGGCGAGAGGATTCATCGTTATCGAGGAAACGTCAACGTTTTTAAAGCCACGAACCCAGCAGCAGTAGTTATATATACTTACACACTCTCTCTCTCTCTCTCCCTCACAATCAGCCGGATACGTTTCGGCAGTGAGGAATAAGCATCCAAGGAAAGCTTTTCAAGAGAGATAGAGAGAGAGAGAGAGAAGAAGCGAGAGCTTGAGATGTATATATGTACATTTCATTTCGCAAACGATTCGATGCGCCGCCGGTGTTATCGATCTTTCTTTCCACACAAATATACTATGTACATACAAATATATATATATATTTTTGCCGACACGGCTTTCATGGTACGTCGATTCCGGTGGGCCAAATCGGGTACAGGAGAGGTCGCGAGAGGGGAATTCGAATTTTCCAAAAGGGGAATGAGGTACAAAAGAGACATATATATGCGGCATTTCATGTGTATTGGGGCGGTTTTTGGCCGGAGTTGAGCGATTTTAATGCCCGTCTAGAAATTACTTTCTTATCATCATGCCATCATTATTTATAGACAGACCCCAATTATCATCAGTAGAGAAAATTCCAAATCTGTGAATTTCCTGGAATTATGTTCTACCGCACATACATTGAGTACGAGTGAATAAAAAGAAAGTTTACTAATTAATTTTCATTGGAAACATGTCTTTTTTTCAACTACACATAGACCGATTAATTTTTTTTTAATCGTAATTCCGAAAAACGATATAAAGTGAAAAAAAAATTAGTGTCCATTTTTCACCCAAAGGGTCTAGTTTATATTAAGAAAGAAATAAATAACAAAACAAAAACTAAGAATAAGAAAGCAAAATACATTTTTTTCAATTTTATTTCGATTTTGTATCATTATAATGTTTTGAAAAATCTACTTCATGTTTCTGGCGAAAATTGATTAGTAAACTTTATTTTGTCTGCTCATTTTCCTCTGTACGTGGAGGAGAAGATACACGATATGATCATTACAGAATATTCACTTTCATCGATATTTTCTCGATTGATCATAATTGGGACTTATAACTGAAGGAGGAGATAATAAAAAGAAAGTATAATGAATTCTAGTCGGTCGTTAAAATCGCTGACACCTCGCTAAAACCCATTCAACTGCACGTGAAATGGCCCACGTATATATATATGTATATATATATATACGTGTACCTACAGAAGTCCGAGCCAAACGCGCTGAGCGCTCGATCGAGCTTATCCGCTAATTAGTTTATCGGACGTAAATCGCGTTAATTCGCGACTTCGCAATTGCCCGAGTGACGGAGATGCCTGCACCCACCGATAGATAGTTTCGGAGTGAAGAATGGCCGAGAGAGAGAGAGGGAATTCGTCCCGAGATTTAAATCACAACGCGATCAGCCAATTAGCTTGGCGCATCGGTGCCTTTCTCTCTCTCTCTCTCTCTCTGCTCTCCCAGTGGAGTCTCCATGTGCGATGAACCCAGCGAAAATGGACGCGATTGTGAGGACAGAAGGATAGCAGAGACAGAGGATAAACAGATTGGCGTACGTGTATGTGTGTGCGTGTGGAATGAGTCGCGTGGTGCAAGTGCCAAGCCAGCAGCTCTCGGTTATCAATTAACGCGATTACTACAACGTGGCCGCTCACGACGGCTTAAGCTGTGATTCAATTTTGTACAGATGTACATACCAGCAGCAGACTTCTCTTTCTTTCTCTCTCTCTCTCTCTCTCACTATCTCTTTCCCTCTCTGTCTTTCGGGACTCAATTCAGTGCCCAATGCCGAGAAACTATATAACGACGGTTAAAGATAAATGCTCGATAGAGAGGAAGGGAGGGAGAGTTAGAGAGAGAGAGAGAGAGAGAGAGAGGGCGGGGAGAAAAGCAGAGTATAAATAATCGAAGGACCGATATATATAGTGCATTTTCATCATTCTTCTTTTTAGACCACCTGAATTTATGGAAATTAATGATTGGGCGTCGAGAATTTTTCCCTGTATGGAGTACGCAGTCATGTGAAGTTTGAACCCTCGTTCTCATTCGTTTCCATATTTGACTTCATATACTCGCCATATAGTCCAGTAAAAAAGGCCAAAAGTAAGAAGCGTGAGGTGAAGATCCACTTTTTGAACTGACGCTAGATAAGTGGATACTGAAAGATACCCTTATAAAATTTTTATCCCCGAAAAAAAACGTCTAGGGGGCTTTTTTGTGTAGAAATTTTATAAACTACAATTTTTCTCATAACTATTTTCCTCGAAAAATTTATCATTGTCGAGATATTTGCGAAAAACTATAATTCAGCCTTTATTGACAATTTTTCCATACAGTAGTAAAATTTTAATTGAGCTGTCACTCTGGGGAGTTTATGTTCGTCGAACTTGTTTTAATCATTCAATTTTTTGAAAACTAAAAACGGACCAGTCAAAAATAAAGGTGGTGCACTTAGAAGCGATTGAAGAGCAATTTTTTGGTACACAAATATCCTAGAAAATTCAAAGTTGAGGGCTGGCTTCACATAGGTAAACAATGTGCTGATATTGCTCATATACCCCTGAAAAATCGACGCATGCGCTGAACGGTAGGGGAGCGTGTCAGTAAGTGCAAGCAGTACAGACATATGGTACATCTCTCTCTTCCAGTGGTGCGCAACTATAGTAAATTGTGTCATTTACTGATTATAAAATCCATGATTAAACAATAACAAAGGCTTAAAAAAAAAAAAAATGTTTCTCTAGAAATATAGATCAACTCATACTGATTCGATATATGCTAAACAAAATCGTGAAATATATGAATTTACATTTTTTACGATTTTTCAAAGTTATACTGTTTGCGCGTCAACCCCGAAGCTTCAGATCGTTTTTGCGCCCTTATTTGGAAAAATACGAGGTTAGACTTTATACAACTTTTTATCTATTTTTTTATTTTGAACAAGTTTTGCCTGAAACGTTTTTCAATCGAGATATTAGTTTCTGAGATACGCTGATTCTCAAGTTTTTAACCCTTCACCTCACGGTTCTTACTTTTGGGCTTTTTTACCGGACTAATATTCGTTCACGACGAAAGCCAAACCGGAGCATATCGATCGTTCATTTCATTTTTTTTTTCGTCGTCGTTTTATATCTATATCTCTATCGCTATCTCGCTTGCCTCGTACACTGTAGTGTCAATACATCCAACGCTCTCGTCTCTCTCTTGTCCTGCGCACTTTTTCCCCGGGGCTTATGTGCATATATATATATATATATATATATATGCACATATATATATAGATGATTTTCAAACATAACGAAATTCCATAGAGATGCGAGAACACGCCCCGGGCATGGCGAGCGACTCTTAATTCGTCATTCGATTCAATTTTATACGCCTGGAATGCAATCGCGGGCTGTTTCATATATGGCAAAGTGGAACGCGAGGGTATGAGTTAAAAAAAAAAAGAGAGATTCGGGATAGGACTCACAGGCGCAGGGGTAAAAGGGGTTGCTCGTGCTCGCGGGACCGCTGAAACGTAAATAATTGAGAGCGAACCAGAAAGAGTGCACGAGAGAGAAGGAGAGCCGCGTGGCGCGTGATAGCATCGATGTGGAATTACAGAAATTAACGAGGCGACCCGAAATTTCCGTGTCCGGACAGCATTCACCCCTGTTACAACTTCTCATCCCTCTCTACGGGCTTTACTCCCTCTGTCTTCCTCTTTTTTCATTTTATTTTTACTCTCTCGTTCCCATGTTTTCACTCGTGCATATTTATCTCTTTCGTTGCTGGAAATCCACGCCCAACTTCCGGCTATTCGTTACCAAATTATAAATACGCAACGCTCTACGTGCCGTATTATTACAGGATAAAATGAAGAAAGAATTAGCATTTAATTCGCGCAGATGTACGAAAAAATAAAAAAATGTATAAATGAGGATGAGCGGTTGGCGAGAACGACATTGAGGGGAGCACAAGAGAGACGGAGGAACTCGACAGGTCCCTTTAATCATGCACACGACACGCTCATTAATTAGCCCCGATAGCTCTCACCGCCAGTAGCGTTTCGGTCTCGCTTCAAAACGCTTTATTCGTAATTTCAATTTTATTATACGCCGCAGATGTAATCGTGCGCAGGGATGACAGAGAGACAGAGGCTCACAGGATAACGAAAAAGAGGGAGAGAGAGAGACAGTTGAGTAATGCCAAACGAGATGGAGTGATGGAACGAAAGGTCTGATAATGTGGCGCGCGCCTCGTAATAGATTATTCCGTTTGTAAATTCGTCGAAAATTAATGGTCTCTGGGTTTTTCTCACTTATCACTTATCATTTTTTCCGAACGCGTCTCAAGTATTTGCCGAATTTTTCCTTAAACTATCTACGTCTTTGCACATCCATCCATCTCTCTCTCTCTCTCTCTCTCTCTCTCTCTCTCTCTCTCTCTCTCTCTCTCTCTCTCTCTCTCTCTCTCTCTCTCTCTCTCTCTCTCTCTCTCTCTCTCTCTCTCTCTCTCTCTCTCTCTCTCTCTCTCTCTCTCTCTCTCTCTCTCTCTCTCTCTTTCCTGTTGTTCCTTTAGCGTGGGGCTTTTTCTCCCTTCTCCGCCCTCGAGAAGTTTTCCATGCTCTTTCTCTTGTTGCTACCCTCGCTCCTCGGGGTCAAAAGCTTATTAAAACGTTCTGCCAAGCAATTACGAGCACAGGAGCCCGAGCATGGACGCTCCAGTGCGCGAACCCCTCGTCCGAGTAAAACAAAAAAAAAACGACTACAGAAGCTCAAGTCGGGGGGCAGTAGGGGGCAACACAAATAGAATAAAAGAAACCGGAAGTACAAAAAATATATATATATTAAAAAAGATCGGGCATGTCTGCTGGTGAATATACAGACCCGAAGGGTTTGTCTGAAAATTTACGTGCATCCATAGACTCTCTGTCTGTCTGTCTCTCTCTCTCTACTGCCTTCTTTATACCTCATTTCTCCAACTTTGCTTAATTCGACGTAATTTTGAACGAGAGAGGGTGCAACCGCGAAACGTTGATGCAGGAGGTACCGGAAGAGTCTGCGGTCAGTCAGTAGACGGAGAAAACGAAAGTCGAGGTGATTGCGCGCGGAAAAAAGCCAGAAACAAAAATTGCTTCCTAATCGACTGGCGTTTGCTCAATTGCTCAACGAGAGCCACGGCCTCCACCCCCCCCCCCCCCCCCCCACCCTTTTCGAACGTTACCTCTCTCTTCTTTGCTCCCTCGTTTCTCCTCGGATATACGTAGATCCATGTATATATGTATAGTATGTATAGAGTTAATGGGTTAACTCACATAAACTCGCCACAAGAATTATGCGGCCATGGAATATATCGTGGGGGTTGTTACGCGGTTAGTTATGCTCTGAGCTTTACGTAAATGCTCGCCAGTGGTTTTCCAAGGCTACCCCTTCACGCATCTCTCCCTATAGTCAGACGTACCGGATTACTTTTCTCGGAAATCCGTTTTCATTTATTTTCTCTCTTTCTTCTTTGACTAAAAAAAAATAATAATAATAAACCACGCACTCGTTGGCTGAGGGTACAAGATCCCTGGTTCTGTTTGCCACAGTTGGAATAAATATTCCAGCGTGTTATTTAATCCTTAATCCTCGCTAATTCTCCATGAGCAAGTTTTTCTCTCATTCATTTAGGAAAATAATGAAACAATATGGGTAATGAAAAACATCGAATTGAGCAAAATCTCCTTAGTCAGAAAGAGAGCGACAGACAGAGAGAGTGATGAAGTGGAGCAACGAAGTAAAAACTACGTTTACGTTTAATACGTTGAAAGCTCGAGTAATGCAAGTATAATAAAAGTAAATGGAAAGTTCTCGGTGGATAAATATAAAAATTGAAAATAACAAAGGAAGCGTACGAAGTAGATTGAAGCGAGACGCGAGAGCATGTAGAGAGAATACGTTTTGTATAGATAGGGGTGGAAGAGAACAAAATGTTCGATAATTACGTATGAGCAGTAAACCGTGCGATGGTGTGGCAACGAGACGCGCTCAGAATGCTCTCAACGACCCCCCCACCCCCTTCATCCACCTCAAACCGTGTGCGTCCATCGTTTTTCAATTTTCCGGGTGCACGGCTCGGAGCTTCTGTGCCGAGAGGAAGAAAGAGGGATGAACACAATCGGGCCAGAGCCGCGCGCTGACGATGCTAGAGGGAAGTCGACTCGAGACGAAAAATAAAAAGAAAAATTTCGTGTAAAACGAGAGCAAGCTTAATGCTTCAATTTCGGAGAGTTCGCTGGAATTTCGTGCACAGCACATGTATATATATATACTCGGAAAGTTGCTGGTCGTTGATCATATTTGTCGAGCTTTATATATATATATGGATATAGATATAAAAAACTGGCCAGGTATGATCAACGACCAGCGACTTTCCGGGAAGCGCATCATTTGTGATCGATTAAAAGGTCCTCATAAATGAATTATCGATTTTAGCATCATAGCAATCATCTCACTTGTCGAACGGTGTGCAGATTTCCAGATATATCTTTGGTATCTCGAGGCCAATCATGTAACCTAACTTTCTGACAGAATATTTGTTGCTCATACCTTGAAAATAATCTTAATAGGCATTACAAATGAATAATTATTCAAAGATGTATGTTGTTTTTTGAAAAAACTGCTACGAAAATTCTTTTACTATACTCGTAATTGCTTCCGTCACAAAGTTATTGCAGATTTTTTTTTGTACGATAAATGCTCGTCCCTTTTTCAAATAATGGCAGATAAAATAATTCGTCTCACCGGGTTGGTTTATTTTTCATCGATCAATCATTGATTCATTCAATGATTGATGGATGAAAATTAAAAGCAGCCAATTGAAAAAAAGAGATGGAGAGAATTTTTTTTTTTAACTCGATAATAATTCAGCGTGTCCTTCAACGAAATGTAGCTAATACAGGCTCTCTAGCCTCGCAAAATGTTTTAAAGTGACCAACCGAAGGGGTTTTGTGTACGCAACCCCCCAACGGCTGATGCACGTCAGTTTAACGAGTGCCCCCTCGCGCCCCTCACCATGTACCAGCGCTCGAAATCTCCGTTATAAATATATCTGTACGCGGTGCGTTGGTGTATATCTCGCTGTACTGCGGTAAAAATAGATCACGGTTGGCATATTGCTTGGTCGATTTACTTTTTTTTTCTATTTTTTTATTCGATATATATAGTTAAAAGGGGGAAGACTCGTATTATATATATGTATACGAAACCAGAGACGCGAGAGACAGATAGATCCGGGGTATGGAGGAGAGGGGTGAAAAGCGAAATATGGACTCACCGCACTTTCACGCTCAGTCGCGGTCAAGCCGTGCACGATCTCTCGTTGTTTGCAAAATAAATAAATATCCACTGAACCGGTAGCTCTCGTGGGGAATGTCACTGTGGTATATATGTTCGCTTCTCCCTCTCTCTCTCTCTCTCTCTCTCTCTCTCTCTCTCTCTCTCTCTCTCTCTCTCTCTCTCCCTTTATGCACCGGAAAGAGTTGCGCGGAGGGACAGGTGGAAAAGCGAGAGGTTAACTAACGGTTTATTGTAAATAGACCTGCGGCTTCGGGGATCGGTGACGGTGGCAAGAGAGCGTCGCTTTTCCAATTTCAGAGTCATCGCCCGGTTGTTCGATACATTGTGTATATACACATATAAATACACGGTTTTATCATATATATATATATATATATATATATATATATCTATATATATATATACGTAGTGTACTCTGTAGATTGGCCTCGAAAAATCAACGAATGACAAACGAGACGGACAAATAGAGAAAAAAGGTATATATATATATATACATACTCGTTTTCACGTGATGGAGTCAAATTGGGACTGAGAAAAAACTGATATATTTGATACGAACAAATTTCATCTAAATCAAACAAAATCTATTTTAATCGAACGAAATTTATTAGGCTATAGAATTGTGCAATTAGTGATGTGACCAAATAAATTTTATTGACATAAGATGCATTCTCTTTGGTACGAATAAACGATTTGCGTGAAATAAATTAGTATCTCTCGGTATATATATTAGTCTGCTGATAAATTTTCGAATGCAATCAGTTTTCATTTTCGAATTGACCCTTCATTTTTTTCTCATTTCATGAAATTCGACATTTTTAGTAATGAGGATTTCGCAAAATTATATTCGAGAATGTAAAACATTTATTACTGCAGTGCAATTGTAGCGGGCTCATCGCCCAGTTTATGGACGCAGCAGGGAAAGAGAGGAAGAGAAAGAGGGTTGATCCGAAGAAAAAGAGGGAAGCAGATGAGAAAATCGCAATACATCTATAGCAAAGAGCTAAGGAAAGAGCAAAGCTATTCTATCGGCGAGAGAGAAAAAGAGACAAAAAGATAGCCCAAAGCGATTCAACCCCTGCCGAACCTGTGTTGCAGATTCACTTACCTTACCACCCTTCCTTCTTCTATGCTTCCTTTGCTCGGCCTGTGTTCAACTCACCCTCTTACCCCGCTTTCCTTTTTTCTCACTCTCTCTTTCTATCTCTCTCTCTCTCTCTCTCTCTTTCTCTCTCGACCCCTCCACTCGACACTATATTCGAGTGGAGAGCTTGGCGCTCGTCGAGAAACATCTGAAGGGTGAGAAAGAGAGCAGAGCAGAATCCGCGACGCCATACCGAAGCGTATACAACGGTACGTACGAACTCTCTACCACTCGTTATGGAAGCGTATAGGTACTAGTGGATAGGGTAAGTGTGTAAACCGGCGCCTTTACAAGGCACACGAAGCGTGTTTCTTGAGATTCACGCGTGCGCTCTATTCTTATATCCACCCACACACCATTTGCGATTGGAATACCCCTTCCCCCTGCCCCACTGGGTATACTCGCGACCGAGCGTCGCGGTTGTACACACAGATATACATACATATAGATTCAACCCCTCTATGGGGAAATATCCATAATGCGCATTTGCAATTTCAATGCCTCGCCAACTTGGGAGCTGCAGCTTCAGAAGAGACCCAGAGAGAGAGAGAGAGAGAGAGAAAGAGAGAGAGAGAGCGAGAGAGAGAGAGAGAGAGAGAGAGAGAGAGAGAGAGGAGCGAGTGAAAAGGAGAAGGGGTGTGGTGTAGCGGTTGCTCCATGAGTCTCTGCAACGCTCTACCACCAACTCCTCCAGAATCACTACCACTACCAAAGACGATATACTGTACTCAACTGTACAACCATTCACCCCCATATAATAGCGACGCGAAGCTAGGCATCCAGAGCCAGCCAAGTCTCCTCCGACACCCTCATCCTCCTCTTACTACTCGCGTACTTCTCACACCAATTCACAGAGAAAATACGGCATCCTCTTCTCTCCTCCACCTTCAGTGCTTTTCCATCTATATATATATATATATATATATACATATATGTATTCCTCGATCGTCTATCCGCCCCAAGCACAGTCCCTCCCAGGCCCCCTTACTTCCAATATTCCCATACGCACCACTGCCCCCCCCCCCCCCTCGGCGCCTCCTATTCCCATTTCTACGTATTACCGCCTGTTCTTGAACTCTGGCCTGTTCTGGCCTTCTCTTCTTTGCACCTTTGCACATATAACGCGTCTGTTATTCTCGCGCCAGAAAATCTCCTGTAGGGCTTTTCCTTCTCCCTCTTCTTTAACATCCCAGACTCCATCTCTCGTATAGTCGAGAGATCAAATAGCATTCTGGTGTGGAGTTCACGGGTTCTTTTTAAGGAATTCGTATACTCCTCTTTTGCAGACGGAGACAGAGAGAGGGAGAGAGACGACACTGTGGTAACAGAGTTGTTTTTTATGTTCCAGAGTCGCTAGTCGGTCGAAAAAGAAAGGGATTTTTACGTCAAACGTAAGTATATCAGCAAATTTATTGTATATTTTATTTAAATCAAGACTACATAGTGTAAAAATGTTAAAAATGTTCCACCATTTTTTTACTCCCTGTTTGACGATGAATACTACACTTAAGTCTTTGCTGCACGGGATATATTTTTGATGAAAATGTATTTTTTAATAATTGTAGCCAGTAAGTATTTCGCATATATTCTCACGTACTTTTTTTCATCATCGCCATATAAGAAAAGAATCAGAAAAAAAAGAGAGATTTTCGTTCGCTCCTCTCATCTCTTCACCGCCGTCTCTCTCGAGATTTCATTGCGAAATTTAGTGCCATTCCCACTCCTGATTGTCTACCACGCGAAAACGTTTCTCCGACCTCTCTCTCTCTCTCTCTCTCTCTGTCTCTCTCGTTGGCTTGCTCTCTTTCAACGGTTCTCGAAGCAAGAAACGTAGCGAGAAAGGATCAGTAAAGTCGGTGCGTTCCTGCAGGAAAGGTACGTGCGAGAGATGGAGACTTGGCAAGAATACGAATGAGCTTGAGAAATCAACGAATTGCCTCGAGACGACTTGGCAAAAGAGCGAATGTGCAAGAGGCAGATAAATCTATAGAGTGTGCGCAATGCAGCAGCAAAGAACACGGTCGAACCAAACGGGAATATAACGTAAGAGCGGTTAATTATAAAGGGGAAGGAAATGGGATGTTGGCAGAGCTATGGAACTGGGGGGTGCGAGAGCTTGCGGTTTTAGTTTGACTTTTTGAGGGATTACCCACAGCTTGATCCCCCATCAACCGGTACCACAGCGTTCGTCGATCATCGGGGAGCTGTGAAAACGTCAGAGAGAGAGGGAGAGAGAGAGAGAGGGGGGGGGGGAAAGAGAGAGAAAGCCCGAGTAGAGACGAAAAAGCAAAGGGAAACTGAACCACTCGAGGGTGAGTGAAAACCTGGCAGACGTGAAAGACGGGCGAAGAGATCGCTGCGCGTACATGCTCCAACGGCGCTCGGTTATCATTTCATTATTTCCGTTAATTCAATATCTGGTACGGGAATTGTTCACTGGGGTGGGTAAAACGAACGAAATATACGTTGGCCGCTAAGCACAGTTCATCTGAGCCTTCGTTTCCTTCTGGTCTCACGGGACATAACGGGAATATAAAGAATGAGAGTGGAAGCAAACGAAAAAAAAAAAGTTGCGGAAAAAGTAGAGGGCAACGCGAAGGACATTGCTAGAGACTGCTGGTAGTGGCGGTGATGCTGCGAGGTAAATGGAGATCTGACTTGTTAATTTTTACTCCCGGCATTGCGCATAAATTTAAATCGGTGGCTGGGCCAGAAGCTCCTATTATAATTGATTCGCCAGCGTGTATAGTATATTTGTCTATATGTATATATATATCTTATACTCCCAAGATCTATATATCTGTGTAGCAAAAAAAAAAATCATTCCTATCTCGCGCTGAAATTTTCCCGTTGACGTGTAGAAAAAAGGGACACTAAAGTCTGTTTATTCGTGGCTATAGAAGTTCGAGCTTCCGTGAAATACTTTTGTTTCGTTACAAAATATATATATATACTATATTTTTAGTTTAATCTACTTTTAGCAGGGACTTGTTCTGACGCATTTACACGAGCGAGAACCCAGCTAGAAACTTGAGCTTTCCTCTCCTCCGTTGGAGGCGGCACATGCGGGCAGGTGAAGCCTGATGGCGAGAATCCCTGTGCGACATTACAGCACAAAAAAACTCTTAAAACTCGGATGAGAGTACAGGGAAACCACCACAGCGGTAGACGTTCCAGTCAAGCCTAATTAGCCGCCGAAACTCCTTAGGCTCTAACCCTCTCACCTTCCTTCTGGACGGGGGATAAAGAGAGTCTAAGGAGAGGGGTGAGAGGGACAGAATGGATCGAAGAAGCAGAATGAGAAAGCGAGAGAAACGATGAATAAAAAAAATGGAACGCATATATACCGCTGTGCCATGTGGCTCATGCTGGTGATGCTGTAAAGAACACGGTGGGTTGGGCGGAGGGGGGGGGGGGGTGAAAATAAAAACTTTAGCAACTCGCGCCATTCGAGCTGGGCCCGCATCCCCCGGACTCTATCTTCCCGTGTTCTACCAAGACTTCACTTCGTTCCTCTTCCTCCCCCTCTCACTCTCTCTTTCTCTTCTTCCAATGCCTCCCTCATCCATTCTCTTCCTCCTTCTCTTTTTCGTCGTCTTCTGCGACCTTATAGTTTCGAACTGTCTCAGGAGATAACGAAGTCGGTAAATAAAATTCCTGTGTAGCTATCTCGTTCCCTCGCGCCAAGCATGCCCAAGCCACCCCTTTTGTGACGAGGCAGAAGATAGAGAGTTTTTCCGAAACAGAGAGACCCCAAGGATTCAAAAGGTTTCGTTCTTTTTTTTTCTGAATTTACAGTTTAAACTTACGAGACAAAAAGTTATTCATAGTACAAAATGCTGATTACTGGTAGCGAAAATTTATTTTTTTCTTTTACTTGTATCGGGGCGCACCAGTCTAACGTTATATGCGTAACGATCAAACATTATATACTGGAAACTTGTGTAGCTATCACTTTTATTTATGATAATTATACATTGCGCACAAGAGTTCTGTTGCAAGAGTTTGACGTGTAAATTATAGCGAGAGTCGATACAATGTGAAAAAAAAATTGCTCGTATAAGACATGAGGAGATTAAATACCGCGCGGTAAGTCTCAGAGTCATAAAACTACCTAAGTTCAAGGCGAGTCGATGGCTGATACAGTAGCGAGTAGAAGTGGTAGTGATTGAGGATTGTACATTGTACAGGACTGTGTTGGTAGAGTTGTATTATCGAGACTGACTGTGCGGCAGGGCGTTGAGCCTGCGAGAGGGAGTGAGGTAGAGAGAGAGAGAGAGAGAGAGAGAGAGAGAGAGAGAGAGAGAGAGAGAGAGAGAGAGAGAGAGAGAGAGAGAGAGAGAGAGAGAGAGAGAGAGAGAGAGGTCTAAAGGGGTTGTACTGCTCTCGGAGGATGGAGGGTCGCAGAGAGCAACTGGCAGCGGCAAGAGTCTCGGGGGCGTAAGTGCTGTTCCATGTACTCTTCTACCCCGTGCGCTTCAACCCTCTGTCTCCACCCCGCCTCTATTCTCGCGGCGTCGCGATGAGTCGCTTTACCCCCAGTGACTCTCTCTCTCTCTCTCTCCCATCTCTCTTTGTCGCCCCATCTCTCGGTCCGTTCGAGTCGGGTCGTTCTACCGGGACTGATAGAACAACCCCACGCAGACCCTGCCTTCACTTATATATAGCGCATACACACTATACAAGAGATTGTACACGAGGATGCTCTTGTACATCGCGAAGTGCGTACATAGAGTACCGTCTGTTTGCCAAATGAGTCCACTATCTCTGTCTCGGTCCATGAGAAAAAACGAGGGGTGTTCTGTCGACAAACGGAGAAAAACATGGCGATAATCATAATAACGACGATGATAGGCATCTTTTCCCCGAACAATCGTTAAACGAAAAAAGTAGGGCAGGAAAAAAGCGATACGATTTGTCGCTGGGGTATTTTATGGTGGAATGATTTAATATTAAATGAAATACCAGCTTAGCTATTGAAGCTGTCAATGGTGATAATATACAACAACAAAAAACTGCTCAAGAGTCCCATCAATTCCTACTCTGTGTCTCAGCAATAAAATATTTGTCTGTGAACGTTCATTAATTGAAATAATCGTTTATCAACCAGTCAGACAACATTATTTATCATATTCTCTATGAAGTGAGCAAGAGAGAAATGCAAACAAGTCTGGAAAACGTGACGATAATCGGCTTCAATATAACCGACATACTAGCGCTCTAATAATTCAAGATGAATCAATAACCAAGGGGAATCCGATGATTCCCTCGTGACGCTGGATTTTCACGGTATGCAGGAATATTGCACGCAACACTGCAGAATCTCGTGTAGATTCTCTCTCTCTCTCTCTCATTCTCTCTCTGTCTCGGGCTCTGCGTATATATATATATGTGTGTGTGTTGTCCTCGTGGAGCAGTGATTTTCGTTATGATGATGTGCCTGCCTTTCGCGTATAAGAGATGGAGAGAGACAGAGAGAGAAACAGAGACAGAGACAGAAGCTGATGTGCACGTTGTGTGTATACGCGCAGGCATGAATGTTTCATCGATTCGTTTGCCGAGAAGGAGTGATTCCCGGGCGAAGTCCGTGTACGCCACCCGCCGCACTGATGGAGGGTTGACGGTGATGACATGATTTATTCATGTCCTCCGAAATCGATCGTCCGGCAAAACCGTCATGCCCCATGTACTCGCGCGCCGCATCATATAGCATAACGGTAGGGACGCAGAGATAGCAGCACTTAATGGCCCCGTATGCTTGCCGCGGAATATGATGATGATGGTGTTATACGTTACGGTTATTCCTCACCCTCGGTGTTACTCGAGCCTCTGCCGCTCCCTCGTAGCTTACTCTCCATCTCAACGCGAAACACCTGTGACCGGGCTCATTAAATCTGTATTTACATTTTTCCTTCAGTTCTCATCTGTATACAGTTCACCCCACGACTATACAACAAAAGTATAGATATACGAGTATATTACCAATACGAATAAATGATAGGTAAATTCAATGCAAGAAGATAGACCAAACGTATGTGGTCCACATCAGAAGGTATTCAATTCAGTAATATATATATATTACTGAATAGTATTTTAATTAGTATTATAGGATATATATATATATATATATATATATATATATATATATATATATATATATATATATATCGACGGATTGCTACGAATAAAGCTCTCCGTATATAACTTGATCAAGACAATAGGTTATAAAGACAATCGAGGAGGACGTCGTCCGGCAGAGTTGGGAAATTAGATGGTCCAGATAACTCGAGGCGATCCTTCTGGTCACATTGACAAATTCCAGGGGAGAAACTAGATCGTATATGTAAGGGATGGGAAGGACGCGAGAAATGGTCGAACGAACTGATCAGCAAGTATAGGATCACCGGTCACGGAGGTAAGCTCCATATAACGGGGCCCTGAATACAGAAGCGGGCTCGTTGCAGCATTCTCGTCGTCCCGTAGCAAATCCGGCGCTAGCGAAGCTTTCGTGATATGTGATCGCGGTTCCGGGAACGAAACTCTAATTAATACCTCACCGGTTCGTTTGAGCCCGTGACATACGAGTCGGTTCGCCCACCATCAAGACAGACTGCCGTGCATTAAGAGCAACGGACATTCGTGCCTAGAATCATGCCGGAGCTACATAACACCCAGGATGCACCAACTATGTGTGCTTGCCCGCTCAACGGTGATCTTGTCCGATCGTCGGAGCATCGCCCAACCTTGACACCTACCGGATCGCAACTACTACACGGCTATTTGTTATCGTGACATAAAGTTTCTCACACCTTCCTACTATGTGATTGTACAATTATACAAGTACAAATACGGGATGGAAGGAAATCGCACGAAGTTTCCATCAAAAAGTCAAACAAACATCAAAAATACAAGCGAAACAGCCAAGAAATATAAAATATTCATGTTCACGATTCTTTCGATGCATGAAAATAATCTGCTTGTATGCGGCTGGTGTACGCGAGCGTTTCGTACTGACCATCCAACCCTTCTCTCACCTGGTCTAGGTTTAACTTGATGCCTAAACTGTTAATCATAATTCAATAAAATCCCACTGAGCAGTGCTGTCGAAATGCATTGAATTCGAACTTTACATGTAACTAAATAAGTGTGAGAACGAGTAAGGAAATATTCGTGATGTACGTGCAAAAGCACTCCCGTCTAAAGTTCATTTCTCAGAATTTCTCTTGGTTTTCGTTGGCTGTATATAGGAAATGTAGGATGGAGTGTAGCACCGTAGCCGTGCTCGCAGGTCGATTTTCTTTCCCACAATTTTTCACGTCCTTTTAACGTCGAGCTTGGGAGGCCCTTGTTGCTCTATCGGAATTTAGCCTCACCTCTCGCTTGCTTAATAAACGACTTGCATATATATATATATCTGCAACGATAGTAGTATTCTATTATACGGACTCAGTACAGCACTATTCAGGTACACTCAGAGTTATATGCGTACATTGTAAAAGCTGTATGGCTTAATGTTACAGCTAAATGTATTATTAGCTATAGATAGCCACTTGTATATAATGTACATTTGCTGTATATAGTATATTATGTACAGACCGATGTAGCTATATAGCAAGTAGGTAAGTGAAGTTCATTCTTCTTCGTATTCCATTCTTACTAACCCTCCTCACTCTGCAAAGGTTTTGCTACAACCATTCCGGCAATCTTTTATTTTCTTCCATTGCTCTCCCTCTCTCGCTCTATCTCTCTGTTTCTATCCTTTTAGTTCTTTCTGGTTCCAGGCACGCGTATACCTCTCGGCTGCCCTCTTATCCATTCCTGTCTTTATTTCTCCCTCTTTTGTTCCTTTTTCCTTCTCTTTGCTCTTCACAAAAGCTAACGTAAAAATAGGATGTAAGAGAAGAACTAACTCCCCAGCACGTAATTCGAATTCGTTCGATACGAGAGAGAAAGAAAGAGAGAGAGAGAGAGAGAGAGAGAGAGAGAGAGAGAGAGAGGTGGAGGGGGGGGGGGAGAAGGGACAGAGCATGGAGCCAGTAGAGACGCTCTCAGAGAACTCAGAAGGATAGAAAAGCGTCGGAAAACTCAGCCGGCGCCAAGTCGTCTGTTGGATACGGCTCAGAGACGAGAGGACGGTTCCCTCGGCCCTTTTATATTCCGAGATAAAATCGCGAATTTTAGCTGCACAAAGCAGTCCAGCGCAAAACTCACCCAAAGCAGCAGCTCTCGACTGATATCCCCTAACGAACCGGCTATACGTATATATTTTTTTCCGTTCCTCCGTTCTTTCGACTTTTCATATGCTCTATCATCGCTATAAGAACA
This sequence comes from Dyspetes luteomarginatus, assembly GCA_963669185.1. NCBI lineage: Eukaryota > Metazoa > Arthropoda > Insecta > Hymenoptera > Ichneumonidae > Dyspetes > Dyspetes luteomarginatus. The sequence goes on along the minus strand of OY769903.1, from coordinate 22,584,925 downwards.
ATTTATCGCAGGACATGAAGAATAAATTCACGTGAGGTAGTTGTGAATATATCTCAAGATTGTACCAGAGGGACTTTCGTTATTGGATATAATCCCAAAGTTATTAGTATGCATACTGCATGTAAGACCCTACATTTCATGCTCACGAAGTTTCAAAGAAGCCCAACGATGACTTTAGGTAGAAATAATGGAAGATCGCACTGATGTTTCTTATAGTTGTACTATTTTATTTATTCACTATTTTATTTATTGGCTTTTCCAAAATCAATATGAGAGGGAACCGCGCGTCCAAACTTAACGGCTGAAACCAATGATCATAGAGAAAAAATATACTGTATGCTGAGACACTCATGATAAGAATTGCTTAGCGTTTGATCCTTCGAGTAGACCGCGAGATATCACGTACCTTGCTGCTTCTCTTCTGCTCAGTCGACTTTCTCGCCTCTCTCATTTTTCATCTTTTTCTACATTCTATCTCCCCCTCTTTTTTTCTCTCAGCGTTTGCTTTACCCCACAAGGCATAACAAGCTCTCACCCTTTTCTCTTCGTTCCACTTTCTTTCCGATGAGCACGTTTGCCCCGCCGGTTGAGCAAACGTTTGCATTTCCCATCGGCGTAGCTTTTTCGCACCCTCTCATACCAACCGCCAATGTTCAGTGTATTGGAAGAGAAGTCAAGCGGGCAGACGTGTCTATATGCGGAAAGAGGTCTAAGAGCCACGGCTGGTCGCGTGACCGGCGTCTTGACGTCCGACATTACGACGATGACGCCGATGACGACGATGACGACGATGACGACGATGTCGAGATCGAGACGGAAAGGCCGGCATCACCCTCGAAACTCTTCGCGCACCGGCGATCACTCACTTTTCATCCACACCCTATCTCGCTCCCTTTTCACGAGCTACTTTTTCTCTCATTCCTTTTCATGCCCTGCTGATACGATATTTGCGACAAAAATTTATTCACCGTCATTCCACCATCGGGGATTCATTAATTAAGCAATGTTGCGTCCACGGAGACTTCCTGATATAATCCAGCACCGTCTGCTATGCGACTACATACAGAGCAAGCGCATACAGTAACTGGACACTCTGTGAACGATATGAACGGATTGTGAAAAAAAATTCTTTGTTACCAGAAAATATGAAAATATGCCAATAATTGCTATGATTGGCCGTTACTTTAAAAAGTGCCAATAGCTATACCGTTTGCCCTAGTCTCAGTCGATTTATACACGGAAAGCCCGCCATGTGTAGCTTATATTATCGGAATAACGATCGCCAAGAGAGAGCTGTGTGTGCCTACATTTCTTGGCTGTCCTGCGATATAGAGTTGTGCACGCCCACGGGGCCTCCAAGAATATTTTGTATAGCAGCGTACCTTCCGCATAACCCGGAAGTTCCACGCCCGAGAGATCGGAATCTTTTGGTTACTCGAGCGAGAGCACCCGACGTCAGTATATATACACATCAGCGAGTAGAGACCTCGCCTTCCACCCTTCAGTCCTTGTATTCATCTGCGCCATAGTATCGTGGCAGGGTCGGTGCCTCATGTCCTTTCCTAGCCGGCGTGTACACACTCAGGCTAGAGGCATTATTAATTAAAATCATGCCGGCAACGTCTTTGCACCGTCGAGTCTCCTCATCCATCCTCAACAGCAACAGCAGCTCGCCAGCTCACCTAATACTTACAAGAACCCTTCCGCTCACAATCCTCGTCCCCCACCGCGTAGCCTCTCATTCTCTGTTACACCCTCTTTCTCTCTCTCTCTCTCTCTCTCTCTGTCACACCCTCTTTCTCTTCATTTCTTCGGCTCAAAGCTTCCTTCCCTCTTCTCTACGTATATACACACCTTTCCTCATCCTACACTTTGCCACATCGGCCGATTACGTGCGCGGTATTGATTAAACGCAACACTTACGGATGGGGTGGCTGATGGCTGTGCCGTGTTATATACGGTTGTGCCTCTCGAACGTGTGCGAGCTGCAGGGGGTTGGTTAGCGAGTTGGTATACATTCTCCGTGAGTTCCAGCTGCAAAGTGGATGAGGCATAAAGATGATGTGGTATGAGTGTGCGTTTGCGACCATTTGTGTGAGAACGCGGAGAGGGAAAACCCGAGTTGCGCTCATGCTGTTTGGCGATGATGAGGGCAAAGTGTGTGGTGGTATGCGGTGCGCGGCTTTCGAGGAGAGGGTCGTGCCGGCAATTAATATTATTTATCGACGTCTTAATCGGGTGGCCACATCTGACTAGCATCTCCACGCGTAGCAGGGGTGTAGATGTGCGTGTATGGTGCACACTCTTGTTACTAGTTTCTAACTGCTGCTACCATTTTCGCCTTACCCACACTGGGGGTATACATACATATTATATATATATATATATATACAGCAACGTGCCCGGAGGATTCGGGATGATCAGAGGGGAAGGTAAAGATGGTACTTCTCTCCGATGGCGGAAAAGGGGACGTCTGTGTGTGTGTGTGTGTGTGTTTGTGTTATATCGGCACTGTAGATTGCAGAATACATATACGTATATCTGGGATATATCTTGTGGGATATCTAGAAGCTATATGAAAGTACAGGGTCGAACGAGCTAGATAGAAGAGCCGATACTCTCTCGGCTTCTTGCCTTTCTCAGGGACTGGGAAAAACGGAATTGATTTATCGAGATTATTTATCGCGATGCTCTCTCTCTCTCTCTCTCCCTCCCTTTCAGTTTCTGCGTATGGCTTTGAGAACTCGAGTCTTGAGGCACGAAGCCGCGCAATGGATCTCTCGCGCGGCGCCACTTATCGGATATGATTCCTTATCCGGTTTTTTTTCTTTCATTCCGCTCTCTCGATTCCTTCGTTCGATGTTTTACTCTGATTCACGGGGAAGTCTTATAGTGCTTTCGCGCTTGGTAAGATTCACTGGGCAAGTCTTCGAGTATTCGCGGATAAAACCACGACGAAATCTGAGTAAGGGACATCTTTTGCTATGAGATATTTATGGATATCCATTTATATTATAGCCAAGTTAATTTATTACTCGGGGCAAAGTATGAGAAGAAGCTGGAAAAAAAAGGGGTGACAAATCTTATCAATTATCACGCGTGGGTTTACATTTATTTCATTGCTTGTTCCGTTCTTCTTATTTTTCTCATTTTTTTTCTTTACCATTAGTAAACTTTCAATTGTATAGTTGCTTCGCTTATAGCTCTCTAATATGCATTGATTTTGTGTACGCATCTATTACGCGTATATATTACGTACAATGATCCCTTAAGAAAAATTGAATAAAAAAAAAGACATGCTATGCTGTTAGTTATATAGCATATAGCGCAGAACCCGAAATATTGAACTCGCAGTCCCACTTACTGGTCGTCTTTTTCATTTGTACTCCCTGCATCAGAGCGTTGATTAAACGAGGACACGCTTTTAAGTTGTCAGTCAAAGCAGGGGTTGGCTCTCATTCTTTGACAAAGAAATGAAAATCAAAATGAAAAACTACTTGTGCGGTCAACGGAATAAGCGCGACAATCACACGCGAGCGATTGAGTCAAAGTGGGAAGAAACGTGACGAAAACGAAATGGTCCACAGCCATGTTGTACTGTGCCGTGAGACTCGCACCTCGAGAATAAAGTGAACCGGGTATGGAGGGAGAGTAAAAGGTGAAATGTCGCAAAATAAAAATGAATTGCCACGAGAGAAATCGTGCTGCCGCTATTGGCGTACCAGAGAGAGGGAACTCATAATGCGACCTCGTTGAACGGAATATGGCGTGTTTGCGAGCCTCGAAGCTCTTGCCGTGCAAGGGTTTTAGTTGTAACGCTGGCACGAGTCGAAAAGCACTGAACTACCGTGAACTGCAGCTGATATAAAATCAGCTTGGCCAGTCTTGGTACCGTCAACATGAGCCAATAGAAAACCTCTAGTGGTATACGTGTGTATTAACGTTCACCTCTGCACGCATCCGTGTACGCTATCACGATTTTTACGCAAGTATGCGACACGCCACACTTGGTATTATGAGCTTGTAACGAGAGAACCGAGTATGCACCGTTGAATACGACCGTGGGTGTGCACACAGTTCATAGTCTCGAGGGTTGAAACGAGAACCTGGCACTTGAGTCTCGTCGGGTAATACCTGAGCGCAATGAGGGTAAACTTTAGCCGCAACCCTTCTCTCAGCTTGTTCTCTCGCTTAAACGTATACCCCGGACAAAACTACTGTGGCCAGTCAGCGCTCGATGATGAGTGTCAACTTGAGACATGCGATAATTTTCTGACCTGCCTGTCTGCGTCCATTTCTTAAACTGCAAAACGATCCATCAATTCACTATGACCATGCAGCTAAGAATCGAAAGCTCAAGAAGTTTGTCCGCCTATGATAATGTCAAAACAAGTTGATCTTGAGTCATGAGACTGTGAATATGTTTACAAGGATCGGTCGACACACGCACACGCATATATATATATATATATATATATACATATATATGTCATCAGATCCACACATTTTCTTTTTTCATGAATCCTGTCTGTGCTATAAGAGCCGACCCCGAGAGAAATCGTTTTAACTGCTTTTTTGAATAAAAGTTAAAATCGATACTTTGTGATGAAAAGAGAGTTTGTCAAGCGAGAGATATAGAGTGAGAAAGTAAAGGTTTGAAAAGTAGCCCTACGTTATAGCCCTGCTATGTGTACAGCTGCAGCAGTAGCAGGAGTACACAAAGTCGGCTGAGAGTCTTGGGAAACTTGGTCTCTCCGCGTAAACAGCGGCTAAGGGCGATACTCATTAAGCGCTACTTATAGGAAAAAGAGAAACTCGACGATTGCTGGTGGTGGAGGCTCCACGATGAGGACTCTCCCTTGAGCGAAAGATAGCCAAGACGACGAGGCCGACCTCATGAAACTCGTGTCTAAGTAACCAGACGGCGTATTCGTTTCTCAAGAAAGCAAGAGAAATCACTTCAAGTCTCATTTCGATGAGTTTCTCTCTCTCTCTCTCTCTGTCTCCCTTTTTCTCCTTAATGTTCCCGATTCATTCACTTTCTCACTTTTCTTCGGTATTCTTTTTTCTTCATATACTTTAGGCAAGTGCCCTCAGATTGTTCGTACAGTTCACCAAGGAGATTCTCATGCCAACGACTCGTACCAAGCACAGGTTTCGCTCTTTATACCCTCAGATTCTCGATTTTAACGGTATATCACTTTGAGGTACACTTATAATGCGGTACCTGTATTCTCTCGTATACTACTATTGGGTATCTCAAGTTCCAGCCAAGTTCTATGGCGTTCTACCGAAACGCTTATAGTTTCGTAGCACAATTTTACCGAAGTGAGGGAAGGTTTCTCTGCCTTTCGCGAAAACGTACGGAAAACTTCCAATTGAAATATTAATTGGCCCGTTATGAGTGGCGTGAAAGTTGAAGATGGGAAAGACAGATGGAGTTTAGGAGGATCGTGTTCCCGGAAGCGAATAAGTGTGCTGGAGGTAGTGGTGAAGATGAAAAATAAAAGAGTTGAGCAAAGGAAAATGGAATGAGACCGATATAGAGTGAAGTGTTGAGAATAGCAGACTGCCAGCAGCGAGTTTACAAGTGCAAACGTTATCAGAACATTGTATGAGGGAAATAATAAGAGAGAATGGAAACAAAAAGAGGAAAAAGAAGAAACAAAAAGTACAGAATGGCGTTGAAGCAACCACAAGGCCGTAAAGTCGTTACCGGTAATAACCGAAGGTCCGAAGAGAAATAAAAGAAAAACGAATCAACGATAGAGTGAGAGGAAAGAGAGAGAGAGACAGAGAGAGAAACTGAAAGAGGGAGATCGACATATCAAGTCGAGCATAAGAGTGAAAGAGTCGGAACGTGGGCCGATATTCAATTAATACTTCCGTGGCGGAGCGGTGAACACGCGAAGCCACAGCTCGTTCGATTTTCTATATCAACCTCCCTCTCTCTCTCTCACACACACACACACACACACTTCGTACTATCTACCTTTTCAACGTCCCAGGCCCAATCAGGTACATTCGTCCAAAATTACATTATTATTTTGCTCTATTTTTCAAAAGTATCCAATTCTCCTTTACTTTCTCAACTCTGTCATACCACGTGTTCTGGATTTCGTAGAAAATTTGTATCTATGTGGATGATAATTACAGTATCGATTTTCCGTTGATTCGTCATCGTTCAATATCCAATTTTCCAATTTAAAAAAAAATAAAAATCGTCATTCGAATTACCTTTTCGAGAAATTTCGTGTGCAAATTTTTCGTGGGCGGATCGATCGACAAACCAGCATGGCACATGCACCACTCGGCTATAATCGGCTTTTCGTCTCGTCGCTTTAAAATAATTGTCGTTCAAGCTCGTGCGCGCACGCGGTCTGTGGATTAAAAAAAAAAAAAAAATGCGTGTACGATTGCTACACGCGGGAGTATAAAACGGTGGGCAATGCGAGGCCATCGACAGTTGAGGGGTATATGCTCTGCTCTGATGGTGATCCAAAACGAGAGAGAGAAGAGAGCAGGACAGGTGGGACGTGTACGCCGAGTTGTGGCAATTCGCCGATAGTCATCGTATTCAACCCCTGGATTTCGAACCCGGGGGCTCTTGGCTCATGTCATACACACACAAACACACACGCACGCGCGCGCAGTTGCATATCAATATCTCTATGTGTGCGTTTCTATATGCTGTATCTACATTCGCAATACCAAAACTGATATTTTCATTTCCGCGTATAGTTTGGACTTTCTTCTATCCGATCACTCGCTGCACTGTTCCAGTACAATAGCCTCGTATTCGGGATGATCCAGAGAAAATTTGGTGCAATAGTAGTTACACGAATACATGCGCACGGATGGCAAACGAATTACCCGTCGAAATATGCAACTGGCTACCTCTGTTTCTGTATTACACACACACAAACACACACACACACACACACACACACACACATATATATATATATATATATATATATATATATATATATATATATATATAATAGATATCGATACAAGCGTGTGCTTCCACACGGAAGCAACGATACACCGTCACCCTGCATGTATGTTCGTCGGATGTGGTATAACGCTCGAGGTGCACGAAGCGCGCGCGAATCGCTGCCAGTAACGACCGCACGCGAAGCGTGAAACGCTTCCTGGAGCTTTCGAAGGAGAAATTACGATTACGGACGATTAGCACAAGAGACCTCGAATTCTCTACCTCTGCACATTTCTCCCTCTCTCGCTCTTTGCTCTGCTTTACTCTGCTTGTCTTCCAAACTGCCTCTTAATTTATGCGTTGTAAAATCAACGTACTTTCCCGGTGTAACGATAAGAATCCTCGCACACAGGCACGCCGGAATATGCATAGTGAATAAATAAAAATCGACGCATAGAAAGAGGTGGTGTAAAAAATGCGTTTGAGAAGAGAAGCGATCGATCAACTATTAATCCATGGGATCAAGTTTAATGTTCAGGGTATTAAGCACGATGAGGTGCATTTTCGTAAAGCTCAGCGTTTTATATTCCGTAAGAACCATCATTACATGTTTCCGGCATTATTGTGATATAACGTTAAGCCACTAACTGTAAAATTTATGGAACTCTTGACATTTTTAAGAATAAATCGATTTGTATCAAAAGCATTTTTTGATAAATCATTTTTATCCTTTTAGCATCACTAATGTTGTCAAACGGAGAACGTGCGACCATCTCGAATTTTGCAGCTAGAGAGAATTGTAATTGTACGTTCTGTTTCTTTTCAGAATTATAGAGAGAACAGATGTAGAATAAGGGTAGGATTCTCCATTAGCTTTGTAGTAGATGAAGACTCGGTTGTAATTACTCTACTTACGACATAGAGTGCAAAGGGTAAATTGCAAGCATGGCAAATTTTAATGACAATTGAAGAGGAAGCGAATATAATGTGCAGACGTGTTCGAATGCAACATTTAAATATAAAAAATATGTTTTTATTTAGACAGTAAGGTAGATTGCACCGATAGAGCGAGTACTTTCGTCCACTTATGAACAATAGGAGTTTTGCATTCGTACATGACTTTTGCCAGTGCTTAAGTACAGAAGGACTTTGCCTTTTTAACAAAGAAAAGGACTTTTTTTGGCGCTTATGAACGGCGCGAGAGAGCCTACTTTGCTATACAGGATAGGTACAGGTCGAAGGCGCGTTTTGAGCGCCGCCTGCATCATTACTCTAAGTAATAATCTAAGAAAATTAATCTAAGAAATAATGTTCGATCATTCGATAAGGAAAAGTACAAATTTTAAGGGGTAAAAAGAGTTCGGGACATCGTGAATATATTTGCCGGGCAAGTTGCGTATAACAGCATAAATAAAAAATTACCGATAACGCCGTATGCACGAAATCTCCAGCAAATCTTCAGAGGAAATCGATTAATTCGATCCGGTAGAAATGTACGATTTGCGCCATCCGGTTTATGCTCTCGCCACCTTTTCTCTCTTATCGTTTACGGTGACCCTCCGGTTTTGGCAAACTGCGGTCTTCCAATTAGCACGCTCAACTTCGACTACTCAATTAAACGGTAGGAGAGCCACGACGACTGACTGTGAGGTCGTTTAGTTCGAACGAGACGATAAATCAATGTGGATAGTCGCAGGATCGGATCTTTCGGTCAACTCAGGTTAGACGTTTGAACTCCCGAGCAAGCTCAGGGCACTAAAAGTTTCGATATACTACAATATATAAAATATACAAGTTGTCGTTTACCAGCTCTCACCATCGACCTTCGCAGGGTGTGCTCGCCGGCGATTCACCTCTATATTTCTCACGTCCGAGACATGGCAGGATTTGTCGAGCTTTAGGATTGCCTGGGATCAAGAGAGGGGGGGGAGGGGAGCAGGCCACGAGAGTGAAAACCACCCCTTCTAACTCTCCGCCACCACAACGGAAAGCACGTCGAGACTCCTGACGAACGATTATTAGAAGCAACGAGGGGTCCTTATTCTATATGTGGGTGTGCGTCTATGTGTGAGAGAGAAAGCTCGCGCTAACTTGTCCGTGACTTGGATCCAACCGCGGAATGTCGGGCGAGAGTCCTTGTTGCCGGGATAATTAATCCCGAAAACTAATGGGACGTTTTATGGGGTGGATAGAACAGGGTAGAGAATCAGGAAGAGAAAGAGACGCAGAAGTCCTGACGTAGACATCCGTCCTAGCGCCGGAAATCAAAGGTTGATTCTTCACAAGCTTTTTTTTATATTTATTTTGGCGTCCATAGTGTGCCAAGAATGCTAGAAGATGCGGAAGGACAAAAAACAGGTGGAAGATGAGGAAAAATAAATAGAAATGCGTCATCCGTTGACCGGAAGGGCCCGAAAATGAATATTCTACGTTTTTTTTTCCTTCTCATTAGAGTCGTTTTTTCTATTTGTCGAAAAAATTACAGGAATATCGTCGGCGTGAAGGATGTTTGCCAACGAATCTGTGAGCTTCATTAGTGAGAACTCATTTTCACGCAAACAGAGCTGCAACAAAGGCGTCAGGTGCCATGGAGGGGAGGGATGTGGATTTCCCACGTTTCTGCAGTCATCGAGGGCGAGAAGCGTCGATAAGTCGATAATTAACGAATCTCTTCGGACCGGACGAAAGCGCAAACGGGAAACGAAAGAGAGAGAGAGAGAGAGAGAGAGAGATTGTGATCGCGCGAGCAAGAGGCAATAACGACCGAGTTTGCAAGAGGGAGATGATGCGAGAGAGTGAAGTGGACGACGAGAAAGTCAGCGAATGGTTGAGCACGTTATCGAGCCCTAGAAACTCGAACCCTCCTATGCTTTGTGAGCGAGACAGAGAGGTACGGAGAGAGAAAGAGAGAGCTTGTGGAGTTTGACTCTCCTGATGCTAGAGTCAGACAGGACGTGTAATTTCCTGTCGGTAAAGTAGATTCTCGCACCCCCCCATTTCCTTACTTTAGCCCTCTGTTACTCTCGTCCATTTGCTCGGTCAGCCCACAAACGGGCGGACAGTTGTGGGGCTCAAGCTTTTCCCACCCGGACCTCTCTCTCTCTCTCTCTCTCTCTCTCTCTCTCTCTCTCTCTCTCTCTCTCTCTCTTCACAGTAAGGCAGACATGAGAACGTCAAGACAAGTGCTAGAAAGTGAGAAGGAGAGAACCAACTGAGCGCCCCTCCCCTTCTTTCTTACAGTTGCCTATTTTTCTCTTCTTTTCTCCCCGATACTTATAAGCCACAGGGGGGTCAAAGTACTTGAGAATGAAAGGTGCAAAATGAGGAAAAGAAAAATCGGAGAAAGGCAGCACCGAGGCTTTCGTGTAACATCATGGCGCTCGTTGGTTGGATAAGAACGGTGAAGCAAAAAAAAAAAGAAAAAAACGTCAAAAGCCAAGGGTTAGAGAAGAGCGAGGTCGAGAGGGTTGGTTAGCGGGCTGAAGTTAAAGCGTATAAGTGCGCTAGCACCTGCACTGCCTGTCTCGTCGCACAGTAGTAGCAGCAATCGCACGAGAACATCGGGAAACAACCACCACTGCCCTCAGTGACACACAGCACGACTACCACTACTTGTTTCTTTGTGTTTCAAGCTTCGAGCTTTTGCACCTCTCCCTCTCTCTCTCTCCCCCCTGTGTGTTCTTCGTCCCTCTCCCTCGTTCATTCGCTCGCTCACGCTACTAATCAAGCTAATTTCTAACTTGTAAAACACACAACTTCAAGCACGGGCAGCACACCAGCAGAGGCGGAAATCGTAGAGAGTGACTAGCCAGTACTAACGATGTTATCCCTTGTTAGACGAATCGAAACCTCCCGCTATGTCGAGCGGTTACGAGCCAAAGGGAGCGAGAGACAGATTGCTACCAACAGGCCAGGTCTCGCTTCTCGTTCGTCCAGAATCCCTTCGACAAAAGAACTCTTTTAACTGTGTACATTCTCTCGTGTGGTTACCTGTCCTCTGACCTTTCTACCACTCTGAAGAAGTTAACGATCTCCGCATGCCAAGCAGAAATGGATTATTTGCCTCGAAAAATCATCGAAAGAATAGTTTCATCCATACGTTCATCTAGGCTATCAATGCGAGTTCCACAGTGAGGAATCCGAAACGGCGGAAAAACGTTAGCTAGAGCTAATTCAACGTGCTTAATTTCTTCCAGTTGATTCTCACTGTAAAATGATTAAGCTTCAATGGTCCTGAGGCAGTAGGTAACGAGTTGGTCGACGTGCACATCGTAGCAAAAGGGACACAGTGAAATATATAGAGGAAAAAAGAAGACGAGGTTTCTGTGAAATTTCTGCGAAAAAGCTGGCTAGCTAGTAGCACTGCTCTTGGTTCGTTGATTAATATGGGACGCGTGTATGCTGGACAGGAAACGTTAATCCCGGTACTGCTGCTACGGGCTCTCTATTCTCGGGATGGTTTTGCAAGTGGTAGTGGCACACAGGACCTCCAGGGCTGCCTGAAGCCCGATAGAACGTACTCGGTTACTTTGCGTGACAAAGTAACTGGTAGCTAAACTCGATTTACCACAATTAAGAGCAATTTTCACGAGGGACAAAGATGCTTCATGAAGATTGTCATGCAGTATTAAGCACTCTATTGAGAAATTAATTTTCCATAAAGGTATTTTGGAGAGCTTCTATTGTGTTTATTCATTCAAATCAATATGAGGCGTGACAAATGAGCATGTCGCCCCCAGCCATAACCGATAATGCACACGATTCGCTAATGGACGAATCTCGCATTGCCCGCAGGCGTATGAATGTTACTAACGTAAAAACAACGCCAATTATTCACAGCGAGGTCCATGCAACGTTCGGGCTCGTTGTCTGAATGGGAGTGAGGCTCTGCTCGTGTGCGTGCATGGTGTCGTTCGCACGATTAATAAAAAGCAGAGAGGGAGAGCGTGCGAAACGACCGGACGGGCATCATCAATTTTTGAGTATGCCTGGAAAACCGTCACACTCTTCTCTCTACTCAATCTCTGTGAGCGTTTCATTCCCGCTATACTTCACTTCTCTATACAGCAGCTAACGAACGATGAAACAATGAAAAAAATGACGAAGCCTATTTTTTTGTTTTTTTTTTTGGGCCGAGTTTTATACACAGGATAATTATTCTCTGTTATCGCAACAGGGGCCAAAAATAACATGGACGCTGCGGTGTAAACGTATTGCGTATTAGCAATTTTTCGGCACCATTTTTATCCGAAATATCATTAACGTATCCGCCTGAAAAATGTGTCTCAGCATAGTAACCAGATAAGTCATGAATTTGGGTGAAAAAAGGTAAAAATGGGCATCAGTTTGTCTGGCCATTCTTTTCATATATAGACTTACAAGAGATGCACAGAACTCTCTCTTCTTTATTTCCATTCAAACGGATTAAGGGAATGGAGAGGAAATAAGAGACAGTAGAGACAGACAGAGCGCAGACGGGAAGTGAACGTTGCAACGCTCTATGCGTAGCCACGAGAGACGAATTTCATTCGCTGCAATTATACGTCAAGCTTGGAATAGCCGCAGGGATGAAGGCACTATAGTGGGGGCAGTAGAATAGCACGTTGGAAACGTGAAAGAGACCACCAGCGGCAGCAGCAGCAGCAAGAAATGATGAGGAGACGTGCGGGAGGGGTTGATACGTTCACCAGGCTGTAAGGGGTTGCTGCTGCCACTGCTACGGTTCGTTCCGGACGGGAGGGGCGGCGGGGACTTTGGTCGACGCCGACGTCGTACTGGCACCAGCAGCGGTTCGGCATGCCCCGGGGATAAATCGCTCGAGCAAGCGAGCGAGTGCGCGGTCGTGCTACATTTTTACCTCGCTTTTTAGGAGGAAAAGTGTTCAATCTGTGGGGAGGACTTTGGTATCCCCCCCCCTCCCCTCTCTCGCTATCAGAGCTACAGAGTGTGCAAGAGCAGCGCGAGGAAAGGGAGGGTGAATTGCGGGACGGATAGCAGACGGCTAAGCGAACGACGAACGGGCTGCCGGGAGAATAAGAGGAATGGTGCCCAGGGGTACGAACCTAATTGTACCTGGCTGTTCGCCCGATTTTCTCTCACTCGAAAGAGAGAAAGAGAGAGAGAGAGCGCGAGGAGAGTTTCCACCTTTGTTTTCCACTGTTGGCCGCAGGCGCAATAGTTACAACGAGTCTGGCGAATTTGATCGAATCCGTGAGAGGACAAAATTTATTTCGCTTTTATTGAACGTCAATTCGTCGTCGATCGTCGCTCATTGTACGGTCTAGCTATTTTTTTAAATATTTTTTATCAAATCCGATAGCCAAGTGATGAGGGAACATGAGGTGATGAGCTCAGGATTCTGAAGTTTAGCGGAGCGATATACGATAAATGTAAAGAAATAAGATTAAAAAGAAAAATAACGAAGAAAGGTTAAACCCATAAGCCTCCCGATAATTGACGCTTCGGATCGACCCTCGTCTCACCTACTTTTTGCGCTTTCTATATAGTACTTTTTTTCGGCCCACCCTCTGTACTTCGCCTCTCTCAGGCTCCTGCATCTTGCAAGCCATCTTTTTTTTTTGCTCTCTATCGTCCTTTCTGCATGGTCGACCATTTTTGGGAATCTACGCGTCACAAAGCGAGTTTAACCTCATCTCTGTTTGTTCGATTCATCGTAACAGCCTAGCTTGTACACTAAACGAGCGCGTGCGTATGTATGTGCGCCAGTTTGCAAACATTAGCCCATTGTTTGCAGTTGGCCCGCTCCACTGTCCTCGCCTCTGTAGCAGGATTTCGGTCGACCAAATATACAACGAACGTGAGAAGAGCAGAGAGAGGACTCCGGAGGACTACGGCGAATTCTCACTGATCAAATTTCCGCGGGATGGACGTGTGCAGGCACTCATCCATCCAGGCAGCCAGAGCTGGGGATTTCTCACCCTCATTCTCGATCCGTAGCTTTCATTCTTCTCATACTCTCTTGCTAACCCTCTGACACTCTCTCTGCTGGTGGTTGCGTACGCGACCGCTGGAACCGTCACCGTTGACGTTCGATTTTTCGACGAGGAAAAGCAGCTACCCATACACAGCACACAGACATACACCACACAGAGAGAGAGAGAGAGAGAGGAGACTGGAATACTGGTTGGAGGGTGGAAAACGGGCTGGATCTGGATAGAAGAACGTGGGGAAAGTTTAAAAGGTGAAGAAAGAGCAGTAGTAGTATGGGTCGAGGGAACTAGTGGAGGTCGGATGAATAGACGGCACAGGCTGCCTTCAGTGTGCAGTTCCCTTTTTGCCTCTCTTCCTCATTCTCCTTACCCCATAAGTCAGACTGCTTTACGTTCCTCGACTAACGTGAGTTTCGACGACTTTGCAGCCAACTTCACGCCGCATTTTCTCCACGCGATGCTCCCTTCGTCACGTACCAAGCTAGAAGAAAGAGGGAAAGAGAGGGCCATTCTCCACCCGCAAGTTTACCGCCCCCTTTGGCCAACGGAGTAAAACGTTCCGTTGGTTCGCAATCTTATAGGAGCAACGCAAGCTCTTCCTCCACCTCTAACTTCACGTGCCCTTTATCGCCGCTTCCTAACCCTTTTATCTATGACTCTCTGGGTGTGCATCACGTTTCCTTCCCTCGGCTATACTAAAGAAATTGTTACCGGAGACAAATTATACATACATAATGGTAGTACCTACTGGCTGGTGTATGCACTGCCAACTCTTCTTATTCGATCTCTGAATTCTGTCCGCGGCTAACGTCAGTTACAGATAATGATCCGCATAGATGGAAGCGTGCGTGACACGAATTCATGAAATTATGATAAGATGTACGAGATGCGAGGAGAGCTCGTGAAGTGAATTTTGGACGATTGACTTCGTCCCCTGGAGGCCATCAGCTGAAGCGAGTAACAGCCATAAAAGAGAAGAAAGTTTAAGCTTTGACAAGTTGAATTTACGTCTTGGAATAAAATTCCTCCAACTTTAAGATTTGAAAGATATTTCGTTGGGAAAATCGGAAACGTCAATGGAAATGCATTCCTGAATTTACGCTTGATATAACTCTAGATCTCGCTGCACCTGACGCTAGATATAGCGAGCAGTGCTACCTGCATACGAAAAATTCAATTTCACCACCGCACAGTGGATACGACGACGAGCTGGTCCAGTTAAAAATTTACCTACCTACGGAAGAATTCATCGAGTTCACCAGGAGACTTGGAACAGTTCCAGCAAAGATTTATTTAGAGAGATTTTGCGGTAGAAACCGATGGTCTAAGCACAACTCCACCGTTTGGTCACAGTCTAAATCTATTATGGAGACCAGCAAGAATATTGTCAATTGGAATCGACCCCGTGTGTGTTTTGCAATTTAAAAACAACCGGAACTTCTTAGGTTATCCAGATAGTCTGATTTCTTTGGTCTGGAATATTGATACGAGATGGGGACACCCTTTCAGGAAGATTGAAAGATGCACGAGGAAATTCGTTGTCACGAATGTACCACAGAAGGTTTGGGAAGTGGTGAGAAAGGATGGCGAGATGATCCATGGGATGAACAAGTCGAACAGTATAGCTCTCCCAGGCGGCCCGGGCATAGTCTCTGAGCGAAATCGGCTTACGTCGCCACGTGTAAATAAAGCTCGGTTGCCACTGTTCCTACAGGATCCTGGAAGAACAACAAAGACGTGGAGAGGGAGGTATAGGATTGAATGGGAAGGAAAGCTAGGACAAGACGACTCGTAGAGAATCAGGGATAGGATTGCCAGGGTATCCTTACTGACCGCAATTCCACGGCAACACAGCAAAACGAACGAGTAGAGCTAAAGGACGAAAAGAATAGCTGAAAGAAAGATGCAACGGTAGAGCCATGCATGGTACAGTCGTACTCTGTTCTTCACTCCACTGGTTAGTGGATCGATAGGAGTTGGTGGCCCGGACTGTTCAGAAATGAGAAATTAAAAGGGACTGAAAAGAAGAGGAAATAGTGAAGAACTAGGGGGATGGAGAGAAAATGATTGGAGGAAGAGAAGAAAACAGAGCGAGGAAAAGAGAGAATTTCATTGTTGATTCTTAATTCCACTTCAACGCCTAATTAAGTGACCCGTTGTCGTTTCCCAAACTCCTACATCTGCACCAGACCTCATAGCATAGTTGCAGCATAAGGGAATTGTAGAAGAGGGGAAACAAGAGAACGGGGCGAGCCAAAATCTACTAGAGAAACCTGTGTGCTCGTTACATCGAACTCGCCCAGCGTAGATTGGAAAATGTTACTAGATCAGGTCGCCTCGAGTTACTCGTATCCTTTCTCGCTCCCTCATATGCTCAGAATCTCTCTCTCCCTCTAAAACTCTTCCTCCTCCTCATCCTCATCCTCTTCCTCGATAAAGTCGAGTTTATCCTCCGCTGGATATCAACTTTCTCCTCCGCAACTCGTTTCATGAGAATACTTCTCATTCCCTCTATCTCCTCATTCTGTATCTGCTGCCTCGAGTTCTCTCTGCATTATTCCGACTGAAGGATAAAAGCGAAAAAGACGTATAAAAGACAACGAGGATACAATTTCGCAAAATATGTATCTCCGAGTAGTCGAGGGAGAGTGCAGAGAAACATGCTGTACTATATTATGAAGGGTATACATCCAGACTTAAGAGGTCATGTGGCAGCTCGATGTCCGAATAGTCATATGCTAAATTCTTGGTGAATTTCTAGATTCTCTGTTTCTCGACCAAGAATACTAGATATATCATGAGATATTTATTTCCGTATAGTGCACGATGTGTATTTTTATGCCCACAAACCCCCATGCATCCGCTGTTGATACAGATGGATACAAAACTCATAGAAAGAGAGCTAGAAAGAAAAGTAGCTTACCACGGGCGAAAAAGTTGAATCCTGGCGCAGCGTTGTTGGTGTAGTTCTTTAAGGCTCAATAAGTCGTTGCATCCGTATCCCCATGCTGATATAAAATATAATATACAAATTATTTGTCGAGAATTTTTTATTTTTATAAAAAAAAATGTAACGATAAATGAAAGTATTGAAGACAAAATATAATAAATACGGAGATAATAATGCAGATATGAATAAACATTAAAATGCCGAGAAAAAAAAAAGCAGCTAAAATACCGAGAAATACGCAAGAAAGTAGAGAGTGCAGTAGCTGCAGCGTGTGTGGTACGTGGTTCAAAGATCCTAAAATCAGCTTACACCGATACGACGCCCGGAATATAAAGCCCAAGTGCTCATGAGTCGTCGTTTTCTCTTGAACTTATTTTCCCTCCTTCTTTCATGCTTTTTCTTCTCACTCTTGTCAAAGCCACAATTCCACTGTTATACACGTTTCTTTCTCTTATTTCCTCGTTCTATCTCTCTTTCGCCCTCTCCATTTTCTCATTCTGCGTTCACCACGTTTTCCGTGCTACTCGATTTATCTGTCTCAGTCTTGCGGGCATTATTTCCAGTGCGGCAGAGAGAAAAGAAAGCATTCTATATAGTTTGGTCGTATGAGAGAAGAAACTGGGTTGCGAGTCCGTGTGGCAGCTGGGCTGTTACTGGTGATGGTAGGTGCTCTGCGATGGCGGCACAAAAGGGTGAAACAAGAAGGATCGAAAGGCACAGACGACAAACCGTAGAGATAGAGAAGAAAGACCAGGGATGAAAGAAAGAGGGTCGAAGAAGGTGAGGGATGCAGCGAGAAGAGGGTGATAAAAGAAACACGTCGAGGATAGAAGCGACGAGGCCGAGTGCGGGGAGGCAAAACGAAAAAGCAAAGTCACCGGAGCCTCCCGACGAAGTACACCATCAGTGAGGAAAGTCAGCTATCTCTCCGACACATATGGAGAAGAGTGTATGTGGCTCGGTGCGACAGTATAGAATACTGGTGCGCGCAAACAAACGGTCATGGTATGGGTTGCGGAACAGAGACAGACCTGAACGTGTGTGTACCGCATGCATCTTATACTGGCTACAGGCGAGTGAACATACAGAGACAATGTGGTATACAGAGTCGCAGACCCTTACAAAGAGAACGAGAACACAGCCGAACACCAGCAGTGTGGCACCAGCAGCAAAGACTCAGGAGAGCTGAAGCGAAAGAGCAAAGAGACCAAGACGAACGTATACAGAGAAGAGAGAAACAGAGTCTGTTCTCCGCGAATAGATGGTAGGGGATACCAGAGCGGAGATTTATTGAGGAGTTGCAGTAGTAGCAGTTGAAGAGCGTTGGGAAGTTCTTGACGCGACTGGCGTTCGAGACTCTCTCTCTCTCTCTCTCTCTCTTCCATGCTCCCTGATGATAATGGTGGTAGTATTTGCTGGAAGTGGTGGTAGTGGTGGTGGTGGTTGTCGTGGATATTGCAGGAATAAAGCATCATTGCAGCCAGTAGGAGTTATCCGTTTGTGTGCTGTGTCCTTGCTTCTATTCAGCCTTTGCTTCGCTCTAGAATAGGGAAGGGGAGGGAAGAGACAGAGACAGATAGAACTTGGAGGTGCCAGTTGTGCCACCGGTGTAACCGTCCGACCGACCTGAGGGAGATAACGACGAGAAGCGCCTCACCCTCGCACGCCTGCCTGCCGGGATTCTCTGAGATTAAGCTAACCCCTCCGCGAGCGAGCGATAAGGACTCCAGAGCGCGCACAGTACCCGCTGTTCCGATAAAGCTCGACCCTGGCAGCCTGACCGACCGACCAACCATCCATCCATCTAACGGTCTGTCCGTCAGTGCCGCTGTCTGTCCGTGTCCGCGCAACCCCGGCCTCGTCCGTTCTCGTGGGAACACCCGTGGGAACAGCGACGAAGACCACTACGACCAGCTGGGATGAGCGGGGAGAGCGGATGACAGAGACACGGCAACGACCATAGTAATATTCGGAATGACAGTTACACCGCCATCGTCCTGCGAGATAACGTAGCGAGACAAAAGGCAAGGAGATTGGATCGTCAAAGATCAAAGCAATGTATATTAGTAGTCAAATTACAGACTTACCAGAGTACACGATATATACTGTGTACTCTAAGATTGTTAGGGATTGACACAGGCTCATTAGCGTTCCGTTGTCTTTACCATGAAAAACAGGGTCTGACGGTCGACTGCGACAAATTAATCGTAAAAGTGTCGCGGTCCCTACTCTGCTCGTGCTAGTCAAAAGCTAATGAGTTTTTCATTCGAGAGATTCAGATAAGAGTTTTCTTAGTTGCGATAAAAAACACGACGTGAGGCCGTGCTTGAGGCTAGATTGATTAGGAGGGCAACTTACTAACGAGTTTATAATTCAAAAATAGTTATTCATGCTCCAGAATTACAGTTTAAGTATCCTTTTTTTCGGTCAGTTTTTACGGAACGTCGCATGCTTCTGCATTGTATCGAGCACTCTAGAAACAAGCCGCAATCTGTCAACGTATAACTACGGATGTGAAAAAAAAAAAAAACGAAAAGTAAAAATATATACATGAGACCGATCATCCTATGACCCCGTCGAGATTTGGTATTGATATAACTGACTGGCTTTGAATCGGCAAATGCCCCAAATACGTAAAGAATCATGAACGAACGATTTTTAAATAGTACGCAGACAAAATTGTCCTGCCAAGGTCACATAAATCTGAAACCGATTCAAGAGACGTAGCTCATCCTCTTTGGGAGTAACCAATCTAGGGTAAGTTGATGATAAAGATACCCGTCATAACGTGAGACTAATATTTCAACAGACGAACTTTAGTTTTTTTTTTTCAAGAATCTATCTCCTTTTCCTACCGATGTTAGAACGAAAAATTAGCCCTCTTTTGCCCACAGCAATACACCGATAAAGTACTTTCGTGCGATGCAAAAAAAGAACAGAGCATGTATGGATAGAGAGAACGAGGAAGCGTTGCAGGAGGACCGATATAACTCCTTGCCTGGAATCGAGTTAATGTTTCTTACGATTTAATTGGCTGTCTGCTATGCTACTCCCAGCTCTGATGCAGACTCTCAGTGCAGCTTCTGAGCAGTGGCAGCAGCAGAAACTTTGTGAAACCTCTACTGGGGTATACGTGCCCCTTGGAATTTTCCCTTCAGCCGCGTTACACCCCCTTATGGCTTTGATGTCGTTCGGTCTTCCGTGCGGGTAAATTATTCTCGAGAATTCATCATCGAACAGCTAGATGGCTCATTGTCAGTATGATACGCCTCGTCTCTATATTTCGAAAGGTTTTATAAACGAAACTTCTTCAGACTCGAGAATATTTTTATTGAGATATACCGTCTCTCATGTACATTCCGTACTATTGTTTCGCCCATTTAAATATGCCTCATTCCCAAGATTTTTTTTTTTTTTCATCATTCTATATGATAATCATGTTGAAAATAGTTTGATTGGAAATTAAGCGAGTACGATAGGCCATTAAAATTTCAAATTACGAGTGCTTCCTTCTAAGGAAAATTGGCGTTCTCTGTTGTGAGAAAGCGAGACGTCCCGCTTGGCAAAGTGGAAGGAACCAAGGACTCATCCTCTGTTCTCTCTGCTCCGGTACACCGGAAACTACACGCAACTTTGAGTATAGAACAGCTGTACTATATCCGAGCGTCCCTCTGTCTCTTGTGACGAAGAGAGTGGTGGGCGAAGGAGAGTTGGAGAGAAGAAGGGGTACCTGCGACGCCGTTGGTAACTGGTTGGCAAACTGAGTTAACGTTTCTTACGTGGTAATTGGCTTCGCCACGGCACTATAGCTAGCAGCACTATCGCACTAGTATACCCCGGACAGAATTGCATAGCGGGACCTGTGGCAAGACTCGACGCCCCGCACAACATTGTACCCATCCTTCTGTTATGCCAGTTATCTCGAGGCATCGTTTTGATTCTACGCTGCCTGGGAAACTGCTGCAGCCGCTATGTTTCAGTCACCGCAAAGAGAGAAGATGAGATGGAGAAGGAGATAAATGCCGTGGAGAGATCGATAACAAAGTTTGACTCTCGTGAACTAGTATAAAGAAATGTTAACAACCGAACTAATATAAGATACTGTATACATATAGAGATTAAAACACTATGATTGCCATAAAAAACCAAAACTTCTAAGATTTTTTAGTGAAATACTTGGGTTGTTATTTTATCAAATTTATTTTCCTTCCTCAGACTACGAAAAAGGATTTTTTTTCCTCACCGATACCTCCGCGATAATCGCTTTATGTTATAAATCCATATCGCAAGTTTTCTCAATCTCAGCCTCACTGCCGTGGAAAATAAAATGAATTTACTCAAGGCCAAAACTGAAGATCCCCACGAGTGTGCCTTCGGAACTCGGCAGCAACTTCACCGCGTTGGAAGTTATTCTGTGCTGCTGTTTCTGCTGTGGGGGTACTTCAGGAGAATGAACCGAACTGGGGAGAGACTAGTAGCTGGTTATATTATATATATATAGACAGAGAGAGACTCGGTGGCTTTATTTCTGCCTTGCGTCTGCCAACAATCCACGAAAGTTCGGATGCGGTTCGCACTGTGCCCGATATCTCGGCACTCTCGCTGCGATATCCTGCTGTTACTACTGTAGCACCACTTCTGCGCTGAACCGCTGAAATGCAGGGTGCTGCCCTACCAAACTCAGCGGTGTCAGAATCGTTCATTAAACTTTTAGCCAAGTTTCATTGCTATATGGAGAATGCGTCCGGTAACAGTGGCGGAGATTTGCTATTTGGTATTTCCTCGAACCACAAAACTCGGAATCTTTCCGTCCTTAATCTCAATCGAATGTTTTTGCCTTCTTGGCATCATTATGATCCAAAAAGAGTCTCGTTGGATTTTCGGGAAAAAAAAGCGGGTCTAGTTTTCACTACTTCAGGCCGAAGATGATAAAAGGCGGGTTGTCACTTTTGAATGTGAGTCCTGTTAATATTTTATAGTGACTGCCTCGCGCCAATGATCAGTTGAGATCCGGCGTGATGCATCCTGATCTGGCGGAACATCCATATCACATTGGTAACGAGAATCCTTTTCTCAAGCGCTCCTCATGCAATATAATCCATACATAGACAAGAGCGAATCCGACGTATCTATACGCATGCATTATCCAGAGGAGAGAGATACAGAATTCTCGGAGCGGAAATGTTCGCCAATTCGCCGCGGGAGCTCGTACAACTGCGCCACTCGTTATCGTTTGCGAACGGGTCCAATTGGATTTCCATGTAAAATTGCAGCTTGGCTGGCAGGATCAGGAGACTACCCACCCCTGTCGTCTCATTTTCATGCATCACCACCGACATAGCACGTTGTTACAAACGTATCTACTCGCGTTTTTGCCTCTCGCTTTTATCATAAATCCTTGGCTGACTGGCGCGCAATGTCAATTTTTTGCTGTGATGAAGGAATCATCACTGAAATTCCATCTCTCCCTTATTCTCCTTTGTTCCTATGCCCCATATACATACCCTTTAGAGCTTTACAATTGTTCACAATAATGCGTTTTTCAGGGCTTGGTTGCTTCTTAGAAAATTATATAGCCGTTCATGGAAAAGTAACTCACGCAGAAGCTGGGGCGGGTATGACCATATTTACTACTACTGCGCCCGTGTTGATATTTAAGAAAAATACCGAAATCAGCTCACAATCATATGTATGTTGTATGCGACGAATGAAAAGTTTTAATTAATTCTAAACCCGAGCGATCTTAATACCGGAGAATCGATATTGAAATAGTTAAAATTTCAATTCTCAAACTGGTGATATCAAATTTTAAATTCCTATCGTTTCCCTAATTTTTTAATAGTGCCAAACAATCCATGTGAGCTTTTAGCACTGTGTGGCTGTAGTAAAAATATGAAATTTTTTTCAAAAAATAAATTTTATTCGTTTGCACGTAACGCTGAAAAAAAGCACTTGATATTGCTTAAAATTGACGTGTTGTCATGTCATTAAAAAAAAATAATACGTTTGTGTCACGGAAATGTCGAGTGATAACAGTAAAATATAATTGTGCCGAGGACGGTCCAAGTCTTCCGATTGTAGTGAAAATGATGTTGATTGTTATTGATAAATTATGATTAATAACCATTATTCTATAGATTAATTCATCCTATTTGATATTGTGCAGTCGGGGGTTTTTTTTATTTTATATTCGAGTTTATATAACGTATTTTTCCGAGGCGTAACCAAGTCTAAATATGCATTTTTTTTAACCGCCCTAACGTACATATATATTAAAACTGAGGAAATATTATGACGAATGGCTTAAAATTTGGAATTGACCTGCAGTATGATATACGATTTCTCTCTTTCCGCTTCCCCATTTGAAACTGAATTCTTAATTCTAATGTAATTCGTGAAAAATCAGAGAATGTCTCGTGACGAAAATTCACTAAGAGAGACCAGAGAAACCAGAGTGAACGAGGCGAAACGAGTAGAGAGTGCGAGCGTGGAGATCCCCTCGTTCATTTCAGTCTCTCGGAGCTCCGGCGATACGCCGCAGCGAGCTCATTTGTGCAATGTCAGGCGCACACCACGTAGGGGGGTTGGTGATGGTGGTATAGCCATAGTGGTATACTGACGGCGGTTGGAGAGCTCCAGCGCCAGAACGAGTGAATTTAATTTCTGGGTAACGTTACACCTTGGGAGAGAGATCCCGTGAGAGAGGAAGAGAGGCAGGAGAGAAAGCAGCTCCCGCATCGCCATTGTGCACCTCTGGCAGGGTGCGAGAGAGAGTAGACACTCGATCGCAGGACTCCATTTGCGGTTTAGCATAATGGGAACCTAACGCGGCCGTGGCCGGAGGGCCACCCACACTATAACATAGGCCGAGCTGCTGGTGTTACTACTGCTCTCATCCGCCCATCGGGACTTCACCGTCACCATCCCCTTACCATAGCCCACTAACCGAGCGGGAGGCTCGTAGCAAGAGCAACGGCACTATCGTAACGCGGCCACATTCAGGGGATAAAAATAAATAAGCCAGACGGAGTAAAGCGTGAGTGTCATATATACAGTTAGATGATAGCATTGTGGATCCACGAAAAGTGAGACGTCCATAGGGAGATTCAACAATGGGGAGGGCCAAGTGTAGAAAAGTATTTTATTTTATTTGCGGCTTTCTCGTCATCATTGCAGAAGGATGAATTGAAATAGAGTGACGAAAGAATACAATATAAAAATTCAATACTTATGTAAGAGACATATATAAGACGCAGGAACGAAGGACGACAAATATTATAAAAAGGTCTCAGTTTCTTCGTTTCCTTCGTCCAAGAGTCATGTAATAGCATGCAATAACATTAGGTTTTGTTCTAGTATTCACCTATATGAATTAAGCATACTTCCATTTGAAAGTACGAGACGGTCTAAGCGATGAGAATGAGAATGGTTTGAGGATGTTTGAAGCGAGATAGGCAAGGAGAAGACGAGCTGGAAGAGGAGCTTTATTGCGCACGAATTAGCCCGTATAATAATCTTCTTCTTTCGTCCTCTTGAATTTTTCAGAAAGACCATCAGCGATGAGGGGAGTCGGCTAAGGAAGAAGGAAGGAGTCGCGCAGGCGCGACACAGAAGGGTGCCCATTTCGCTGGAATTATGCCGCGAACCACGAGGAGACTATCATTGGACCCGTTCCTGCTGCTGCTCATCGTCACGACTGGATGCAGCAGGGTCTTCGGCTCTCGACAAACAGGTAAGATAATACGAAGTCAATGTTGTACAATATATGTATCTATGAAGCTCCTGAAAATATATGTATATATGAAGCTGAAAATTCCGTCCATATTACAGCAGCAGAAGTGCTGCATGACCTTGATTTTTCATCCCTAAATATTCATAAAATTTTCGCAAGGTGACAGGAGGCAAGTTGAGTGGGAGAGAATGAGAAGGGGGTGAGACGATACCTTCGAAGATCGTAGGTGATGTCGAGAAAACAGTTCCCATCCTCTTAACCTAGTGACGATGACGACGACGACGACGACGACGAGGATCGCGAGTAGAAGGATCTCGATAGCAGCAGGTCTCTTGTGAAGCGTCGTAAATCGTACATACGCTGTGCTTTCACACTGACGCACCCCCGTGGCTCTCAAATGGTAATTGGGCCAAAATTTATGCGAGACTCAAAACCCTAAGGCGCTCTATACCGAGCCCCTATCGTATGTATTCTATACCGAGAGAGGGCCTACAGTTACATCAGTAGCGTCAAAGAAGAACTGGGCGCTCTAATCGCGAAGCAAATAAGATTATCTGATCGAATTTTAATGCCGGTCTTGCGTGACGCGTCTTGGTGATGCCGAGAAAGCTCGCAAAGTAAAAGCCATGGAGGGTAGGTGAGATCGAAGGAGAGTAGGGTCACTCAGGGCCCCAGAACAGATTGACCATTGGTTCACCCGTATCTACACTGCGGCTACCTGCTAACTCATAACCACCTTATATTATTTATATAGCCATGTCACAAGCCATGCCGGAAGAGACGAAAGAATGGGAGGTAAGAACAAGGAGAACGAGAGAAGAGCGTGAACATGAGCCTGCAGGGGGCCATCGACATCGTTCCCGTCTCCGTTTTTATATAGCAACAGCATAGCCCTCTACTACGAGCACCATCGCAACTAAACATAGAAGCAACGAGAACAGCAAAGTCGCCAACGCCACCAACGCCACCACGGGAGCTCTAATCTCGAACGGCAAATTTACAACGTATAAACACGCTGTCCTAGTTATCTCGGTCGAGCTTCGAGGGCCTCATTGCTCTTTATTGCGCGGCGCCGCTAACCCCACGTTGCCTATCGTGCTAGCTGTACTCCTGGCACTCTATACTCTTCATTCACCCCCCACAGCTTATGGGCGAGGATGGGCGGGCAGGCTCACGAGAGGTTCTGCTCTTGCTCGACGTTATACTTACTCCCGGGTATCCGCGCAATATGGTAGCACCCTCTAGACGGTGTTCCAGTGAGCTTTCCACCATCTTTTTGAGCCACCTTTTATTTTAATCCTAGCATATTAAGCAAGTAAACCGAATGTCTAAGCAGCGAGAGCTGACTCACACTTCTTTTTTGGGCCCATCTTTTCGTAGAATCAAGATTGTCTGGTAAGTTTCCGACTCTTTCCTATCGACATGAATTCTGAGGAATGAATATAGAGGTTACGACCGGATGATATGAATATCCACGAAGAATCGCTAGGATTTCGAACTCAATCTTCCATTTTTAACCTCTACCACCCGAAGTCATGATTATCGTGAAAGCTGGAGTGCGCTAAATTGGCAAATATATTTTGGGCGACGAGCCAATGCCAATTTTCCTCCATCTTTCTATCTCTATCGGTACGACCTGACGATCCTGAGGAGGAAATAGCCCCATCAGCAGTTTAACCGAACACCTTCGTTCGTAATGCTGATGCGCATGTACCTGGTTAGGACAGCATCGGCAGTCGGGACGTCACGTTGAATGACGAGCAATTACGCAAACCTACGAAAGGGCTGGAGTGATCCTCGTGCGGCCCTTTGATCTTGTCACCGTAAACGTGGCGTGAGAAGTAAAGACTGGCAAAGCACACGATGGCTACATCAACTTTCTCCATAGCTAAACCTGCCTGGTGCGCGTTAACAAAACTGCATTTCTGGAACCTTCCCTTGCCTGTTTACCAACCGATCGCTAACTTTATGCAAAACCAAAAGATCTCGGAGTTGCGACTGCATCCGTAAAACTTTTCCATGAACTGAAAGCCAATGTCCAATCATCTAGCCATGTTAACTTGAATAACTTTAACTTGAATAAGTTAACTTGAATAAATTTTGATGAACGTAAACCCAAGCGTGAGCATTCTACACACGCGCGAATTAGCGCAAGAATTTTTTCTCTCATAAACGATTATTTGTTCATTCAATTAACTTCTGTGACATCGAGGCAATCCGATCATTGGTTCTGCAGTTATCCCTTTCGCTACTTTGGATACTGTACTTTTGACAAAACAAGAGTTTAAAGTTTTAATATCTAGTTCTTAGGTGTATATCGCAATATTTAATTTACCTGCGCGTAGCCTCGCGAATTACGCTGTACCCTTTTCAATGTAATAAATTTTATAAAAAATCCTTCCGAGGACATATTCACAAGGCATGAAGCTTGAAAAAAATGCGAATAAAAAACAATTTTTCCAAACGATTCGATGAGACTGACATTTCAATAGTTGAAGATAATTTGTAGCTCAAGCTACAAGATTATGTTGAGAGCTCAACATTCCACTTGATGCAACATTTTATAAGGTGAAAAATTAATTTGCTCAAAATAGAAACAGATGGGCATGATTTTGTAGGCGAAAAGTAATGCGGATGCTACTGTACATCAGCATTGATGGCGAAATCGAATAGTGAACGAAATAGGCACACAGAAACAATGGAATGAACTCAACGCTCGTAAAGCACTAGATTCTGTTTGCGGAGGGCATATAGTACTGGCAGCGAGTTGCTATAGGAATGGTAGTAGTAGCGGAGAATGACGCCAGACCAGAATAGAAGTTCGAAGACAAATGGTCTCGCATACTTAGCGGGCGCTTGACTGTGACAAACTGCTATGAGCACGTCGTACCATCTTCTCTGTCCTTCTCTACTCTACATGGCAACCCCTCTGACATGGCCCTTTCCTCTCGATATTGCCACTCTACCCTTTCGGTCGCGTTTGCATTCCTAAGAATCCTCTGTCGGCAGCTACTGGGTCTCTCCTCGCTGTTCCTCCCCTTCGTGTTCATCTCGCCTTTTAACTATGTCTATCTCCCTCTCCTCAACCCAAAGATCCAAATAATGTAAAAGCAGATCAAGAGAGAGAGAGAGAGAGAGAGAGAGAGAGAGAGAGAAATCAAGAAGTGGAGCAGAGGCAAGAAGTAGTGGTGTGATTGACGCGGAAATTTAATAAGGTCGCTCATATATTTATTAATAATCCTCTGCCTTGACTGCCTGCCTTGAAGCTGATTAATTAGCTGAGAGAGCCTTAAATCAAACGTCGTATACCCTCGCAGGAGTTTCACAATGTAAGTTCTAGAGCGACGTTCTATTTTTTGTTCGTTTCTCGACAAGGAGAGCTGGAAATGTGAGCACGCGATGGTTTTACAAACGCGAACATTCACATACACGATTATACAACTGTTATTTGCGAACAAGCTAAACAAAGAAGATTTATTCGGCATTGCCATGTGGTCCAAGAGATAGTAAAATCATAACGTGAAACTGCGACAAAATATCGGAGAGTTTATTAACAATAAAGCAAGCAGAATGAACTTTTTGGATCACGTTGGGACATATATACAGCTAAAAATTCGATCAGAGCTTTTGCGGTTATCGGTTTGCGGATCAACGAATTGCAATTTAATTGAGAAACAGAACCGTCGATAACGTGTTACGAAAATCTTTCGCGTGGTTTTGATTGCCGGCTTGCTCACTCGTGTGTCAATATTTACGTTGCGTACCCGACGGGAAAAAAAAAGAACATATAAAATCTAGGCCACCTGCTCCATATCCACACGAAAAAGCTTGACATCATACCCGAGTCGTGACAATGGAAAAAAGGAAAAGATCTCGTACGGATTGGTGGGTGATTCTCGTGGGCCTACGGGCAGTCATGGAGAGTGGAGAGAAGCCGCGAGCAATTCAAATTCACATTACCGCGTGCTGCTGCGGGAAAGCCGCTTTGATATCGGAACCCGATCCCACATAGTCCCGCGTACCGTGCCCTCTACCACCGCAGTGGAACCGTTAATACGGGTAATTCCGCTTTATTGGGTTGAACCGCATTAAGTTTCCGGCTTATTAGGTAGACAGAGAGAAAGAGAGAAAGAGAGAGAGAGAGAGAGAGAGAGTCAAGGTCCACGTACGAATAGCCCTGGGGTCCAATGTGGCGGCGCAATACGAGAGATATAATATACGTATAATACTCAACCAGATTTTCCGCGGAAATCTGAAGCTCTTTGTTCCACTTCCATTTAATTACTATAAATTATCACACTAGAGCAGTATAATACAACTTTCTATCTCCTCTCTCGCAGGAGGGATCATAAAATATATTACCGTGTAATGTTCAGCCGTTAAATGTATAGCAGGTCATCCCAGAATTTCCCTCTGTGCAAATAACATGCATCCGGAAACTCCGTATATACTGCATCGTTTCGTCTCTGACACAGTTTCACGCACCGGAGAATGAGTTACACTATCATCATAGGAGCTCTAGAGCAAAAGCGGCCGAGTTGAGGATACAAACGAGATGAATATGTGTATAACTATATAGCAGATATACGGGTAAAAGAGGGGTGAATAGGGGGGGCTTGGCCAAAAAAAAAAACTTCTTGGATATGTGTAGAACTGCACAGCAGATAGAGAAGTCAAAGACGGGTGAACGGAGGCATACAAAAAAATTCATCTTCAGAAAAAGTTGGGCAAAGTACATTTAAGTGTGTTCCCGTATCATAAAAGTGTTTCTATACACAAACGTATATGAAATTAATGAAAATTGCCAAGTTCATTTTCGGCAATGATTCATCTACTCTGCTAAGTCTCTTGACGTAGCGAAGAAAAAAAAGCTCTTCAATTTTACGAGATATAGCGAAGCAGAAGTGTCTTCATATTCCTCTTCTTCTACTCCTCCTCCACATATACTTTCATCGTCCACTTTCTTCTTATTCTTCGTCCAACACTCCCTTACCACGAGCGGTTGCCGCTTATTTAACGTTTCGGTGCGGCCGTCTAAGTGCATCGTAAAAGTTACGGTTGAGTGTGAGGGCCTACGCAGCCCCCGTGGTATGCCCTCTATATGTTGGTATGGTCTCACTCACTCGGCACACGCCTGTGCTATGTGAAAAGACGAAACTTCCTCAACGATAACTCCTCTCTCTCTCTCGTCTCAGTCCACTCTCTTTCTATCATATCTTATCCCAGATAGGACCAGTAGAAAGAGAGAGAGAGAGAGAGAGAGAGAGAGAGAGGGAGAAAAAGACCTCGAAGCACGTCCCAGTCATGGCGAGGGTTGATGCCCGCCGCGTAGACATTCTACCATCCTCTGAAGCGCCTTTATTCAACCCCCTGATACTTTATGAACATCGAAATGGGTTAGAGTTTTCTTTTGGTATCTTTATCCTCGGAAACTCCGCCATCGCTCTTTACCAAGTATAAACTGGAGCAACTACCGGCATTCTTTGGGAATTCAGACTCCCGAATGAACTCTAGAAGACGACGATATCTACTACGGTAAAACACGTCCTGATGTTTGTTTTGTCGTGAGCAAATTCTCTTTCTGCTTTGGGTTATGTGAACTTGTTCTCTCTCACGTATAATCCACAACTCAATCAAGCCATTGACGAATTGTGAATAATTATGGTCACGCGTATGAGAATGACGATTTTCCGAAATATGCAAGAAGCAACATTGTTATGGAAGTCTTACATGACCTAGTACCATCATGTGATGGGTGATACTGTTTGGAAGAAGTTGATGAAAGCTTTCAGGGTCTAAAATGAAATATCGTTTGATGAAAGATCACGATGAAGCTAGTATGCCATTGGCCGAGAAGAAAGACGAGGTCGTTCATGCGTGACGCAATAACATTGCTTCTCATGAAAAGAGGAGCTTCTTTGCTTCGTAGTCCCTACCACTGCCGTGTTTGTAGCGATAAATGGGAAAAAGAGCGTTTATGAGTCTCGAGACTGAAGACTTGGCGCCGCGCGACTGAATTCCCCAAATTCCGAGAAGAATTGTAGCTTTTAATGTCGTCAGTTTCGTCTCTTCTTGCTCAGGCAAGCTTTCATTCCTTCTTCCATCTCCTTCTTCTTCGCGGAACGAATTAAATTAGAAGCCTTGTGAATCTCGGCTTTGGAGAATAAAACGAAACTCAGGTCTGCCCCAAACGCCTCATGAATTTTCCAGTCCCTCTCCCCTCTTCACTCTTCAGGAACGGAGCAAAGATACCACGAAGAAGCTTTCCCGAAAACCAGCAGCGGTAAATTTAATCCGTCGTTTGAATTACTTCGAGATCATTGTTATTATTGTTTTATTTTTTCTCGCGTTATTTCGGCAAAGTGGGAGGAGTGGATCGATTTTCCACACCGAATTGAGACGACGCGAGCGACAGTGTCGCCACAGACGGAGGCGTCTTCAACCAGCCAGAAGAACGTCGTTCAGCTCTTTTTTTTTCTTCTATTTCTCTTTTATTTCCAAGCGTAAAAGACGAGAACGTTCTCTTGTATTTTTGGCAGCTTTGGAGTCTCGGAATATAGATACAGTGGACTTTGAACATAGTTGAACAATAATGTCGCCGTCGCGTGACTGTTCGCGATTCCCGTCTATTCTCGATCTATATTCTCGACAAGGTCCCACGGATAGTAGGCAAATCCGAGAACAGAAAAAAAGGCAGTGAAGAGGGAAAAGTCCCATGATGTGGCACACGTTGGCTGACTGTCGTTTCGTGTGAAATAAAATACGACAACGCGGTCACCTTCAGACATAAAACGACCTATATATATATACATATATCTACGGGTACGAATTTTAAAGATTCGCATATTGCTACGGAAAAAGCGGTCACCCACAATTGAGAAGAACAGCTCGGCGATGGCAGACTAAAAATATTGAAGGCTTTGTTGAAAGCAAAGTAGAGTAAAATGACAAAAGGTTGGGAAAAGGGTCGGGCGAGAAGCGGCTTAATTCGTCGTTGAAGAGCAATTAAGAAAAGCCACGGCTCTGTTTGTTGGCTTGGTGCGTTACTTGATGACTTTCCCTCTCTTATGCTGCCACTTCGCTCCCTCCTCTTTTCTATTCCCCTGGATATTTTTAGCTTCTAGCTACGTATTTATACGCGATACTATACACACGAGCTAGAGACGAACAATGATACACGTTGGATTCGCGAAGAGAATTGAAAGAGAAACTGTTATACATTCATCGCATGTATATATATATATATACGCACAGTAGATTTAGATTCCTCTGCTGACAAAGCGGACGAGTAGAAAAAGCTCGGCTTATCCGTTGTAGCTCTTCTCTCGTCGTTTCATCGAAAACTACAGAATTTTTCTATCCGTCTAGCGTTCATATCGTTCGATTTTCTATCAAGAGCTTTTTCGGCTCTGCACCAGTTTTTGATATCCGAGCGTTTTATTTGGCCACACTCTCTCGCGAGATGGGACGTTATGAAAGGCCTCCATATCTGAACATGGGGATATCGCGTTCCAAGGGTAGCATATATATATATCCGCATTGGATGAGAGCAAAAGAGAGAGAAAGAGGAAGGGTGAGACGGGGAAGAGACAACGATAACGGTGAGTCTGGACGATCGCTTTGAATTTTGTCGTGCAAACAATTTTGCAGATTCCCGCGGTAAATTGGAGTGACCGCGGCGTCCGCTTTTTATCCATGCGCACTCTTCCTCTGCCTATCGAGTTCGCTCTTTCACCCTCTTCACTATCGCACTATCCATTCCGTCTCTGTGTGGAATTTCACTCTCTCTCTCTCTCTCTCTCTCTCTCTCGACAAGTACAATATATACATGTACATGGTACATTGCCTGATCGCATATACACGCCCTAGCACCAATATCGGCCACGTCGATTGGCAGATTTTTTTTTTTTTCTTTTTCGTATCGCCTCATCGAAATCGCTGTCTAGAAAACTGCCATTCATATATACAAGAGCGGCGCAATCGCAAGCTCTTTCGAGCGTTCTCTCTAGTGTATTCTCACGAGCCTTTGATTTTACCATTCGGGCTATCCCGAACGAGATTTCAATACAATTTCGAGATTTCACTCGTGCGATATTATCTCTGTTGATCGATAAAAAATAAATCGATAAAAGGCTCTGCGATTGCATGGATAGTGAAAATTGTTTGTCGCGAAAATCTCGCGCGAATGAGATAAAACTTGGGATGATCCGTATGGAAAAATATTTGGCCAAAATTGTATGGGCTTGAAAGAAAAGTAAATATTCACGAAAAATTAGAATTTACCCGCCAAATTAATTTTCATCAGTGCTTTCAGAAAACACATAAGCGCGCACACGAACGTATGTGGTCGATGTATGGAGTTTAGGGAGACTCGCTACACAGCGAGGGAGAGACATGTGACGCGAGAGGTGCACGTTGCCCCCATTAAAGCCGCGTACGGACCACCGTGTGCGTTCAGGCTCTCGCTAATGACTTCCTTACGCACGTAATCGTACAAGTCTCGTTAGCGGTTGTCGAGGCAAGTCAGCTGCTGTGGCTTGATGGTTGGCCACAGGTTTTCCATCAGTGCACACGCACACATACACACACATACTGCATCCATGATGGTTTGTACAAAAGTCTGAATTTTCCATCCAAGCTATTACCAGAAACAACCTCGTCCCTCTGGATAATCAAATGTGGTCGAAAAAAAGAAAACGACTTGGAAGCATATATATTCTGAGTGGAAAGTCTCCCGAGTCCGTCGAGAGTCTGCCAAGGGAGTCGCAACGATAACCCTTCACCATGGCATGAGGAAAGGGATGATGGACAAGTATATATATATATATACATATATGTGCGTGTATATATAACCATGAGGTAGAAAGATTCCCGTCCGGGCAAAACACGTTTACCCCGTCAATATGGGCAACAGTCTCTCTCTCCCTCTCTCTCCCTCTTCCTCACTTTGGCTTGAGCCACACGATGTTTATTAATGAACGAAAACGCGGCGAAGCCGAGGAATAAATTCTTGGAAAAGCCACAACTTCCACTTGCATACGATGCTGGGGAACGTGGCGCAACCCCGTGAGCCAGGTCCACACCACCGGGGAGGAAAAACAGCAGCAGCAGTAGCAGCCCCGATGTAAACTCGACTCTACTTTGGCTGGCAGTTCCTCCACCAAGTCGAGGCTTCTCTCGGTGAGAAAGGAAGTGAGAAAAGAGTGCAAACAGCTCTTGGGTGGTGTGAGAGTTCGACCCTCGCATGGGCTTGGCGTAACTATATCCTCTCTCTTCTGCGGCAAGTCACGGATGGTCATAAATGAAAATGTGACTTTGGTGTTTCGCGAAAGAGCGGGTCTCGCGTCTTAAGATATAAAGAGAGCGAGAGAGAGAGAGGGGGGGGGATGGGAGGGCTGTACAGGAAGCAACGGGGGACATCGAACTTAGCAACTAGCCGGTAATACGTTATGAATTCGAAGGACGCTGCCTTCGTAAAGCTTAAAATACATTTTCTTCCTCCCCTGCAAGCCCAGCTTTGGTTATTTAACGCGGTAGCAGAAAACGTGATCTGCAGTGAAATCAAAAAAAAATTATTTCTCATGAAGATAATATCGAAATTGTAATACGGAAATCTGTTGAAAATTCACATTCCACTGGGAGGAAAAGTTAAGCTCGGCTTGCCAAGCGGACGAAAAATTCATGATAATGTATGAGGCAGCCAAATATATATAACATCGGCCTATTTATGCATGGAGTTAGACGGAACTTCATTTTTAATGACAAACCTTCTTACCTTCTTATCAGGGAGATCTTTCGGATGTCTCGTACTGGATTAATTTCTTAAGCATATGGTGCTTTCGTTATTTTGTTATGGCTAATACTTTTTGCATAAAACAATTCGTCGCTAATTTTCACTCGGGATAAGATTTTTGTTACGATTCTACGATTTTTTTTTTCTCTTTCTTAACGCAAAGTTGTCTCTCATCGTTAGTTCATTAGATGTATGGTATGTAGAGCACACGTTCAAGTTGGTACCTCTTAAACCTGACTGAGTTGTCATAAATTGGCGAGGACTATAGATCATCTATGCTCGTTATACTCTAACATATAACTCTCTTCACTTTGCTCTATGTCATACTACTTCAATCGAGAATCCTACATAGCTGAATTTTCCAGCGAATATATGTACATATATAGGCAAACTCTCGTGAACTCTCGCACGTATAACGAGAGTCGATATAATATATAAAGTACTACTACACGTGGCGCAATGTGCCCAAGTTTTATATGTATATATATATATATATATGTATACATTTTGCTTCGAGGTAGAAATCGACGAGGAGGAATGAAGGACGAGGATAGTTTGCGAAGGGAAGAGTTACCTTTCGTTACCTGATCTCACGAAGCACTTGCGAATACGTGTGGCTCACTCTTTCCGTGTTTGTGTGTGTGTGTGTGTGTTTATCTAGAGCAAAAATTGAGTGTACTATGATGTTAGTAGAATCACTCAATATTAAGTGAATTGGTATACAAGTATATATAGATAACAAGCAAACATAGAGACGTATACCTCTTGCATCGAAACGTTGGCAATCAACGAGATGCATGTAACAAAAGAAAATATTGCAACGTATATATTCTATATATAATTTTTCTAAATTCATACCGACAATTCTCTGTATGTGTCATATACAGCGTACGATCGCCTTTTTTTTAAATACTCGCAATCGTATAAGAATAGAAGTTTACACCGCAAATATAGCAGTTGAAGAATAGAAAATTGTTCGGCTAAAATATGCGTCGCTTAAAACGCATAATAATCTGTACACTGATTCGAATTAATTAAATATAGTTTCAAGCACAAAGGGAAGAATGATAACCGCGAATATTTCGCCGACAGTTGATTTCGTTTGTACGAAACGCAAAGATCTTTGTATCTTTGGACAGAATCTTTGTACAGAATTTATCCACATTTGCGTGGAGACTCAGAACTCTCTCAGTGGAGAGAGAAGAATCACAAAAGCAGAAACGGCGATTACAATGATTCAGACAGGCCTTCGTCTATCTGTGCCTTGAAGGGCCAAGCGCGATACACACAGGCAATTTTAACTCGGTCGCGATGTGTCTCGTGCACGCTTCATGAAAGCACATACGAATAGAGAGAAAAAGAGATCCTTCAAGATTTAATTAGCTCTGTGGAATATACAGGGTCGAACGGAATACAGAGAGCTTATACGCTGTTGGTTATATATAGATGAGGATGCTGTTGGTGAACCGGGTGCGTGACACAATATAATGAACGACTGGCAGAAGAGCAATGATGCTGTATATGTAAAAGGGAGCACCCAAAAATCTCCCTCTCTCTCTCTCTCTTTCTCTCTCGGTGCGTAAATCTGTCGCACGCTCTATGGAGCTCGTGTCGTGTTCAAAAAACATGTTTTTTTTTCACGTTCCTCTGTTTTCGTTGTTTTTTTTTCTGGTCTCGCTCGCATTGCCTCGTATATACGTTTGCATTTGAGAATCCTCTTCATCAAAAGCGAGTGCGTTTCGTCCTCTCTCGTCTGGCGCTCTGTTTTATAGCGCCCCGGCACAGATCCCGCGTGTGGGATTCTGTGCGCCGCCTATTAAAGCCACCAGGGTGCATACAAGCCGACTCTCGCCTCGTTTGTTTTGTGCGGATATATCGTAACATATGATGCGTGTGCATGTTGTTTGCGTAAAAGAGAGAGAGAGAGAGAGAGAGAGACCCCGTGAAGTGATATGCGAAGCACGAAAATGCGAGAGATTTCTCTCAGTGCATGCGGTCTGTGTGGTCTTTGCAAATTGTACCACCGTATTCTATTATTAGTCCTAATAGACCATATGTTACCGTTTCTCGTCATACAAAACACGAGACGAAACTCATCGTCGAGATTCCATATAGCGAAGAGAGAAAGATAAAGAGGAAATTTTGAACTCGGTGAATCCTACATGGGGAAAAAGACGTGCGTGCTCGAGTGACAGAATAATCATACGCACGTGTCGAGTGACAGCCTGGGCGATGGATGAAGAATGAAAATAATATTAGTTGGTGAAAAAAAACTTGAAAAGACGAAGAAGAATAACAAAAAAATATTTTATTCAAATGTAATATTGTGTCAAACAATACTCGTAGTATATGTAAAAAAAAAAATAGTCCCCGGCGAAATAATTTAACTATACGATGCAACTGATACTTTGTACAGATATTATAAATATCAGATTTATATCTACTGCTAAAATCGTCATTAAATACGAACGTTGATCAACGATAAATTGATACACCGAAATAATGAGAGAAACAAAACTCCAACTTTTCTATTCAGAAAGTGGAGAATGTTTGGTTCCTTTTCCTTTTCACTATTTGTCAAAGAGGGCAAAAAAAAACAAATGGAGTCACGTGTTCTCGTAGCTCTGGTTGCGTTTTTGACGCTTCAATCATCGCACTGAGCACATACATTCGGCACGCAGCAAAAGAGAGCCACGAAAGAATTAGAGAGAAGATAAAAAGAGAGAGAGAGAGAATGGCTGAGGGGGTTAACGGTAGCAATACGCGCGTACTTAAGTACACGCTCGTAAACGTGCCGCGGGTTGACATCCGGCATTATCGTTCCATGATTTACGCATTCCGCGACTGTATTTTACTGTTCGCATCTCCTTTCGTAAAATTTATCACTTCAGTGGTATGGAGCTAGACGCCTCATTCTCCGCACCCTCCCCTCTCTCTCTCTCATTCTTGCTGTCTCTGTCTTTTTCTATCTGGCTCTCTTTATCTTTTTGCTGGCGCCGCGTGGGGTCGTTCTCCCATATATTTTTCGTCTCTATCTCTCCCCTATTTGACTCTCCACTTTTTCTCTTCCTTCATATCCCACTTTTTTTAAAATCTTTCTCGCTCTCTTATTTGCCGCAAGCTTCCCAGCATCCAAGCGACCACGCTACAACGAACGCCTACACGGATTACTGCGTGTAAGAGGCCCAGACGTACATATATAGTATACTCTATAATATATAGTATACTCCATAATATATATATATATATTTGTGTGCATGGCAGCTGACTCGACGGGCAATAAATAATCAGATTAATGAAAAATATTTTACCGGGTACAGGCGACTACCGTGAACAGCGCACACCTCTGAACAATAGAGAGGGAGAGAAAAGTAAGTGAAAACTCTTGAAGCACTTTGTGCTTTGTCTGGATGGAATATTTTTTTAACCAATTCTCTCGAGTATTTTTTCTTCGTCCTCTCTCAAATTATCAATATCGAGAGTTATTATTGTAACGAGCTATAAGTGAAATTCTTTGTGAGTACATTGGCCTGTACTTGATGTGGTGATGACTACGAAAGAGAGGGGGATTTATATATATATATATATATATATATATATATATATATATATGTGTGTATACACGCACACAGATATTTATTGTAGAAGCATGTATTCGAATACATGCTTATCCATAATGAGAGACAGGCCGGTGGGAATTCTAAAGTATTGTGAAGGGTCTTGAAACTCTTTGAAAGGCCCTAAAAGCCTTTTGAGATATATCCTGAAAACTTCGTTAACGATTCGGTGTCGTTAAAGTCTCTCGCGGTTCGAAGTTGTCTCGCAGTCACGATAATGGAAAGAGGAGGGAAACGGTGGCAAAGACATACAGCTGAAAATTCTCCCCTTTACGCTCCCTTATATATTATATATAATATAGAAATGCACTCAGGCCGATTTAAGTACATAAAATATTTATGTACAACCGTTCGTACATTACGCACCCTCGTACATTAAAAAATGTCCCATATAAAAACTGTATACATCCATTCCCTTCACATTTATCTTCAATTAAATAAATATTCGCTAAGGGGATGATCCGAATTATACGTTTTCCACGTAATCTCTTTGGAGGAAAAGAGGCCCAAAGCTTTTCCTCTCGAAAACTTTGATATCCCACTGAAATTTCGTTAACCAGGCACTCGTAACTCTCTCTGAACTCTCGTCGATCCCACCGTACATCGTCTAGAATATATATATAGACCCATTCCACCCTTATAATATTCCAGGACAATCGAGTAACGATACTTTTGCTGGCGTTAAATAATTCAAAAAAAGTTTTCCCCGGCAAAAGTGTCCCTCGACAATTTACCCTCTTCTCACTCAAACGCCCCATACCCTTCAACCCCTGTTATTTCACCCTCTCTTGCTGTACATACCCGTCGATCCATCATTTAAGGACTTGACGCACCTTCACCACATTCTTCGACCAAATCACTATTATTATTACGGATTGGTGCGAAGAGCCAAAAAATTCTCGCGTGACCCCTGCAGACTGGACACAGATCTATCCACATCATTGGTCACTGCCACATTATAAAACCTCTTTAACGTTAATATCGAGCTTTTTTCTCCATCCCTCATAAATCCGGTTACAAAGAAAATTATTGATTAAAACGTAAAAATCGAAAACAAAACGTAAATACAGAAAAATTTGGGCAATAAAAAAATCATGTTATTGCGATAATATGAAAAAATAAAAATACGTTGCAATTCACTGCAACGTTCATTATCTCGAAGTAGCGATTTTTCTATTGAATCATCGAGTTTGGCGCAAACAAGGCGAGAAGTACAATAAAAAGGAATATATGAAAAATAAAATAAATGGAAAAACAAAATGGTCAACTGGTCAAATGGTCATGGAATTTTGTCGGACGTTATCGGTGCGCTGGATAGTCACTGAAGCCATGCAATAACGAGCTTCGATGGACCAGAAAAATACATATATATGTATACAGCTGCCCCTCGAGAGAGGTGGAGTCGTGCGTGCAACCGGTACGCAAAATTTCGGGCGCGCTCGTTCTTCTCTCTATTCACGGAATTATTATTCCCTCGTCCATCATCAGATATCCGTTATTTTAGTACAGTCTCCGCAAAAGCCAGAGATCAATGGGACTGTATGGGGCTATGGAGAAAGAGCCCCTGCCCGCCCCTCTTTCTACGTTACCCAATGATTCGAGCACAAAGCATGCATACGAGGTCTATATACAATATTCCTCTTACTCCCTCGAATGTATTCAATGAACCACAATGAGTGAGATGCAGTGTGGATGAGATATCACAAAAATGCATCGGCGACGATAATTCTCCCACTCGTTCTCACTGGATATTTATTTACAATCATCGCACTCCATAAAAAACGTATCCATAAATATTCTCCGGACAAAAACATGATCGAGGGATTTATTATCATATTTTGCCAAATTTAATTTTTTTTTTTCTTTACCACGTCGAATGAGAAACCACGAAACGAATAAGAGAGAAAATAATGGGTGTAGAAAAAGACTATGAGAGAGTTAGCAACGTATGTGGGAGTGTAAATATGCGGAGGCACGAAAATTTCGAAGGTCCGACACTAATTTCAGGAAAGCGTGAGTGTTATAGCGCGCCAGGATCTAGCATATAGAGATATACTAGCATGTATTCCTAGGTGGATCGAGCACAGAGGGCTTTCTCGTGAGAAGTGCAAGGGAGGGTCTTTGGCGTCTGTTCTACTCCCTCGACGACGCTATACACTCGCAAGCTTAGGCAAACTGCTGGGTAACACGCGAGATGTGGCCACGCGCGGAGACCTCGAGGTAGACCAACGAGAAAAGGGGAGAGAGGGAGAGAGAGAGAGAGAGAGAGAGAGAGAGAGAGAGAGAAAGGTAGAGAAAGAAGGGACGCGCGAACTACTCGCCAAGTCCATCCGTTACTTAAAAGCCTGCGTGCGACAGGCATACACGGAACAGCACATAGCGAACCAACAGAGTTGAGAGTACGTAACTATAACCAGGCGGGAGAGTTCACGTCGGGGGAGTAAACCACCCCTTGAGCTTGCTATACATCCTATACTAGACCTTTCTGTTTCTTCAACTATATTATTATGCTCTTTACATTTTACCATTACAGACACCTTTGAGATTTGATAGGAGACTAAAAAAAATGAATATATTGGCTTGGCAAACACTAAACTTTTGTTTAAAAAAATTTCGTAAATTTTCGAAGTAAACTTTTTGTCACGGTTCTATCACAATACAAGAATTAACCAAAAAAATCACATAATTTACGGTAACAACAAAAGGACTGAACTGTCTCGAAGAAAATGAGCACCAAGTGGAGTGGCAACTCCATCGGAAATCAAAGGTAAAGAAATTTTAGCAAGCCAACAGATATTTACCAAAAAAAAAAAATCTCCAAAGCTCAAATATTTCTGTTAAAAATTCTCGAAAAATTGTTAATAACTGGTCGAGGCACAATTTTTTTTTCCTTTCACATATATGAAAGGGATAAATCGAACTAATCATAGTCATAGACGATGACCAAAGCCCTCAAAGCGCATTTTGAAGCTTCGACAACATTGTCAATTAAATCATATTATCTATACGCTCATATAATACATAGTTACGCTTACGAATTTTAGCAAATTTCTATATAATTGATTAGGTTACCCTTGAGCCTTACGGGCCTCGATACTGATTAGACGAGAGAATATATATCGAGGTTTCCAACCGCCCTCCTCGATGTTGGTTCGACGTTGATCGTGGTATATTTGCCCCGATATGAGTCTCAACGTTATCGAAAACACTCGAGGTTTCCACGATAGACTGTGCGAACAGTCGTTAATACACGTCCATATAAAGCAGAGAGATGGAGAGAGAGAGAGAGAGAGAGAGAGAGGGAGGGCGAGAAATTAGGAGATGGTGTATACATACAAGCGCGTAACACCGCAGGAATATCGGACCGCTAGGAGCGTTAATGAAATTTGACTTGGGTTAAAACGGGTAGCTATGCGCTGGTTGGCCGCGCTGTCGTTCTCCTCTCCGCAGGACCACTCTCTCTCTCTCTCTCTCTCTCTCTGTTTCCCTCTCTTCTGATAGCCACACAGTGGTTCACCCATGACCTGACAATGTTAACGGTCACACAGAATTTCTTGGTTAAGCGTACAACTAGATAGGCGGAAATATGAGAGCGAGAGACAGAGTGAGAAGATTCTCCGTTAAAGCGCGACATTGCGACAAGAACTCTTTCATGGGGTGAGATTCTCCTCGCTTAATATATATATATATATATATTTATATATATTTATTAAGCACGGAGAATCTTACCCCATGAAAGAGTTCTCGTTTGGTGCTCTTCTAAGGTTCAATCTATAGCATGCTGTATTATATATATATATATATATATCCAAAGTATCCGATCGTTTATCCATTGACGCTGCGTCGCACTTACATCTCACTTCTAATCTCAATGGCCGAAGCCAATTTCATAAATTCATATCACGTACAACGTCTACTCAAATGATCTCGAGTTAGGCTGTAACATTTCCGTACCGAAATTTACTTTCCTTTCCTCACAAAGACTCAATTTTACATTGACGATATGAATTTAGAAACCATTCAATGACAATTTAAATTAATTGAGCGAACGATTTTTTTTTGAGCTTGGCTATAACTAATTTTGATATGCATCAACATTGTTATAAAAGAATATACCGATAATTCAATGTCTCATGGTTCATTTAGTTTCAATTTATCCTCCTTTCAACCATAAATAGAACTCTCAGTCTGGAGACGAAATAAGACAGATAATTCGATAGAGAATGGAAGGTCCAGTCAAAAGTGATCCATCACTTAGCTAATGCCGTGAGAGAAAGAAG
Source organism: Dyspetes luteomarginatus (assembly GCA_963669185.1). Classification (NCBI taxonomy): domain Eukaryota; kingdom Metazoa; phylum Arthropoda; class Insecta; order Hymenoptera; family Ichneumonidae; genus Dyspetes; species Dyspetes luteomarginatus. The sequence continues at coordinate 22,542,663 of OY769903.1, read as the reverse complement.
AATGGGGGAAAAAAACGAAGAAAGAAAATCTATCGGAACGCGAAACTAACCAAATCGATGGTGATATTGTCCTTTCGAAGACCGCACAGACGGGGTGAGAAAATATATACCCCTTCCCTCGGGACTTTTAGTCCGAACGAACGACAAGAATGTGATAGTCACAGTTACAAACTGATGTATGGCTGATCATTGTGATTGAAGCAAAACCTCGTGGGCAATGTCGTTGGTGCGGACCTTTTGGCATGAGGACCGTCTCCGATATGCCTTCGTTCTTTTACTGAGAAAATTCGTTGGCCAGAAGACCCAGACGCGCAGAGCCCATCCCGAGACTACAACGAAAAGGGATCGAGAAAACCCAACGCTGTGTGGGACTGTCAGAATCAAGAGTGAGAGAGAAAAGGAATGGACATACCCATGGGATTTTCGAAACTGGCACGTCCTTCGGGAATCACCGCCCAAACCTTCGAATCCCGTTTCTTTCTATCTTTCACCGATTCCTCTCGTTCCCTCGATATATCAATTCCATTGCCGAGTTTACCCTCCTCCAAAAAAAAAGTCGAAAGGGGATTGGATCAGAGCAATGGTGGGGGAATAAGGTTTGGAGAAAGGGATCGAAGGGAAATCGTCGAGAATGGTGGGGGGGGGGGGGGGGGGTGAATGTAGCCGTGATCCTTTCGAGTTTCCCAGGGGACGTCGCGATAAGTGAAACGAGACTCGATCGAAGGCAGAGAAAGAGAGTACGAGAGCGCTAAAGAGAGAAGAGGAGTGAGTTGATGCGAGGTAGAAGCTTAAAAAACCAGATCTCGTCAATGTTCTCTCTCTCTCTCTCTCTCTCTCACTCGAACGCAGCTTCCAGGAGGTGGCAAGAAAGAGTGAGATCCGAGAAAGGGAGAGAGAGAGAGAGAGAGAGAGAGAATTCTCTGTCGATAAAACGATAACGAGCAGTCGAATCGAGAGGTAAATTCTCTATATTGACAAATGGAGATAAAAAGGAGAGATCGTGCGAGACTCTGCACGAGTCTTCGATGGCGTTGGAGAGAAAAATATTCTGTCTCTTTCCCCGGAGGGTGAGATGAAGAAAGTTCATCCTCGTTATCCTTTGAATCATTGTTAGCGTCAAGCATTACTTGGCAATAATGCCACGGAAGTGAGAGAGAAATGCACAGCGGGAAGAGGAGAGAAATAGAATGTAGGAAGAGCGAGGAAACCAAGGAAAACGTAATAAAACGGAAAGAAAGGTTACCGAATAGAGCAATAAACTGTAAACAGATGGCGAAAATCAAGTCTCTTTTCTCTCTCACTCCCTCTCTCCCTTCTCTCTCCTATTTTATTTTGTCTTCCCCGCTCCCGTTCGTCTCGCCCTTTCCTCGCTCTTGCACGCGGCTATCGGGCTAATTTGTAGATACTATAAGCTCTCCTTTTCTCTCTCTCTCTCTCTCTTTCTCGCTCTCTCTCTCTCTCTGGTTTTATAGGATCCCCACAGTAAATCAGCCTTATGGCCCACAGGAGTTGAGCTTTCGCTCCCGCCCTCTCTCTGTCTCACCCCGTCGACGCGAAACTCCGCTTGTCCCGGCGGACCTCCATCGTTTCTTCTTCTCGTGGGCACGCGAACTCCATGAATTAACGGTATACACGAGTGGCCCGATATTTCCTTATTATCGATATAAATATTGTACTCGCTTACTGCACTGCGTACGAAACTTTCTGTATTCTAGCTTAATTCCCCTTTTCAATTCTGCAAATCCGGGGTCAACTTTATAAAGAAAATGTTTCATGTCCTATTTTCATATTTTATAGTCCAAAAATTGAAGTAAATGTACGGTTTAAGAGAAAAAGTAATTTTTATCAAAGCAGCGGTAAGGAAAACAGGTGTGAATTGTAAGAAAAATCGCTTCTGATTTTTTTTTTGTTTTTTTTTCAAGATGGGATATTGCTATTTCACCAAAATGTTTCACACCCCGAAAAACCAGACATTTATTCGGCCGCTCAATTGTATAAATGATGCCGTATCGATACAGCAGTGAAAATCCCATTGACCGTAAGATTTATCACAACGTTTGTTACATTCGATTACACTCTTAACAATCACCATCGATCTCTAATTTTCTCTTTATAGCTGTAGAGAGGAAAATTTCATTGCAGAAGAAGCAAAAGCTTATCAACTATTACGCACGACACTGCACATATTTTCAACGAATCTTCGTAAAATTCAAGAGTATTAATTACGTTTCTTTATTAAAGTACACACACCGCGCCTTTGTATAATATACATATATCTCAGTCATACCTTAAACTATTACACCAAGTTAATTATCCGGGCCTTTTAATTATTTAATTAATCCCAAACGTTCAAGAGATACACAGACGACGAGAGAACGAGGACATTTAGCAATTTTATCCAGATAAAACGGCTAAATGAATGTTCGTTAGAGGCGAAAGGGTGATTGCGTTCTAGGCAACTAGAGCATTATATGGGAACAGGGAAAAGCGGTGTGCGCATAAAATATTGCGATGTGCTTGCCTACAAAAATATCTCATCGTTGCCTTTGCCGCCATGTACAATAATTGGGGGAGGCGTAGGCCCACCAGTATATAAACATTAATCATGAAGCATGCCGAGTGGTCATAGGACACACCTGTGCATCCTGGTTAGCCCTCCTCAACGAGAAGGGCAGTGAGGATTACCTTATACGTCTTAACAGCGCTTTGCCCTCTCTCTCTCTCTCTCTCTCCCCCTCTCTTTCTCTCTCGTTAAGAGCAGCCAGTTTGCCACCAATGCCATGACAATTCCAACAACCTACTATCAGCTGTAACATGGTGCTCCACCCATCGATTTTATTACTGCACTTATTTATGTACATATATATATGTACGTAATATAAACCCTTATTGGCTTTCGTCGGGCTTTATTAGAGAATAAAAAAGTCACGATGAAGCGAACGATACTCACGGATGAAGTCATTATTATTATTCAGATTGTAATCTTATAATTCCAATGGAGCGCGTGGATATGAGTCGAGCAATTATATGATTTCTACGTCATAATGCTATTAAATGATTTTGAAACAATTCTACAAGGAACTCGAAAAGCGACGAGCGAAAGAGACGTAGAATTGTTTGAAAATCCATTTGAAAGCGTGGCGGAGTAACGCAATGAGCCTGCGGCCAGAGTGTTTGGCATGAGTGAGAAACGGAGAGAGTGGAGTTTTCACACGAGTCACTTTCAAAGTCTCAATAGTTTGTATTACAACGATGTAACGAGTAACGAGAGTGACGAAAGAAAAGCGTGTATGAGATACCGGCAGTCTGGCCTGTGCCAAACTTCGCTTACACACACACACACACACGAACTCCAATTCTATGTTCTCTATAAAGTAACGTAGCCGCGTTATCGTTTGAAATATTAAACTGTGCGAGTTTTATGAAATTTCCCAGAGTTTCCACTATAATAGTTAGTTCACCTGGGTACACCTATGAAACGCAGTTTCGAGTTTCTCTTGCTTGCTAATTGTGTTAATATCCTAACAAAAAGAACTGTGTACCCTTATAATTAACCCTGACACGGTGGATCGTCGTTGCGTGAACTTTTGGACTGACTTTATGCAATTTTGCTTTTCGTGTTTCACCAGAATGAACAAGACTACTTACGATTTATAATTTAACGTATGAAAGATGGTGAGAAAAAAAAGGGCAAATAATCGATCACAATAAATGATTATTTTCAATTTAGTTTTGTTTCATTATATATCACGAATGAAATAAAAACTCGGACTACTTCATCACCTCATTCTTATATATACGTATAAGAATTAGTTTTATAATCAAATGCCATCTTAGAGATTTCAGGATCGATTGCAATGTTGATAAATTTAAAGGAGAATATTGTTTAGTTATTGGAATGCCTCCGTTCTTCCTTATACAACCCACGAAGCGATCCCGAGAGTGGAGGATTTTTCCTTTTCTCAGCGAAAAGTTTCCGATCGAAGCTAAATCCGACGAATTGAAGTTTCTTTTTTCTTCTACGCATTGCCTCACAATTATCTCGACGATGGAAAAAGGCTTTATGGTTATTATTTTCCAACTGTCTGTTGGTCTGATCGCAAATGACTTTCTCTACTGAAATCGATATAAGACTTCCCCGATCCCTCTTTTATTCTATATTTTTTCTCTATCTCTCTCCGTTCTCCTCAGTCTCTCATGACGTTGGTCAAACCGTTTCAGCAGCGTCCACTACTGTGTACTATAGACGTGCTTGGACCGCTCTCTGTGCACTACCACTGTCTCATCTCTCAGCGGGATGTAGGTGGAAACCCGCCCATTGTCGATCGCGTTTCCTCTGATTGAAAACTGCCGATAGGAGAGATATCGATTGCGGAGGACATCTCTCTCTCTCTCTCTCTCTCTCTCTTTCGTTCTTCGTCGCTCTGTATGTCTTATTTTTCTTTCAGTCCGCCATTTCTCGGCCCCACAGAATTCGCGTGTAAGCAACCGACGACCGTCTTCCTTTACTCGCACTTTTCTACTTTTTTTCGTTATCTTGCTTTCTTCCTCTTCTGAAGACATCCAGGATTTCTTTCAGTCTCACACCGTCTCTCTCTCTCTCTCTCTCTCTCTCTCTCTCTCTCTCTCTCTCTCTCTCTCTCTCTCTCTCTCTCTCTTTCTCTCTCTTTCTGTTCTTGAGCGAGGGATCCCCGTGCTGCTTTTCCACGTATTGTCGACACGGCATTTTCTATTCTTCTGTCTCTCCTTATTTTCCCATCCTCTTTATTCTTCCTCCTCAAACTGCCCTTTCCACCACTCAAACGCAAAACAAAAACCTATACGCGGATTCTGCACGCGCTCTCCACCCTCTCTTGTCTTGTTTCCTCCTCAAGCTCGTTTTGCTTCTTCTTCCCCTCTTGGTCGTTTCAGCGGTCTTCTTATCTGATATCGTTTTCTTTCTACCTATACCTCGATCGAAATCACGTTCGCAGGGTGAAGCTGTCACGGCGCTTAAGCCACAATTGTCAATGGGGAGTTGCAAAAATTCTCGTAGTCCAGTCAGCTTCATCGTAAGGATCTGTCAAATGCTGTTATAGAGGGCAAATCTCGTTGAGACTTCAGCTTGCCTCAGCAAAGCTTCTATGTGGCTGTGTGTGTGAAAATCTACAGAATTGCATCGCGAAAATTCACAGGCAAGACTCTCGAGGTTCTCGAGAAGCGAAAAAAATCGCTGAAAATGCTAGGGGATCTAGCTGTACGTGGAAAAGAGAGAAAAATATAGAAGAGTTTTTCGAAGAGTAGTGACGATCGTATTGCCGGTGTGGTGTGATTGCAGTTGCGAGTACCCGACCGGGACTCTTGACAAAATTGTGCTGGTCAAAGTTTCGCCCCTATATATATCCTGTACGATCATTTTCTCTTACACTACAGGGGAGCCAAACTACAGTGGAAGATCTACCGTGTGCCCTTTTGTGGAGAGTTTCATGTTAAATGGAGAGCTTGACGTGTGTAGTATCGAAAAAAAAACAGCTTTCCTATTTACTTCGTGATTACTTGAATTTTAGATTCAAGGCAAAAGCCATTTATTTGCACATTTATGGCTATGCAGACATAGAAGAGCATACGAGGAGAAAAAATATGGTCTATGGACATTGAGAGTTGATGGATCGAAGGAAATACGTGACCCTTTTACTAGCTTCCATTTTACTACCTTCCTATTTAGATACATTGACACATGAATGTACGAGTATGCCTGTACTGCAGAGTCCTGCTATACAAGATATCGAGCGAATTCTCCATGGAATGCTATTACACGCGCTGACAAACTCGTAAAACGTCAGAATTCACGAGCAAATTCTCCGTTGTCCGTTTCAGTGCAAAGATGTTAGAGTCAGCTCGTCCCAACATTCATCTCTAACGGAGAAACGTTGCGTCGCAGCTATATATCGGGAGAATTTCCGACGGAGAAGAAAATAACGCGTCCCTGGAGTAACCAACGGGCGTACGTGACTTGTGCGATGCATATTTGTGGGAAAAGTTTGTGCAGAGGCGGAAACATGGAAGAACAAGCGACCCATCTGTGTAACGAACGTACAACTAATGAATAATGTGGCGAATATGCTGGTGATGCGGTATGGAAAGTGCAGTGAGTGAAAGAGATGCAAGAGGTAAACACGTGAAAGAGAAAAGGGGAGATCATATAGTCAGGGATGGTACCCAAGAGTTCATTCAACGCCCGTTAGAATCATGGATTTTTACCAGTGGAGGAACAAGGTAGAAGGTCGGGCGGGGGGGGGGGGAGGACGAGGTATTCGTTTCTAAATGGTCTGGTTGCCTGGTACTTTTGCGCGCTTAACTCTGCCCGAGTTTGCAGAAACGAGGAGGAAGAGAAATAAAGTTTGAAGAGTTGAAAGCCAGATACATTACGAATAAGCTATATGGCGGATTCCGAAGGGATAGTTGATGTGTAATATATAGGATAACGAAAAGGAATAAAAAAATAATGACACAACGTTGAATGGGGTGAAATAAATCCTCAAAGTTACGCACACACACATAACACCGAAATCTCTAAATGGGGGGAGGGAGGGGGTGGTTTCTAGCCTTGACGTTCGCGTTATCAAACACGCCATTTTAAATTATGGTAAAGGGATCGAGGAGGGTTTTTTATCTGCCGGACATTAGGAAAGAGGGAGCCACAGAAAAGATCATGGCTGCTGATGGTATACACAGAGCGAAGAAAAAAGATGGAAGCCGTGCAATGAAGAGAGTCAAAAGTCAACTGGCTGGTTTGCAGGGAGAGCAAGAGAGGGAGCTTTGAAAAATACTTTCGAGAGCTGTAGCCAGGGAAAAGGGAAAGATCCTGGAAGAAGACGAGGGAGAAGCACGAAGAGCTTTGCGGAAGCGGATTAGGACGAGCAAAGAGTTCGAAATAAGATTACGCCACGGGCAAAATCTCCTCTTTCACCATCCCCAGTCGCACTTTTCTCATCCCCGTGCGGACTTTAGCGTTATGCTCGATCGGCCGCAGGCAACACTGACAGTATAATATTCCATCGTTCGTCCCTTCGGGAATCGTCGCGAGCCCGCCTGGTACTGAGAAGATGAGCGGAGGAGTGGAGGAGCGGAGGAGTGGAAGAAAAACGATGAGCAAAGGGATACAGATATTGCGACGATGATCTCTATAGAATGGTAGATGTTCTCTTTCCAGGAAAGTGTTATAGTCTCAATGCTGGATTAGGCTGATGAGTAACTCTCGACTCATCCAATCAGAATAAAGGATTGTTTTCAAGACTCAGTTTTTTATTATAACTTTTTGTGATCTTCATCTTCAGTTTTCGAGGCCTCTCTTCTCTTTTCCTCGCTGAGAATGATCGCTTTTCCTCGGGCACAATTTATACCGCATAGCAACAGAGCGATAAATGTAACGATGTGTCTCCTCGGAGCGCTGAAAGGGACTAACTTTTTTCACCCCCTCCAGCTACTCGGGTTCCTTCAGAGTCAAATCTGATAGTGAGACAGGCGTTACACCATGGATTATCCTTCTCCATTTCTTGACGTAAATAACGAGAGCGAGAGAAGCCTGGACAATTTATGTAGTTACCAAAGAACATAAAGGGATGAAACGTGAAGTGGACCCAGTGGAACAGATTTTTGCCTCATGTTCTCCAGAGGGAAATGAGGAACTCGGAATAATTTACAAATGGCAGTATAGAGGCGACGAACGGATTGAGCACGCACTGTAGCCAGAAATATGTATGAAGACTCAAGTTGAAGTGGTTGAAAGGATGTGAGGGATGTACGATGACGAATGGTATACGGGTTTGAGATATGCAAAGAGACAAGCGAAGCAATGGAACAGCCGTGGCAACTTAATTAATCAAAGCCTGGTGCCTCTCCTTGAGAGTACCTCATTACGAGAACATGGGCGCGGGTGTACGACCCTGGCAACGAGAGCAACGCGACGTCGACGACGACGATCTGACGCGTTGCTGGTCTTGGTGAAGGGTGTGGATGGTGCTGTGGTGTCGTACCCATAATTGGGCCGCGCATCACGTCTAATTACCTGGATATACCCTACCATGAGAAAGAGGAGAGGAAAAACTTACACAGAATGAGAAAGAAAATTAAGGCGAGGAGATGGAAAAAAAACACGAAGAAACGAAAAATGGAAAGATCCTCATGCTCCGAATCTGTAGAATCAAGAGAACGTGGGAGGAAGAGATGTATAAAAAAAAATGGAGAACAATAAGTGGAAACGAAAGGAGAAAAAGTCACAGGGGCGGGAGGGGGTTGCGGGATTCGAGCGTGCGAATAGCCTCGGGCTCTCGGGATTCGAGAGAGATATGAAGAAGGGGTGGAAGAGACACAGAGAGAGAGAATGATGGAAAAATAGAGGCACGAAGAGTGAACGAGAGATGCTCTCGCGTGCAAGATTTTCTTGGCTATTCGCCTCTCTGTGGTTATTTTTTTCACCAGAAATGAAGCTTTCCGTGTCCTCTATATGATCTCTCTCTCTCACTCACTCTTGCTCTTTATCTCGTAGCCGGATGACAACTCACGATGAGAAGTGAAACTCGAACTCGGAATGAAAACACTGAGAAGATAGAAATGATTACTCCTGACGATGCTCGAGGAGAGAAAGTCAGAGAGCGGAGAAATCATAGAATAGAGTCCACTGTACGCTGTAGGAGTAATAAAGAAAGGCATAAAAGTGAAACAAAAAAAAAATCGTCCGAGATTATTCGCGAAACTAACGCGACACCTGATCCTTGCGGTCTTTCATTTTGAATAATTATATGTATCCGTTGAATAAAATGGAAATGAACATAGGAGGAGATAAAAAAAAAACATAAAGTTGAAGGAGTTCTCCGCGCGGGAACAAAAAACATGGAATAAAACATGTTGAAAGGTCAAAGTTGTGGTTGCCAGGAGGTGGGACACGTTTCAAGCGACACAAAAAGTCTCTCTTCTCGCCCGTATATCCACAAAGCTTTTACATAATACGTGGCTATATAAAGAGCACATTGTCCGAAACAGTAGATAGGAATATATCTATATACATTAAGGGCTTTTAAATATTCTACTCCTTTGTAACGATACTCTACTCAGGTTACATCGCTACTGCTTTCTCTCTCTCTCTCTCTCTCTTCTATTTTTAACCCTCTCCTATCTCTTTTCGTTTCTCCTCCTCACCCTCTAATATCCTTTTCTATCCCTGTTTATCTCCCATTCGTTCCCAGTCCTTCCTGCGACGTGACAGAGCTGTAATAAATATCTCGACGAGATGAAAATACGTGGATTCGAAAGATAGCTGGGACACCCATCTGCATGAATGACAGAGAGAAAGGGATGAAGATAGAAAGAAAGAGAAAGAGAGAAACGACAAAGGGGGTGGAGGAATTGAAGGAGGAAGGAGGAAAGGGAGAAGGGGGCAAGAAAAAGTGCCCAAAGGGATGAGATAAATTGAAAGAGCTCTCGAAGTTGTCAACTTCCACCCTGTGCTACCCCGGAGAGAAAAAGTAACACGCATAAAGAGAAGGAAGAGCAGAACTAGGTGCGAGACGAGAACTCTGCAATCGCTACCAACTCAACCGCTATTGGTAAAAGCGTACGCTTTGGGCTTTCCCATCTCACTCTCTCACTCGTATTCTTTCTCAAATCCCCACAACATACCCTTATTTATTTATTTATTCACAATGCTGCGATGCCTCGTCATTTCGTGAGTACAATATTAAGGGCGTCGATCGAGCCATGTATTTCAAAGATTTCCTATACAAAAATAAAGAGAGAAAGAAAAGCAAGAGCGACGTGAACGAAAATGAGAGAGAATAAAAGACGACAAACCTTGCCTGGCTCGAGGATATTCATACTATGCCTGATGGCGCAGGATAAAAATGGAAATCCGTCTTTGCGGAAACTTAATGCTACGCTCGTGGAGTGAAAATTGATAAGCACCCGGGAATATAACAAAATACTTTTCTATGTGACAAATCTTTCGATTCGTTCAATTATTCGAAATATTATGGTGAAATTGAAAAACGGAAATTTTATTATGATTATTATTGTCAAGGACATTACACATTGCACAACTAGTAGTAGTAGCTAGTAGAAAAACTAGCAGGTTTTTAAGAAACTTGGAATTTTGAAGTCGAAATTGGCCGATGAGCCCATTAAACTCTTGATTAACTCTTTTGAAGATTAATTACTGGGAAATTTGGCATTCTCTTACATGCCAAGCTAGGCTCGGATGTATCGCACATGTTTGAGAATTTAAAAAAAAATACGTATGACTGAATAGGAAAACTAACTGATTTTTATGAAAATAGGAATTTTTACGTTGAAATTAGTTGAATCGATTAGACTCTCGATTTCCCTTTTGGGGATTAAATACTCCGAAATTTGGCATCCTCTTAAATGTCTGACCAGGCCAGGCTCAGATGCATACTGGATAAAAAATTGAAATAAATGTACTTTTTAATTCCTTCAAACTTTTGACATACGAGACGCTACTTAGCTGCTGATAACAATATATTGCCTGACATCTTTGCGAGACACGTCAAAGTGTTCAGATTAATTAATCCCATAAATCAGCCCGTTTTCCATACCCACAGACATTTCATATATATGCAGTCAGCGATTACGTTTTATTTAATTTCGTGGAGATGGAAAGGCGGATCAAGGTGAAAGGCAAAAGTACCCTCTCGACTGTGGCCCTCAACGAGAGCACACTGAGACGACCGGAAGTTCATCGTGATTCGCGTCAGAACGTTCGTCGTAACAAGAAGATTTCTCGTTTCCGTTCGTCGCAGCTTCATCTCATCATCGTTACATTCCACGCACCGCTCGTAGACAAAAGATTTATGAGTTATTCATTCTGAAAATCGCCTGCGGAAATCTCTAATGACGTAACAAAAAAACAGCCCCTCTCAGTTAATCATAACTACAAAGCCAGAAGATCAGTTGTTACAATTTCTGCGAGTCGGGCAGAGAATATCTTATTTGAAGCAGAGCAACGGTCGAGACAACAGATAGAGTAGATCATCCACGAAATGAGAAGAATAAAATAAAAGAAGAATAAGAAAATAATGAGAAAAGCAAAACGAAGATTGCAGAAATTTATATACAGCTCGGTTGAAAAACTTTTTTGAAGGACTTCGTCAGACACGCGAATGTGGAGGAATGAGCTAAAAAATATGACGAAGAGAATTATGAAGGAGAAAGGGAGTAGGTAAGAGTAATAAGTGGCAATGTGACAAACGAGAGTCCGAGAAGGATAGAAGAATGTATAAATGTGGGGTGGGAAATAAAGTACGAGTACACAAGACTAGGAGAATGAGAAGAGAGAGAGAGAGAGAAAGGGGTGAGTTTGGAAAACTTTTTCATAAGTCACTTCGCAGTCGGCGTGGAAATGGCGCGAGCACCCACCCTCTCCATCCACCTCCTTCCAACCCCTTCGCGAGTTATTTACTTCCAGACGGTATTCTTCGCGTCACGAAAGAAGCGAACAGTTGAGTATATGCAGCAAACTTATAGAGTATATACATCTTACAACATACAGCAACAACAATGTAGCATAGAGCTATTACCTCAGTCAACCGCTGTAGAGGGATGTGACGAGAGAGCGTCGAAAACTTGGAGCTGAAAATACACACGATATAACGTTTACGTGCATGAAAATATAGTTTTCACCGTCGTCGTTCGAGATCTTAACGCAGCGTTCAAGCTAAAAAGAGAGATATCAAGAGTGATTCTAGACATGAGTCAGCGTCTCTCGGAAGGTGATCGAAATGAAAAGATAAGAGAATTACGACACTTGAAGTTTGCCTCATTAAAATATAACTGTAAAAATTTTAATCAGGCAAACTTAACCAAACTATATATATTGCTAGCTTATTTTATATTTGTAACGATGTTTGGAAGGACAATGGGGTGATAGGTCATTTGGAGACGAATAAAATGGTTTTTCTTTCGAAATTTTCGTGCGGCAATAATTTCTGAAGTAATACGGGTTGGAAGTCAATCATTTTTGAAGGAAATGTTCTTCAATTCATTTTTATTCTACACTTTCGATTGGCCCTACGCTCTGGTGTTTAAGCTCGATATCATGCTCAGAGAAGATTTTCTAGTCAATCATCAATCTAATCGAGTTTATAAATTAGTCTTCAGTCTTCCATCTGGTATTCAAATTGATATCACAATGCTCTATTCAGTGTAGTCTTCAAAATGGTTTCGCTCACATTTATTGCTAAATTAACCTTAAAATACACCTCGGGGAGCCAATATTTCCAGTGAAAAAGGGGTTGATTTTTTATTGGCAAATCGGTGAATACACTTTTGATGTTATTATCACAAGTGGCGAACTTTGAGCCCCGATTAAAAGGCCAATTTTTATCGTTCAGCAATAATGAAAGACCATTTTTTTCAGCTCGTGACGTCCTACAATTAGAGTTAACGTGACTTATATAATTACAATATGCACCCAGTATATCTGCAGCCTCTTGTATATTTCTCTCTTTTCCAGTATACCTACTTTAATTTTTGTACTTGTAATCGAAAGCCCTGGGTGAACGAAAGACACGGTGAAATTTGAGAAAAGATCAAAACTCCGGAGGGTTGAACATGAAAAGGGGAAAAAATAGACCAAGAGAGACACGTCGAGGGTGAAATCAGACACGGAATCCAACACGAAGTATATATATATATATATATATATATATATATATATATATATATAATGTATAGTGTAAGAGATAGTGTAGGACAATCCAGAAGAACTGAAATGCTTAGGAGAAGGGGCTGTGGAAATTTCTCCCTTGGGAATAGTGGCCGTTTCACGCGCCATTTCAATTCGCGAACTCGTCATCGGGGAATGAAAGAACCAATTTTGGGCTCGAAGCACACAGGGAACTGAACCTGCTGGGAGCTTTTCAAATCTTTTTTTCTCACCACCAGCGACATTTCCTGTAGCATCGATATTTTTTCTTCCAAATCCTCTTAAATACGAGGAAAATATTCCATACGCTTTTTTTTTTTTTTTACAAAATATCAGGACTATTCTGTCATCATAAATATCGTATTATGTGAAAAACCTTCTTGTGTCCGCCATTATCTTTATATAAATAACCATACAACGTCCTGCCAATTCTAATATTACTAGCAGGGTTTACAGACACGAAAATACAAAATAAAATTTGTTTTTCCCCAGGACGCGTGCTTGCAAGTCATCGTTGAACCCTTTCGGTTTTTTTTTTCTCTCTCAGGTCTCATGTTTTTTTTTTTTCTCTACCAGATGCTTCGCTACATTACAGAATCGAGGTGAAGCTCGGCGCGTGTGATCGAACTGGAAAAATGGCAGATGCCCCCGCGTGCACGATTTTATCCGGTAGAATCCGGGGCTTCAACTTCCCATTGAATTTGCCGTTTGCCCTGTGCAACCGGAGCGTCGCCTTCGACGACCGGTAATTTTCGTTTCCGGTCAGTGCATCACTGCAACAGCAACAGTTTTCATCTGACCAGCCCCCCCCCCCCCCTCGCGCTCTCTCTCTCTCTCTCTCTCTTTTACTCTATTTTTCACAAAATTTTCCGTCTCCTGTACGGAACTAGAGAGAGCGCCGATTAGGTTTTCTCATCGCACCTCGTGTTTCTTCCTGGCACGACGTGACCAATGAAAAAAATTCGAGAACGTTGGGAAAATAAATACGTATATATATATATATATATATATTTTTTTTTTATCGGTATGAGCTGAATCTCGAAAAAGGCCAGAGTTTGTGACAAGAAGAACGAGCTTTAAAATAAGGAGGGAAAAAAACGAGGGAGCTCAGCGACAGTCTCGCGTTACTTAATTCCATCAGAATGCAGTCAGCGAATAGTAAAAGAAGAGGAAAATGATAGTCTGACTATGTTGGGTGAAGTGCAGAGACGAAATGCGATTCCGTAATCGACGATGCGGGGAATTGAGAGAGAAGGGAGGTGGTGGGTCAGGGCAGGCGGTGTCACTGTCATCGTCTGATGAGAAAGAGAGGAAAAGAAAGATAACGATGTAGAAAGGGCGAGAGTGATTCTTGCTATTGCGCAAGCACAGCAATGTTAACTTTCGGCACGGGACACACCATCGCACACACCCCCGCGCTGCCTCTCGTAAAACTTTCCGGATTTCAACGGCTGACAGCTGTCAGTGGCGGTGGAGAGCCAAGAGAGGGGGGAGAGAAAGAGAGAGAGAGAGAGAGAGAGAGAGAGAGAGAGAGGAAGAGAGAGAGAGAGAGAGAGAGAGAGAGAGAGAGAGAGAGAGAGAGAGAGAGAGGAAGAGAGAGAGAGAGAGAGAGAGAGAGAGAGAGAGGAAGAGAAAGAGAAAGAGAAAGAGAGAGAGAGAGAGAAAGGAAGAGAAAGAGAAAGAGAAAGAAAGAGAGCGAGTCACTCCTGCTGTTGCGCTGCGAGACAGCATCTCACTACTTTACACCGGCCATACCCCCAACGCTGTCAAAGTGTCAGCTGCTGCCTCGGTGTCACATTCTTCCCTTTACTCTGATTCTACCATTGCCGTACTTGCTCCCCTTTTCACTTTTTCATACATGTATATATGTGTATGTGTACAAGTATATATATATATATATATATATATATATATATGATGTACACATGTGATGATACAATAGAGGAAGAGCTTTCATCATTACACTCCTCATAGTAGAGCAGGAACAAGCGATTTGTAAAATAATTCACTTTGCACCGAGGTAGAAAGAGAGAAAGAGAGAGAGAGAGAAAATCACCTCATCGTGGGGGTCAGTCGGTGCCAATGTCCTGGCAAAAGTAACAGGACATATCCCCTCGAGCTTTTCACGAGCTCAGCAAAACGATCTCGACACTCTGAATATACCATCTATATCTCAATACAGTCGAGTTTCCCTCAACGCAATTTATTTCCCAAAAGTAACAAATTTTACTACGGATATATAAGTTGGAAAAAAAAATCCTTTAGATTTATCATGGGATGTATATATTCCTGGAAAATGATGCTTAAAAAATGTCGATAAAAATAATAACAATGAGAAAAAATGATATCGCCTTGATTTTTGAGTTGACAATCATTTTGAAATCATTCCTCCTCCCCCCCCCCCCCCATTTCGCACATGCACAGCTCAATAGTATATCGTGCAGCTGTTGCACTATTTTTCTGACGTAGGAAAAAAAAAAAAAAGTGTAGTTTGTATCACGCTATCGCTCTGTTTGATGGGATCCGAGCAAAAGCTGGATACAGAGGAGAGATTTTTTTTTTCGGGCGGATAATCCGAAAAATGTGTTCGTCACATTGAAAGCATTCGTTCGAACAGAGCCACGAGCGTTTCACCCACACAGCTGCAGCTCCGGTGGACAAATCACTGTTGGGAAATTGATAGCGTTGATTGGGAAATTCGTTAGCCCTTGTTACAAAGCGACTCGACACCGAGCGAATAAAAAATAAAAAAAGATTCTCCAGAGCTCGACGGATCTACGTGTTTTACTATTTTCGAGACATTTTTCGAGTCTCAGTTTGTACTGTTCGCAATAGCTATATTACAGCACCGATCAAAAGTTTTCAATCAGATTATTAAGGATCATGGAAAATTCATTAGTGTTATTACACAAACTAGACGTTATTATCTCAGTCGAACCGATTTTATTTTTAAACGTTAACACTTTCTATAATACGATGAAACAAAAATTCATACATTTGTTCTCCCAAGTTTGGATTTTTCAAAATATTCCCCTTCGTGATTTTTGAACGTTTTCTTCACGTTACTGAATTTTTAAAGGGTTATTGAAAACTTTTGACCGTTACTGTACACACATTTTGCACTTCCGGTAGTTTCGCATCTAGTTTCGACCACGTACGCAAGCAAATATATATATATATATATACAGAGCGTTTATTCACGAACGCGGTAAAGGAATCGACAGACGAATCGGAAGTGAATTGAGGATACAGGCAGAACCCATATGTGTCATATATATATATATAGCACATCGTAAAACTCGGTTAATTTCCGCATACGTACACGATACAGCGACACAAGCGGTTACAGAGGACGTCGATGAGTACAGAATCGAAAGTTTCGATGTCTGTTTGACCAAACCGGAAGCTCAAGCAGCGAAATGTCTCGATTTCTAGCGTATGGTATTCGCCATATTCGCTTGATCAAATCGCACTACTCGCGAATAACGATCCAGCACATACGTATAGCAGCCGTCACCGTGAAATTCCAGTAATAATTAAATGAGCTACATATATATACATACACACACACACACACACAAACACGTATATATCTGAATTAATTAAATTCATTCTAATAAGTTGGTATTGTCCAAGTTATTCCAATTTATTTCTAAATTATTATTATTCAACTATCCATACATTTTCCCATCGATACTCATCTCTTCGCTATTGTAAATCCGAGGCAGCAGCCACAAATATGATTTGCGATTCGTAGTCAGATACAAATAAGGGGTGGTAGAAAAAAAAGGAAAATCTCATTCCACAATTCATGACATTGCAAAAGTTTATAGAGGTTCGTCCAATAAAACGAGTGGAGATTTTCGTAACGGCCCGGAAAATTAAGAAAATTGAGGTCGACGCGAGGGTTGAACAAAAAAGTTTGCGTCGAGTATAACTCGAGGGTGAATAAAAAAAAAAAAAACGAGGTAAATAAGAGCGAAGGGGATGAAATTCGGTAGTGCGCGACATCGCGTGCCGTCTTAATCAAGAAATTTCAACGTCACGTGACATACTTGAACGGCACCGTGGAGAAATACATTTCGGGGATGCTTAGATGGTCTCTCTCTCTCTCTCTCTCTCTCTCTCTGCTCACTCATACAGATCGGATGTATATGAGTGTATGTGTGTGTGGGAGCATTTGTACATGCAAAAGCTGTTATGTGTGAAATTATCATTACGCTCGTATACTTGATATACATACACGCACACATATATTTATATGGGTTTTCTCTGCCTTGGCTCCTACGCCTCTCTTGGCTTCTACGTAAAGCCATTCGCCATTTCGAGGGTGAATTACGATCGCTTGCGTGAAACTCTCGCCTCGTTAGCGAACGAGAGGGGGGCAAGTTTGTGCAACCCCTTCCCCAACACACGAGAGAAACCACGAAAAGTAATGTCTCTTCTTCTCTCCTCTATTGTTTTACGTTTGTGTGTTGGGCGAAGGAATAGCAACCGGGTAAACGCGTGAGAACAAAGCTTTTCGCGATTTCGCGTATATATATATGTATATAGGGGATGAAAACATAACTCAAACTCTCACCGATAAGGAAATATCGAGAAAATGTTTTCGCTTGATTCAATTTGATTGCTTTCCCTTTGAGGTGATGAGGGTAATTTCGAAAACGACAAACGCAAAGACATTTATTTTGATGCAATATGGCATCAGAGCTATTAGGATGCATAATGGATGGATAAAATTCAATTAATCATCTGCGTTAGTGCACTGATAAAATTCATCAGATCTTTCAAGTTGTAAAAATATGTGAAAGTTTTTGAAAAATCGTAGCTCAATGAATTCGGTAGAATTTCGAGGCTTTATTGATGGCGAAAAAAATTTAACACGCAGAGTAGAGTCACAGCTCGATCGGTTTAGTAATTTTAATAAATAAAAATTTCACACAAAAAATATTCTAAAAATAGTCTTATCATAGCTGTTGATACGACTGGGACACGACTGTTTAATCATCGTTTTCTACTCTTCTGCATAAAATATTAATAAAAATAACAACTTTGACACGTGATACGCCAATCCAGTAGCATTTCCAGGCTTTAATGTTGGCGAAAAAAATTTAACACGCAGAGTAGAGTCCCAGCTCTATTGGTTTAGGCATTTTAATAAATAAAAATTTCACACAAAAAATATTCTAAAAATAGTGTTATCATAGCTGTTGATACGACTGGGACACGACTGTTTAATCACCGTTTTCTATTCTTCTGCGTAAAATATTAATAAAAATAACAACTTTGGCACGTGATACGCTCAGCAGGGATGACACACATATTTTTTTCTGCACACGCATGTTTTTTTTTCCATTGCTGAAAATATCATTCGTCGTGTCGAATAATCCGTACACGTATGTATGAATACGTAAATCTACGAAAGATCTCGCAAGGGATGAGGAGAGGAAGGGCGGATGTTGACTCCCGAGAGACGTGCAGACCGGAAATTATTCCGAGCCCAGAGGAAGGATAGCAACAGTGAGGGGGTGAAGGGAGTGGAGGGGGCGCGAACAGGTCGTTGTTAATCGAGAAATAGTTCATCTAGGACGAGCTTTACTTATCGGGTCGGGTGTACTCGCACTCTCTCTCTCTCTCTCTCTCTCTCTATCCCTCTCACAAGAGCATAAAGGTTGCAGGAGGGGATGCAGGATACGTTTATGGAAAGAGAGCGCGCATAGGGAGTGAGAGAGAGAGAACGAGCGCAGCGTAAATTAAATGCCACGTACCATTGAGAAATAGTTTGCGCCGTATATAAACATAGCGGAATAGTTCGAGAGTGAATTACGGCCTCCCTCGTGAGGGTCGTTACCAGGGTGAATGGGTTGGGGGGTGCAAGAAGAGAGGCCACGAAAGTAATGAGCCCCTAATTGCACCCGTTGACTTTATATATACGTATATACATATCCACGACTATGTGAGACTCACCGTTCTGTTTGGGGGGCGGGGGGGGGGGGGGGGGGGGTGAGGGGGTAAGGTGTGCTACGCAAATTTTCATCTCTACCTGGGAAAGAGAACGAGCGTACAAAGCTATAACTACTGTGCGTGAAGCTTGAAAAGCCTGCGAATGAGTGACGAATTGTATAACTGGGCTGACTGTAATATTCTGTATATTACACAGAGAGCAGGGTCTGGTAAAAAATATCAGGCAGTATGGTAAAAATGATTGTCGAATATGACGTTTAGGCGTTACTGTGGATACCTTGGAGGATTTTATTATACATTGTAGCACAACTTAGCAGAATACAGTGGACGTTTTACTAAAATCCATCAAGATATTCACGGTGGCACCCGAACGCCATCTTCATCGATAATTTTTACCATATTGACTGGTAGTTTCTACCAGGCTCCGTGTAGGCATTGGTAGAAAATCAAACTGCGCAAATTTGACCATTGACAGTACTGGAGAAAAAAGTTGAGGGTGAGTAATTTTGGGTGTTTACCATACATCTATACCATGAGGTGTGTTTACAGATCGGAAAAAAGGGCTTGAGTTTACTCAAGTTTCTTACAATTGGACGAATCGGCGATAGAATGAAAATTACATTGAATAGCTCCGCTTCGTTCAAGGAAAAATAAACTTAGAATAAACTTCCTTTTTATAAGGAAAGAAAAACAGATGAACTTCAAATGAAAACTTCGATATTATTGTATCGAATACCATCGCGAAATCGTAAAGTCTGTTTAGTGGTAAATTAGGCATTTGCGCGCCAATTTTAAACATATTTATGCTCCGTAATGGTGACGCAAAATCTATAAAAAGTAAGGAGCAAAAATTGAACCCACGCAAAGCACGCACACGCTGCGATCCTAATTCGTATAAAAACGAACGATAGATAAATGACTCTGTGATGAAATAATAATGGAAATAATTATTTCTTTCTCATTCCCTTTCTATACACATGCAAAGTTCAACTTTGTTTTTTTCGTTTCCTGTTAATTCTTTACTGGATTCGCCCACTTGAAATTGTTTTCCATCCCTTCTCTTCATTCATATAATCCATTTCATATTCATATCTCTCTCTCTCTCTATATATTATAACAATATCTCATCGACGCCACGTGTACAAGAATTGGGAGGGGTCATGCGGAGACTCACACGGGCACTCAAAGACACTCACACAGTCATAACAGCTGTGCGTGGCTGTACACCAAACTATAACGAGTGCCCGGGGAGAGGGAGAGGGCGGGGCGGGGAGGGGAGGGGGGTTACCGGTGGGGGATTCGCAGCGAGGAGTATGGGAGCCCCCTAGTAATACATACTATATATATCCAATTCGAGTCATTATCCCTTCGGGTTGGCACGAGTGCGATGAGTGCTGAACGTTTCACCGCAAGCGTACAGTATACCTCGCTCTCTGTACGTGCGGTTTTACGAGCCGCCGACCCTCGCAGGCATCGGGGGAAGAGATTTCGCGGCTCGAAACCTTAACGAGCGCCACTTTCACTCGGACAACTTTTGGGGGTGGTTATACAGTACGTAAGTTGAGGGCACGTCTGCAGAGAGTGAATATAGAGAGAGAGAGAGAGAGAGAGAGAGTTGATATGCCAAAAGACGAGAAAGGTAAAACCCACAAGAGGCCAAAACTCCTAAGCTACTTGTAACGCTTCATCCTCTCTCGTTTCCAAGTCAATATTTATACTATAATATCGAGTCTGGAACTATTAACGATTACCCGACGTTTCTGCGTCGTCGTCCGCGGTTGAAGTTGTAATAACTCCCGAGGGGATATCAGGAAACGGATATAAACGCCAGAAAGAGAGAGAGAGAAAGAGAGAGAGGGAGAGAGATGAGTGGAAAGGAAAAAAAAAGGATGATAGATAATAAAAAGTGAAAGAGAAAATTTCCTGGATTAAAGCTCTCAACGCGTCGCAATGACCGCGAGGACTCTTCCAGGCCCGTTAAACTCTTCGATCGAGGCCTCTCTTCCGCCATAGACTCTCTAAACCACTCGTACTTTTTTTTATATACTCTTTCGGTTCGTTTAATTTTTCTTTTTTTTTTTTTTCACGGACTCTCTCGACGCTCTCGAAAACACTCGTACGAGCAGATCCACTCTTTTTCCCTCTTGCCTCTCCTGGACAAAATGAATGTGCGGTTTTCCGGTGTATATCGAATCTCTCGGGTGAATTTATGGACTGGGCGAATAGCGTAGAGAGAAAGAGAAAGCAAGAGAGCGAGAGAGAGAGAGAGAGGGGGGGGGGGGGGATGCAAAGAGAGAAAAGGAGAAAGGCAAGCGAGAGCTCATGGCATGGAAATAAATAAATAAATATGGATCTCCGATACCTATATGCCGGTTAGCTCTTGGACTCTTGCGAAAAATTCTTATCTACTATTCTGCGCGCTTGGGTACGGAGGGTCGTTGCGCCTCTGTCGGGGTCGTTTGATTTATACTTTTTAACCATTTGGTCGGGACGCGTTCTACGCGCCCAGAAGAAAGAGATGTCGAAGGGAACTTTGCGATTTCGAATCGGAGGGTGCGAGGGCATGAGAGCTTTTTACTTTTACCGTGCTGCTGTCTCTCTCTATCTCTGTCTCTCCTTCTCTCACTTTCTCTCACACTACAGAACAGCGAGCACCCACGCTCTTCGAAGAGTTACTTTTAATCTCTATGCCCTCTCTCTCTCTCTCTCTCTCTCTCTCTCTCTCTCTCTCTCTCTCTCTCTCTTACGCTCACCACTTGCCCTTGCCACCATCCACGCTTTGTATCCGTATGAGAATTTGCAAGCACTCGCAATGTTCGCCCGGGGAGGAAAACGAGAGAAGAATTTCCTATTGGGTCTACTGCTATATTCCCATGGGTATCGAAACTCCACAGATTTATGGATTCGAGAAATATAAATAAAAAGTGTGCGGCTTTTGCGAAGAAAAACAAACGAGAGAGAACGAGACAGAAAAGAATTGTGTATAGAGGAGAGAAAAGCCATTTACTAGTGACGAAAAAAATCATATAGCGCGAAGATAAATATTTAGTCTACTCGAGATTTGAGAAAAAAAATTAAATTAACTCACTCGAGATTCAAAAATTAATAATTTGTACTAATGTGTCATATCGAATTAGAGATTTGGTGAACCGATAGCACGTCGAATCAATCGGTTGGTGAATCAAAGATACGTTGAGCTATAAAATATGACGAGTCGCGGTGACGAGATGACTCGTATATTATATCGAGCCAGAAAATATGATGAGTCGGTGACAAAAAAATATTCTTAATATTCCTAAATATTCGACTCGTATATGTATATTATGTAAAGTCAGTAGTATGAGTCAATGTTAAATCGGGCTTTGTCAAACCGAGCTGCTACCTTATTCTGCTCTCACATCAACATTTTGAATATGTTTTTTTATAAAGTTCAGTGTAGAATGAAAAATAAATAAATTGTACGCAATCAACGCAAAATTATAGTACGCATATCATGGTAAAACTTTTATTACATTTCATTCAGCCATCTGTGATAAATTATCTGCTTCCGTTGGAATTTCTAATCTAACGATTTCCAAGTTAAAATTTTACTCGTCATGCTCTTTTCGTAAAGACTATATCTATTCTATTGAACAATAAACAATCGCTTTGGGCTCGTTTCTTAACCATTCAGTTTAGTTACAAGTACGATAATTACCATCTTTCCTTTTTAACTTGCTCTTACCAGCAGAGTAAATTGAACATGGCACAAAACTTCCATTGATATAATAAATTTTTTAAGCTTAAGCAGATATCAAATCTACTGTGTAGAAGATTTTCTAGAACAATTATACCTACCCCTCGTAATCATTCAATATCTATATGGTTGACAGAGAATGGCAAAATTTCTATACCGGTCTCATGGAATTTCAGTTATTATCGGAACTATTTGGCTCTGCGACGTGAATGGTGAAATGGGCGGATGGAGAGGGTGGGGGAGGGGGCGCGGAGAGGACATAATTTAGGCAAACTGATAGCGCGAAGTCAATTCCACACAGAGAGCTCGCGTCGCCCTCGGAAATAATCTAGCGGATTCTCATCTGGGTTTCTCTCTCTCTCTCTCTCTCTCTCTCTTTCTCGGGCCTTTGTGTGTTCGCGTCGAGACGTCTATATGACGACAGCGGCGGCGGCTTTTCCACCCTCTCTCAAGCTAGAGAGAGAGAGAGAGAGAGAGAGAGAGAGAGAGTCCCGTGCCGACTCGTCAACTCGTCCTCAATTCAAGAACTCACCCTGTAGTCAATCGAGGCACAGAAACCCATCGTATACGTCCCTCTTGTCATCCTCCCCAAGTATGGCTAGTCTATATATACATATATGTATAGTGACTGCTCGCGCGCCCACCAAATTACTTCGTCACGTTGCTGCTATGTTGAGACTTTACGCTTCGTACCTCGAACAATAACTCTACGGAGTCGAACTTCTCGTTGTATCGATGCAATCTATTAACATCTATATATTACTTAATTCTACAATCGACATATTAGGCTGCTAATTCACCAGGAGAGAAAAAATTATGCGAATCATTTTAATCGTCATTATAATAAATTTTGTTTGATTCAATGAATCTTTGAAAGAAATATATATATTTTTTTCTTTTTCGTAAAATATTCGTCGATTTAAATATACACTAATTATTTAGCCAACATAATTTGTCCTCGTATAATTTCAAACATGATAGAATTAAAAAATTGAAAAAATGAATTAAATTCCCCATTATTCAGTTGGCAAACTCTTCATCGCTCCTTTCATCACACAAATACAAATATATATATATATATATATTTTTTTTTTAACACGTATCGTATCGTCATTGGTGTTCCAGAATGCGCATTTCCACCGAGATGGGAGGGCACATGGTTCCAGAGTGGTGTGAGACAGCCGATTCTCATATCCGGAAACATATTGTCGAGCAAGGGTAGATGCTTGCACAACGAGGGAGACAAATTTCTTCTCGTCGACGAGTAAGTGTCTCAATAATAACAACAGCAATAATAATAATAATAATAATAAGTTATTACTATTAAATAATTAAAGCTACAGTATTAGTATTGATCGATAAATATAAAAAATGAAAAATAAATTCTCAACTCCTATGTAATGTTTGATGTCTGTCTGAACTTTTGTATTGGGATAGGACCTGATTACTCTGAAATTAGTGTGTGATAAATTGACGAAGGGACTTTATATAGGGAGGAAGAATACAATGTCGTTCGCACGTTCGTCACGAGAAAGCGAGAGAAATCGTCTCGTCGGCTCTTCACTTTGCTCTCTCTCTCTCTCTCTCTCTCTCTCTCTCTCTCTCTCTCACTCTCTTCCTCGTTCTCTCTCGACGCTATTAACGAGTACCAATAATGGAGGATTCGGGAGCAAAATGCTCGGTACACAGAACGGGGCGGTTGAGCGCGTGTACAGTACTCCGGAACAAGCAAAAGCTGGCAAAGGGATGACTTTAGCCCGAGGCTGTTCTGGTGGAGTGAGTCAACGAGTATACATACACGTATATCACGCGAGATATAGATGAGAGAGAGAGAGAGAGAAATTGCGAAGTTGAGCGACGAAGAGAATGGGGAAAAGGGGAGGGGGTGGCTTAAAACGTAGAGAGATTCTACTGGCTAGTCCGTTGTTCCTTATACGTTAGCCTGGCAGGAATCGCACAATAGCTAAAACCCCGTAGACACTGACAAAAACGTCCAACTGGTGTAATGTATATATATATATATATATATTTATATACACGAGAATGTTATTATAAATACATGACAGTGAAGCGAGAAAGTCTGTTTTACCTTCACGTACCGATGTCTCGTGGCTTGCCGAGGCCTTTTCAAATTTTCATAAAACGAAAAAGAAAAAAAAAACAAAACAAAAACGAAAGAAAGAACCATGAAAAAAAAGTTCAAGAACAAAGCACAGCTTGACGCTTGGGGTTTAGAGAAATCCCTGGAGTGAAACAAAAACGTGACTCTGGACATAGAGAAATAAGGATACACGGAGTTGTATTTTTCTTATGGTGTAGATAAAATTATTACTGATTTATATATTCAATAAGTATTTAAAACATATGGGCATATTTTTTTTTTTTTTAATTTGTCAGATTTATCGAGATACGAGTGAAATTGTCTCGGCAAGCATACAATTTCAATTTCTTATACAATTCTTTATACAATTTTCTTTGTCTATTTTTTATTTATTTATAATTATTATACGAAAACTTTTATTTTTAACAACAATACATTTTTTTACTATTTGTTCTCTTGATTGCTTACTTTTGTCCGTGTGGAAAGCGTCCTTATGCAATTTTTCGAGTTAAAAAAAAAACGTTTAATAAACCAAGTAATATAGAATGCTGTTGCACAAATGCTATTTGCCCTCCCGCCTCACTCGTTTTTTTTTCTCTCTCTCCAACGCGGTTTCTCCTCCAATTTCAAGCTGCACTCTTTCCTCCCCAGCACCCGTCGTCGCACCAACGCGTAAATAAGCGGAACAACGACGTTAATCAATTTTTAATTACGAGACCGTTGTGCGCCGGCTACAGAAGTTTTTTGCTTTTTTTTTTTTTTGAAGGTGCAACGACGATAGCGAAACGTGGGAAAAGAGGAGGTGAAGGAGAAAAGCCCGACGGGTCGGTGAAACAACGTTAAAATGCCGGTAATCCGCGTCTATATAGGGTAGCAAAAAATATAAATGTAAAATACATATATATATATATATATATATATGATTGTATGTATATGTATAAGAGTGGCGCTTTTCACTAACGGCGTGAAAGGCTATTTGGCTTTCGTCACACCCTCTGCTTCCCACAATTCTCGACTGTACGGTACAAGCGGGTTAACGAAGCTTTTGTGGATCGCGACGGAAAACAAGAAATCCGACCTTTTAACCCTCGTTGAATGGAAAATTGGCCAGACTACTTCTGACATCGTTATAAAACTGTGAAATGTGAAGAAGAAAAACGAGCAAAAATAAGACCGATAAAGACTGGGAAAGTGTTGTCGAGTAAACCCTCAAAGCTTTACGAGAAAATAACGCTACTGGAGAAAAAAAAAACTGAAGCTGTAAATAAAAAAGAGTCGACTTAAAGAATTAGTTTGCTATATATATAGAGATTTATCTATTGGAAAAACTTTTATCTCCCCATTAGAAAGATGTTAGGCTCGAGAGCAACCCTCCCCGTAAACTTTATACACGTTGCATGTTCATCAACCCTCGAAAATTGTACGTCCGGATTCACAAGACTCGATTTTTAATTAAAGTTAATAATCAAATGAAGCATTTCGGGGACGCAGATGAGGGGATCCCAGTGGTGTGTGATTCTTCCAATCAACCCTTACTAAACTTTTTTTTTGTTTTTTTTTTTTTTGATGCTCGACAACTCGCACAAATTTATATTTCCTGTTGTTGCGCATGTGGTTAATATCAATAATACATATCGAAGGCCTAAAGTAAAAAAAGCGAATCGAGTGTGTATAAACGTAACTCGTTCATTGTTAAATCTTTGTATACTTTATTGCACAATTTTTCTATAATGCAAAATTCACACAAATGTAAATTCGTGTATCTCGTCGTGTAATTCTTTTAAACCTTTTCCATACCATGTGAAAGACAGCACCTGATCCATAGAAACACGAGTCGAGTTTGACGACTTTTTTTCTCCCATTCAAAGTGCTTCTAAAAATGCCTAAAAATGTGTCAATATACTTTGAACTTTGTAGAATAAATAGGTTTACTTCATTTTGGTAAAAAAATAAGTTCAGTATCATTTAATTATCGAAGAATAATCAATAATTGGGGAGATAAATTGAATCGACCGGACACGAAAGACCCATGATTGTACCGTAAGGGTTGAACAATTTTTTTTCCTGCTGTATAAATTCCAAAAGTACGAAAAAAAATTCTATACAAAAATTTCTTTCTATTTCTCTGTGCGTATATACTTTTCTGACGTTAAACCATCGATATATGCGATGTGTATGTACTGTACAACGCCTTTGTCAGCCAGTCCTTCCATGTTCACCACAAAAAAAAATAAAAGGTTCTCCTCATTATATATACGCGAAGGGTCGAGTGGTGAGGATGACTCTGTGTGTATTCACAGAGAGCGATAGAAAGACAAGGGAAAAGAGAAAACGTGCGATTACTGTACGACAATTTCCTCGCGTCATTTCTCTCTGTTTTTCCCCATCCCATGTCTCCTCTGTGCTATCTCTTCAACTCTCCGTGTATAAACAGAACTCTATATACTCTCGTATGTGTATACATTAGACTCTCAGAGCACGTTTTCCAGTACTTCATCCCTGGAAAATCGTTCTGTCTCACTCTTTCTCTCATATTCCGCTGCTGGCATCCATAAGGCTTAATCTGGATAATTGATTCGTGCTTGAAGCTTAGGATGCCGCTATATATATATATATATTGATCCTTGCAGAATCTAATTTTCCCACGTTACGCTCTCTCTCTCTCTCTCTATCTTCTCCGGATTCTCAGCCGCGTGATTTCCGAGATAATACAAATGTCCCTAATCCTAATCATCGTAGAAACCCAAACGTCGTGAAAGAGTATATACAGATATACGGGGAAAAACGCGGTGATACGTCAAGTAATCAATACGTATTATTATATTGCGCCAATTAGTTACTGCATTTTACTACATCGTGAAAATAACTTTACTCTGCTCAAAGCTCAAACACAATTTATTTTAAATTAAATTAAAAAAAATCGTTTTAAGTTTTTCATGACGTCGATGAATTGAATGCCAGTTGTATTAATTGACACATTGATCATTAATTATTATATTTAAAAAGTACCTAAAATTGTTTCTAGAGATAGTCTAGATATTAGAACAATATGAATGTAGCAATAATTTTAAGTCATTACTAAAAATCTCGTTCATCCTTTTTGTTACAGAAAATCTTGCTACCGCTGTGTCGTCATTCACGAGAAACACTCGAACGTACTACAGTACAAAGAGAGTAAGTACTTTCTTCATTTTTGTTTTTCTCCTTATTCTCTTCGCAATATGTGTATATATTTTAGCAGCTTTTGCTGTGAGACTACCAGCTTTCTACCTCGTAGCTTGTTTCTTTCTTCCGTTCACCCTCTCTCTCTCTCTCTCTCTCTCTCTTGGTTGCACCTAGTTTGAGTTTCATCGTGAAGAGACCTGCAAAGGAGATGAAGGTGGTCTCGTACCTGCCGTTTCTTCTTTCCGCCCTTGCCGAGAGAGAGAAAAAGAAAGAGAGAGGAGGGCGCTTCGATAATCCCGTGTACCCCTTTCCTCCACTTCTACTTCAACACTGTACGATGACGTCGTCCTCGTTTTCACGTACCTCTCGCATCGTCATCGCAGTTTCGTCGATAATGATTTGCCCGGAAGACCCCAGTGGCAAGCAAGAATACTATATATATGTATATGTATAATGGAAGCCCTGAAGCTCGCGAGAAAGCCGATCCGTTAATTAGAATGCCGATCGTTAATTAAAAGCTCCATCGTTAAGTCGACGGAGTCGTCGTCCCGGCAATGTCACTACGCTAGCTCAACTATAGTACTGGTCCAACCTAGTAGGAGTATTGGACGTCATAGAACTCCATATATATATATCCACATTGCACACAAGGCTAGAAAAGTCCAGCTTGGTGTGGAGAACTGCCATTGGTACTTTCAAAATGTTTTGAAGTGCGAGTGAGAACGAGAGCGAAAAGCCAGAAAATGAGAGAAAAGCAGCCTCTGCTTCTTGTGATACAGTTATGTATATATATATATATATATATATATATATATATCGCTGACGGTCTTTGCCAGTAGCTGAGAGGCCTCGTTTCGAGTCTAGAATTATTCGAGTAGAACTTAACGACGTTCTACTTTCTGAGCAAACGTCACCAAGACTAGACTACGAGGGTGGTCGTAGATGGGAGGTGGAAAAAAGATGATGACGATGAGACAGACAAGAGAGAGAGAGAAAGAGAGAGAGAGAGCTGGAAGGATAGGAAGAGATAAAGAGATAGGACCTCTCTCTCTCTCTCTCTTGAGGAGTTGAACGAGCTCGGATCCTTTCCACTTGAGGCATTTACCATCCATGGCGCAATGCAGCAAAGACAATTAAGGTCATTGCACATGTAAAGAGACACGTCTGAGTCGACTAGCTTTCAACCAATTATAGATCGGTAGCAAAAGTATCGCCCGACTTGTATTATGGCAGGTGGAAGTTCATTCGATCCTGTCCTTGATGAAGAACACAAATGATTGGATGCCTCGATTTTTCCAAGATCGTAAAATTGAAAAGACTGATTTGTCGATCTTGAAAAATGTCACTAGACAAATACTACAATGATACGAAGGGAGATAAGACTCTTGGAGAAATATACTTGGCACTTCATTACAATCATTTGGGCTTGGTAGAATTTTTTCAAGCAGGGATAAATACAGTTCTAGGGGCGGGGCCTCATCTAAAAGTCTGACAGATCCCGAAATCAATCAGGACAAATTAGACAGGGTCAACACAAAGCTTGAAATGATTTGCTACACGCGTATATAGTATGGAAAAAAAACAAATTTCTTCTCTGTATAGAATACGAAAATTGTGAGCGTCTTCTTGAAATCCCACGTGGATCATCAATTATTCTCTATACCCTCTTCTTATCGCCTCTTCGTGTCAATCCACTCATCTTTGCCAATTTATCCTGAATCAATAGTTGCCATACGTGAGCCAATGGAATTTTCAATGATCCTCGCGCCATACCCGAGAGAAATGATAAAATTTTGCCAAATTATACCCCCACGAATATAACAGTCCATATACAGCGATTATTAAAGATTACTACCCTCACAAGCCTTAGGAAGAAATGGTAATTTAAACAAAGAAGAGAGAGAGAGAGAGAGAGGGGGAGAGAGAGAATAAAAAGGGTCAGCGTCAATTTGTCACCATCGAGAGTTGGGATTTAAGAGGGAGCGCAAGCGGATGACACCCCGAACTCTTTGACAGGAAAGAAAAGATGGAGCTTCGCGGAGTGTCACCATATGTGGTTAGCGGGTGAACCGAACAAGTAAATATGGATCTTGCTCGATGAAAAATAGGTTATCCTTTGGAGAAAAGAGGAGAATAGAGACGACGTATGAGAGGACCTTGTGAAAAAAAAACATGTACTCGTCTAGCGATGAGAGAAGACGAGGGTTGTGGAACGTGCGCGTGAGGACGCCAAGAAGAAATCGCAAAGAGAGGGGATAGAGATTGGAAAGTCCTGTATGACTTTTCGCGACTGAAAAGAGAATAAGGGCGTATATAGAAAACGGCTCGACGGTTTTTCTCTCTATGTGTAACCGGTACGTGCAATGCTGTCAGATCTTTTCGTTGCTTTTGCAATGCTCACCCCGTACACACACACACACACACACGAACACACGTGTTGCATGACACACGCGAGAGGCAAAGAAAAGGAGCGCAAGAGTGAGAACTCTGCTGTACTCGAGCGAGCTTTGGGCAACCTGAGGGCTAGAATTTTTCGACGATTTGTCAAAGTCTCCTCCCCTCCCTCTCCGACTACTTCTGCGTCCTTCACCAAAACCGCCAACCTCCTCACATCCGGGGGAGTTGTCGTTTCTTTTCTTTTCTTCATTTTCTTTGGTTTTTTTTTTTTTTTCTGGCTCCTCTCTACTCTTTTCTATCGGATTTTAATCTTCGTGACGTTGGTCCGCAAACGCGGGGATATCGGCCCAACTCACCTCAGTGACCCCCGGGCTCAAATAAATTAATAAAAAATCATTCAATGTAACTTTGTAGAAAAATTATAGGGAATTAAGTTTCCAAAAGTATGAAGCATATATAATTTGAAAAAATTAAGAATCAATAATTCTTCCGAATGATTTTCAATCATTTGAAGAGTACGTTAATATTTATGATGGAAAAAAATTGTTAAAAAAATATGTATATTTCAAATTACTCTTCATATCATGGGTCAAGTATAATTTTTATCTGGAGAAACCATTTCGGATGAATTTTTTTTATTCGGTGATTTTTTACCCTCGACAATGCTCTATTCCTGATACGTTGGCTGGACAAGAACTCAATCATACACATACCCTGTCGAAAATGTATACGGTCGTCTGTCACGCGGTGGAAACTTCCAAAGCCGGTTGGCTTGGATCACCCGATCGTCACCATCGTCTGACCGGCGGACGATGTTGAAAGAGTGGAAAGGAGAGCTGGAACTGGAAGGTTGGCAAAGAGTGCAAAAGAGAGCTGGAACTAGAAGATTGGCGTTATAGCGCACTATTCCGAATCACTTATTTGCCCCCCCCCCCTCTCTTGCTCTTTCCTTTTTTCCACGCTTCGTCGACAAAAACACGGCATTGCACTTTTTCGCGGGATTTAATAGTTTTAAAATGGCAAGTTTCTCTCGTACTTTCACTCCGACGCTTTCAGTTTTTCTTTCCTTCTCTCTCTCTCTCTCTCTCTCTTTTCCGCGCACGAGCGCGGCTGGTATTGTGGGGAAAAGTCGAGCTTGTTGAGATATTGCTCGAAGTGGAGAACAGACGGGACTACCGCACACGAGAAGACGCCGACGTTTGTATATATACAGAAGAAAGATCGCCGAAGAAACGTCGTAGAAGAGAAAAGAGCGAAATATAACGAGAGGTTGGAGAATATATATGTCGTATATATAGTATCACAATGCTTTCACCTTCTGTTCCATTATTCTTCCATGCTTTCCTCCAAAAAAACTTGAATTCTTCGTCCACCCTCCGCTATAATATGTTTTGCTTTAATCAAATTTTTCAATATTAATATATATATATATACATATGTGTATATAAAAGATATATATATAGTATACATGAATAAACCGACAGCGATAGGTGCGCGGTCGGCGTGTGGCTCCGGCGGTCACCAATGTGCAGAAGCGTTGGACGCGGACAGTACTTGGTGCGGTGACCGCTCAGCCGTGTGCTGGCTGGCGCATCAAATCGCTGAGCGGAAGGTAATCTCCCCAGAGTTTGGTGATCCCTTGTAGGAACACTACACTCTGCCGAAAGAGCCGACTGTACCGAGGTTTTTCGCAGTTTTCCTGTACCCATGGCGAATGCGGTACAGTGTAGCTAAGTCGGTTGCGGACCCACCGAAAGTTAGGTTAGCTCAGCGAAGTGCGGGTAGGGAGTGATAGAAATGGGAAGGGTACGTAAAAACCCTCAAGGGTATACGTTGGAAACACAATAAATAAAAAATAAAAAAATAGCATACATGAATAATAAATATATATGTACATAAATATATATGTACGTTTTTAAATATTCTTTCAGCCTATTGCCATAATAGAAATTCACTGGCTTCGCTATGCTCCTACATAACTGGGGACGCGTTGCTCTACTCGATGTTCAGGGAGGAAGCGCCAGCAGTCGCGTGTCCTTTTCGGGGCCCGATGACATTCACTTACAATCGAGGACATGGCACATGCTCGAGTCCACAGAGTAACGTAGATACGTGCACGGATGATAGCAGGCTGCTATTCAAATATCAAGCATGTCCGGATGTCCCAGCGTCCGAGAGTGCGGGTGAGAATTAATTTTATAAAAATTATCATTGATAATAAATGATCGTTTTTTTAAAACTTATTTTACTCATTAAGTCTTGTGTAATAAATAATCAAATTTTTAGTCTTCGTTTGATGAAAATATTTCTATGAACATTTATTAAAATTCATTGAAGACTTAATTAATTATTTCATATTTTTCGAGCCTCAATATTTACAATTTAATTTCGGGCAGAAAAAAAATGGCACTCGTCACGCATTGCAAACATCACGAAATTTTTCCACTAAAACGACAGTCACGAGAGAGCAACGCTCGCACGAAAATCTCTATCGACCCCCAGGGAGACATATTAGTCGACGTCCCGTGTGCTCGGCCTGGAACAAACGCGAGGCTAAAATCGAGCACGCTATCGCATCCAAGACTTACGACGAGGCTAAAGGTTCCGTCTCTGTATTGAAGCTCATCGTGTATTACCCTCAAACTTAACACCCTTGAGGGATCTCATTTGATCGCCGAAACGATACTTAAATGTCGCGATAAAGCCCGACCGGAAGAGACGCGACAAGTTTCGCGTCTCGATTAAGATCGAATAAAATGAAAATAATTCTAAGTCAGTAGTCTGGGGTTTTATATTAAAATTATAAAAAAAGAGTTGAAAAACATTTACGAAATATTTCGAGGTCGTTCCTGGTCAACGACAGTCTCGAGCCAATTAATATACCCAACATTTTATTCGTTTGCCAAAATACGAACATTCCAAGTAAATTTATCATTAAAATAAAATTGTTTCAAAGCAGATTGGCAAAAATTGTTTAGAATTGTTTAAAAAAAAAACTTGAAATATTTTTTTCAAATATATGCAGAATATTAGAATGATTTTTTTTGATTTTTTGAACGTTAGTGAGTTTTTCGAATAATCAAAATTCACTCTTTCATTAATTTCACTCCCCTTAAGGGGGTGACCGTAGTAACCTCTCGACTTTCTGTCATTTTTTTGCCGAAAAACCCAGAGTGTTTTCCGCCAAACTGGCAAATTTTGTTCGAGCTATTTTCACATAAAATCTTTGTAAATTTCGAAGCATTTTATGGATTATTTGCTGAGATATATCAGTTACGAAGCAACAAATTACTCAAATTTGAAAAAAGCTACATGTGCCGAAATTTTATGCAAATTTTCACAAACTCTTGTAATATCTACAATTTTACTTACTGGTTTTTTAAGATTTAACAAACTATGTATAAAAATGGTTCGCGTTTAAAGTTGAAGAATGGAAAATGGATTTTTCCATCAACTTTTTTGTAGTAAAAAAATATTTTCAGACTTCATATAGAAAAACGTACAAGAGGAATTGTAAATAAAGATTCAAGCTAAGCCCTTAAGCCTGCCCCAATATTTCATGATGAGGTGCGTGAGTTTTTTTTTTGTTATTTGGACTTTTTTCATGCCGAATTGACTCTGGAAATAATTTACGAATTGCTATGAAACTTGCAAAGATTTCAAAAAAAATCAACCGAAAATTAATGTACAAGTTTGGTGGATATAAGGCTTGACATGCGGATGAAAGTCCAAAAGTCACTTTAGTCTCCTCTTAACAGACAAAAAATATTTGCTACAAAAAAGGAAAGTGATGAAGAACGAATTAAAG
The DNA here is from genome assembly GCA_963669185.1 of Dyspetes luteomarginatus. NCBI lineage: Eukaryota > Metazoa > Arthropoda > Insecta > Hymenoptera > Ichneumonidae > Dyspetes > Dyspetes luteomarginatus. The sequence goes on along the minus strand of OY769903.1, from coordinate 22,508,795 downwards.
AGCCTTTTGACCGCCGTGTTTCTCCCAGAGCTTCGAGAACTCGCGAACGAACGAAAATCGTTCGAGATGTGATTTAGATAGGAGAAGAGAAAAAGAAGGCTCGCGACCTCGATCTTTCGCCTTTGCAACTCAGCAGACGTTCGCGTTGATTGTTCGGGCTAACGGATTGAAGGGTATATTGAACTCTAGCTCTGTATATATATATATATGTGTATATATATATATATATATATATATGTACCTACGTACGTATGAACTATAGAAACAGGCGAGAAAGTGATGGTATGAGAAGTAAGTTGATACCGGCTCGTGTGGTTCGCAAAGATAGCGTCGATCCCTTGAGACAGGCTCCGAGTCGAGAAAGCGAGACCAAAGTATAAACCACGCCCTAGCCCCTCTCTCTATCTGACGATGCAAGCAGACACTTTGGGAGAACGTGATGCGCGATAATTGTCGGTTAGGAGAATTGCGACGGCGAGTAGCGAGGCACCTGTACTGTATAATACGTCTTTAGAATATATATATATATATATATATATATATATATATATATATACTTGCATATGGGGCATTCCAGGGTACGACGATCACGTTTTTATTTATGAAAATACGTCTCAAAAAACAAATCTGATTTTTTTTTTCAGATTTCTCTAACCTCGCTATTCCGTGATGGATTTTTTGAAACTTTTAAAAATAACTAATTTTCTAAAATTTGAAAAAATTAGGAAACATAAAATGTAACAAAATTTTTGCATATTTTTCCAACATGGAAATTTTAACATTACTATAGTTAAATATGGAAATAAATCAATGATTGTGGAAACGAATTCTTGACATCGCCTAACGAACAAACAACTATGTCTCAATAATAATGCCAATTCTGAAAAATCTGAAAATAATCAGAGATTTCTTGTATGAAATGTATTTTTGTATTAAAAAATGACAGAGCTGATCTGAGTCATCACTGCCAGACCCCTTAATCGTCTTGAAATGGAATGTCCCATACACATACACTCGTCTAAAAGTTTTCGGACATACTTTTGTCTGGAAACTTTTTGATGAGAATGTAGATAGCTGGACAATGGGGAATATGGACCACCAAAATATTTCGGTCTATCGATTATTTCATTTCACGCTGAATTTTATAGGGGAAGAATTTCTGCAAAAATGAACAATCTGAAAAGTCCTGGAACGCAAATAATTTTAGATTTTTTTTGCTTCTTTTAATGTGTCGTCTGTATTATAATTAAGGGATGAAAAATAAATTGTTTAAGCCACCATTTGCGGCGATGGCAAAAATTTATTAAGTAAGGTGAGGTCTTTTTATACCGAGCCACTACCAAATTGCCTCCATTAATTTCCGCAGCTGCTCGAATTTGACTTTTAACGATTTTACGGACACACATAAGGCCAGTTACGTGGGAAGAAAATGATAAGGAAAAATTGAAAAGTCACAAACTTTAAACGTATCGGCCACTACGAATTATAATTGCCATATGTTTTGCCTAAATCTCAACGCACCTTTGAAAAAAATTCATCAGAATTTTTTTAATCGATCGAAGAACTCATATTTTTTTCAAAGCCTGGGCCATATTCCCTCACTTCTACGCTATATGTATATAATTTTTGGTGCCCCTCCGATTATATATCACTGATCAGCTCATAAGTTCTCTCCTCAATTCTTCATTACATTTTCATTTTGTTGTTGATTTTTTTTTGTTTGTTTTTTTCGCAATGTCTCATCGTTTTGCATTTTTTTTTTCTGTTCTTTCTGTTTCCATTAGTCGAAGAACTCGAGTGCTTGGCAACGTGGAAAGAAGGCAGCAGTCGTTATCTCGTTGGACGATTACATCACGGTCATTCGTCGAGCAACGAGGATCGTTATCGTTGCTTCGTTTACGAGAGAGCCGGACAGAGCGTTGGCGCTGGTCTAAATCGTGCCTCCGTATTGGGAATATCAACGATGGACCACGAACTCGGTCTTCCCGGTGCTCCGATCCCCGAGGGTGCGCCGGAAGTCTACAGAGTTGCTCAGAGCGGTGACGCAACGTGTAACGGTCTCTTTAGTCCAATGGAGGGATCAAGAACGATGACACTTACCAAAGGTAAGAGCAATAGACATGATTATTATCATATCTTTCTCGCTCAATCATCAACCCCGTTTTGCATGATATTTTTTTAATGAAGAATGTAATATTTAAATATTTTTATAAATTATTACTGCTGATACCTTTATGCATATTGTATACCAATCTATATTATTATCTATATATACATATATATGAGCGAAAATACCACCGACTCATCACAAAATCTCAGTAACTATAAAGCCTATAAACTCGAAATTTGGCAGGTAGATTCCTTATACGACGTAGGCATTCGCTAAGAAAGGATTTTCCAGAATTTAACCCTTAACGGGGTAAAAAGGGGTAAAATGTTTTTATCGTCATCATCGTATCGTATCATTATCGTGATTAAAATGATGGAAAGGAAATTTAAATATAATTAGAAAATAACCTCCCAATATTTAAAAAAATTAATTGAGAAACGTAAAGCTATTTTTTTAGCAATTGTTTTTTGTCTTCGTTAATAAGCGTGTGAAAAATAAATATTTCGCAAAACATTAAAATAATTTATAAAGTGTATCGAACGATCGTGCAGGGCACGATGCAGTTTTAAGCACAGATCGTGAGCGACGAATCTCTCTCTCTCTCTCCCTGTCTCCTTCAGCTGTGAGTGCAGAGAAAATGGATTAACATTAAGCTCAACGGTAAGCCCTTTGACTGGGGTCTCCTGGCTGCTCGCTGAGTGGAGCCTAGGAGAACGAGAGAATTTTATATGTATATATAAAGCGTTAGCTATCTCTATCTGGGGTATATAGTGCTGTAACCGTTCAACTGCGCGAAAGCTCCGCTCGAAAGTTTGTTCAATTAGCCTGGCCTCCTCGTAGAGTCAATACCACGAGAAAATTACTCGGCTCTCTGCTGGGTTTTCATAACCGCTTCTCTCTCTCTCTGTGTGTGTGTGTGTGTTGAGCGCTAAGGTCGCGGATATAAGACACCTCAAATCTCTGTCTTTATTTCTCTCTCTCTCCCTCGCCCCTCTTCTTCTCCCAGTTATATATCTATGTATGGTAGACCCCTTAAGAGAGATGTTATGGAGCACTAAAAGAGATATGCGGTAACTCGTGAGATTCCAAATTATTGTTTGCCGAAGAATTTTCATATTGCTCACCTACTCAATAAATTCAAAGCTTACTTCTACATCTCGCGTCAAAAAATCCGTACGATAATTGAGGAAAAAAGTAGATTGTAAAGGATGAAATAAAAAGACATCAACTATATATTTTAAAAGAAAAAAAAGAAAAAAAAAAAAACAAAGTTTGTGTATAGAACTTTCAATGAGAATAATTGTGTGTTTGAGTAATAAAAATGCAACAACAAGTTTATGAAATTTTACGATGATAACCGATATATGAATAGCATTTTTATCGCGTGAGAAAACACTTTTTTATCGCTCGTAGAAAAAAAAACTCTTATCCGTAACACCTGCCGGGAGGATGGGACAGCCGCGGGCTAGTTTTTCTTGTGTTCCTACTTGATGCGTACTAACGGTAGTGCCTTGGAGGCACTAAAATTGAGCCACGTAACTGGTGAGCACGTGTAATACATCCTTTTCCTACATGTATATTTATATGTGGTGAGAAGCGACAATTTTATCACAAGGCATTAAAATGTGAGAATTAGCGGCCTTTCGAAGCTCGCGTATCCCTCTTTTATCCGCAACTTTGTCGTTTTTACACACACACACACATCTATATTGTACCATGAAACACGCCGCCATTCACTATTTTTACGACGAAGGAATTTTTTCTTTGCTCGTGTCTGTGGCCCACAATTTTAGACGTACACTTTCGTATTTTTTAGAGATGAGTATTCGTTATGTTTATATTTACAAAAAGCATCACTCGGGCCTTAGAACGTTCAGGGGATGCAGGGAGAAAAAAAAGGGTTGACAAGCCTGAATTATTCGCATTTTTTCAAATTGTGAAGTTTTCCAGTTTTGCAAACTGTACAGTTTTGGTAATTTTGCATTGTTGCAGATTGTACAGTTTTGGTAATTTTGCATTGTTGCAGATTGTACAGTTTTGCTAATTTTGCATTGTTGCAGATTGTGCATTTTTACAAATATACAGTAGTACAATTGATCAGAGAATATCTTACAGTTTGATGCGTAATGTTATGTTCATATGATACAGTTGTGTGAATGAGTAGTATTAAAATTTCAATACGCGATGTGCAGCAATGCGTTATGATAGTTGAACCGAGTAAAGTTTAGAGGCTCCCGTGGACAAACAACTATTGTGTGAATGGTGTACGCGCTATCGAGGAAATGGAAATAAAGAGGGATAGAGAGCAACGATACAATGTTTTTATAGACCTCGTAAAATAACCGACAGCGATAGGTGCGCGGTCGGCGTGTGGCTCTGGCGGTCACCAAAGTGCAGAAGCGATGGACGCGGACAGTACTTGGTGCGGTGACCGCTCAGCCGTGCGCTGGCTGGCGCATCAAATCGCTGAGCGGGAGGAAATCTTCCCAGAGTTTCGTCATTCCTTGTAGGAACACTACACTCTGCCGAAAGAGCCGACTGTACCGAGGTTTTTCGCAGTTTCCCTGTGCCGATTGCGAATGCGGTACAGTGTAGCTAAGTCGGCTGCGGCTCACCGAAAGTTAGGTTAGCTCAGCGAAGTGCGGGTAGGGAGTGATAGAAATGGGAAGGGTACGTAAAAACCCTCAAGGGTATACGTTGAAAACACAATAAATAAATATATATATATATATATAGACCTCGTAAAACTGAACGGACGAAGGTGTCGAGAGACAAAAGAAGGGCCTCTGTCTGCGTACAGACGCCCTTATTTTCATTTCCTTCCATCCATCGCTCCGACATGCTGCAAATTTTACAGTTTCAACACCCATAAGCAGCTCGCTCGAGAAAAAAAAAGTTGCACACAAAAAAATAAAATATTACTGAGGGAAAAAGAAACAACGAAAAAAAATATAAAATGGCAGTTCTGCACCTGCGTGAAAAGTGGATAAGAAAGAGGGAAATGATGGCTAAAAAAATTGAGAGAGAAATTAAAATATAAAAAAGTTGACTCGCGCTAGGGAAAAAAGTATTCGAGAAGACAAGGGTGTGACTATTTGCTCCTCGCACCAATAAATTCATAGTAAGCAATGTTAGTGACAAATTATGGCGATCTTGTAAACGTAGAAAAGCGTAGACACTTAAGTATAAACAGATCAATTATAAAGCTTTTATAAAGAATCTTAAGGGTAGAAAATCTTTATTGAAATAAATCCAAAGTATAATTTGAATATAAATTGACAAAAATTTTAAATGGGCTTTGAATTTTAGTATTATTATTAACATTGTTGTTTCGATGAAAATAAAGGCTTATTCTTAATGAAAAAAAAAGAAGCAAGAAAAATGAAAAATGACGGCTCGCATTCATGAAACACTCATGCGAGAAGGGGAAAAGAGCCTAATGAAAGGAATTAAAGAAATAAAGAGGACAGAAAATGGCAGCTTTAGAGCGCGAGAAAGAAAATAATAAGTTACGAGTGGTGACGCGAGAGCCAAACCGATTTTTCTTTCTCTCTGTGCAGCCGATTGTCGTGTCAGCGCTCACAACGATCCATGGTGAATTCTGCGCGAGGACATAGAAAAGTGTGCGACGCGTCCAAACACTCGAATCGAGAGCTTGCCCAACCATCTTCAGGAATAGCAATAGCAACAGCGTTGAGATTTTATCGGCTGTCACTCGATTTTCAGCGAGCGAGAAAAGCTTCTCGCGACTTTATCGCCTGCGTGTACGGGTTATAGAGGGCGCTCTGTGTGTTCGTGAGACAAAGAGGAAAGGGTGGAGGGGGATGAAGACGAAGGACTCGTAAGGTGTTCCGTTAGCTATCTTCTTCGGAGATTCCGAGGCGCAAAAGGAGAGATAGCCAAGCGAGACAAAAGCGATTGCTATAAAGTTCCAATCCGTCTTGGAGCGCGAGAGATAAGTCGAGCTCTTTTTCTCGTTCTCTTCGTGTGGACCGAACAAGCGCGAAAGTCAAGAGCGTGCTAAAAAACACGAGGATACGAGAGATGGGAGATGAAAAGAATGAGAAAAATGTGAGGAAGACGAAAAAAACGTGCGCTGATAAGAAACAAAAATCTATAAGCAAAACGAGTGGCTCGTAATTGTTTTATTTATTTATTTTTATTTCATTCTTTAACTTGAAATTTTAGAATAATGAGTCGAAAAATTATGGCATTAACGATAAGATCTTAGTACTCTTTATTTTCCTTTTGTCGGAAGAAAATTTAACGGAACTAATCGAATCGGTACACAAAAGTTGATACCGTTTATTAGAAAATTATTCAAGTATTCGTCAAAAAATATTGTTTATCGATACGGGTTTGACTATTTTTGTATGCCAATATATTGGAATTTTATTTTTTTTTCTTTTGTTTTTATAATAATTAATATGTGACGAATGTGTAAAACTTTTAAATTTTCAGTCTTTTGCCTAAAATCTGAACTTTTTTTATAATTAATCTAGGAACTGGCTAGTGTGATAAAATTTTAGTGTCCGAATTTCAAAGCTCAGCTCAGAGAATTTTTATTTTATCGAGCCCCGATGGTGTCTTTCGATCGCCATTTTGGAAATATATCCTGTAGAAACGTTCTGCAATCGGCACGCCGATCCCCGCTACCCAATTTTACGAGGAATTAAGATGGTAAAAAAATAAAAAATTGTAAAATCCGAAGAAAAAAAATGAACCAGCAAGCACATTATTCCCCATAGAACTTCAACCAACTACATGTCAAAGAAAAATATAGGGAAAGTACAAATTTATATTTGTGTCGATATTTATGATTTTTAGGCCATGTTAAGCTCATTAAATACACTAATCAATAATTTTCATTGTATTATTATTATTTCAAGTATTTAAAAATACGGACTCATCCCAACTAATTAAGGTCCCTCTAATGCTAGTAAAAAAAAAGAGGGACTTTTTTATTTCCGAGAGCTTATCAACAACGTCAACTTAAAAATGAAGTCTGAAATTCACCCTACGCGTTCATCTGCATTATAAAAAATTGCTCACCTATATTTCCGGGTTAATACAAATATTTAATTCTCCCCTGTATTTTCATAAGCGCCATATGAAAATACTGATTGTAACTATAATTTTTTTTTTCTTCCGTGCGTTGTCAACAAACTTAAAAAATTCTTTAACTCAAATCACAGCATGTAAAAAAGGGAGATATAAATTAATTTGTATCATACAGACTACGGAATTATCGTAAATATATATTTTTGTTTCTTTATGTTTCAGTCTCATCGCCCAGCAAGTGTCGTTTCCCAAGTTGGCTGACCGGTCACACGAGCAGTGGCTTGACATGGCACACTCTCGATCTCGCAAGATCGTACACTTTTCATCCGCGCAATGCGAGTCTTCATGTGACGAGATCGAACGCAAGTAGCTCGAGAATCGACGCGAGTGCCTTCGATCCACACGATTTTACCGAACAGGAAGAACAGGATGTGACAATTTTGTGCAACAGCATAAAACAGACAAATCCAGCTCAAACGATGACGATAATGGTTGCACATTTTACCGTTGGATGGTGAGTTGATAAATTAATAAATAAGAAAATATTTAACTCTCATATTAAATTGGTAAAAAGTCATATGATATCTCACGAAATTTATTCGAGATAAGCCCATTAAAAAATTAAATACATAATTAAAAAATGTAGTGACGTGAATTTTATCTTCCTATATGAGATATTTCCTATGACTATGGGCATATTTGATTAACCGCATTTACCGCGAATTCTCATGATTTTTTATGTTGTTGGAGAAAAAAAAAATCTTTGTCTCATTTTGTTGTGTTATTTTTTTTTTTTCACAACTATTTTTATAGCCGAAGCGGTTTCATGTGTATGACGTTTTATCGACGCGACGGTCACGTTGTTGAGGTTCAAACAGGAAGTGCAGTCTCTCGTCCGGAGGAAGCTTGCAGTCAACCCCACTATATGACTCACAGCGTTCCCTATCTCACCTTAGTCAGTGAGTAATAAATTATATATTTTTCGTCCTGTGTATCTATATTTATGCAATTTTCTCTCCAGCATTCTCTTTTATCGTCTCTCTCTCTCTCTCTCTCTCTCTTTTTTTTCGAGCCAAGCGACGCGAGGTATTCGCTGAAGGCGCTCCCATTCGCTAATAAATTATTTTACGTATACTACGCATTTTTGTAACGAAACGAGAGATGGAGTTGGAGAGCTTTTGAGCCTTGTATAGTCTACACATAATATGCGCCAATAACTCGAATTTTTACTCACTAGAGCTCTCCCTCTCGACGATGAGATATCGCGGTCAGAAGTCACTATATATATACTATGCATACACTATATTATATATGTATATATATATATATATATATATATATATATAGCCGCCCCTGTAAACTGTGTAACGAGCGCATAGAGCGTTCCACAAAACTCTCTCGCTCCCTCCCCATCTATTATTTTCCGCATCCTCAATTCTCACGCTTTTCAAAGAAATTCAATTGTTAACGAACAATATAAAATATAAATATGTTTATCCTTTTCGTATCCTGCCCTCCTCACCCCTCCCACCGTATATCAGTTTATTGCTTGGGTAAAAAAAGAAAAAACGAAAAAATTAGAGAAGAGAGAGAAGGAGGGTGTAATGAATTTATACGAGAATAATGGCAAGAGCTTGAGAACGTATCGTGGACGTTGTAGAGGGCGCAAGCGGACGCGCTCCGGGCATCCGGGGTGAGTTATTCTCGTACGTACAATTAGGGAATAATAACGTAGGAAATTGCCTTTCCGCAATGGTCCGTACACGGTCCAAGCCCTCTACTCTGGCTCTCGATGAATTCTCTCTCACTCTCTCTCTCTCTCTCTCTTCCTCCCCTTCTCTTTATATTATATTATATCTTGCTTTCTCGTCCTTTTCCATCCCTCATTTCGTTCCCGATCTCAAGCTTCATGCCTTCTCTCAATTTTCATAACAAATAACGAGAGATGTATTGAGCATGAAATTCAAAATATGCCCGAGATCGCGACGTATTGGAATTTATAAAAATACTCCTCAAGCTCATATCTGTTTCGTTTGGACCTTATAATGTATTCAAACGACTGATATGAGTGCTTATGACATTTGACCCCGATTCTATAAACATCGCACAATTTACGTTGAATTACATTTCACTCTCGTATCTCCTAATGCACAATTATGGATGCAAATCTTTTAAACAATATTCATTTTTAATATCATTACAATGAAGTTGAAAAATAACCCGGAATGAATAATCAAGCCATCTCCTCTCAGCTCCTCTCATAGAAAGGCAAAAAATTCCGGCTTGATACAAGAATAGTTTGGATGATAAAATTCTTCCTTTCAAACTAGCTTTTATTCGTAGAGACGAAAAAAATGAGGTCAATTTATTGAATTTATTTTTATATCACTTACTGTAATAACGTACAGTGAAAAAATGGCCTTTTCGTTTTTTTTTAAATAAATGGGAATAAATTGAAATTGAAAATCACACCTCGATCAAATGAAATGAATATGGAAAAAAAAAGTATTATTCGTATTAAATAATATTTATTTACACCATAAAATATTTATTTCGATGAAGTGACATTCATTATACCTTTAATTGTGCAATCTTCGATTCAATAACCAAATATATATTAAGCTCGACAAATTTTCCCTCATGCATGTCATTTGAAGTGAATAAAACCATTTTTGATCAGACATTTTTTCATTCATTATTTCGTCATTTCATCGATTTACTCTTGAATCTGATGGTCGTAGTGTCTCTTCGATCGATTTGTAGATGGAGAGAGAGAAAGGGAGGGATAAAGACAGGAGACCGAGAGCATATATAAATATATATATATATATATATATAGTTTAAGAACTGCTGCGCCAAGCAGCGTCGCGAAAAGTCACACTAGAGGGTTTCAAACTCACCGGTAAAGTTGAAACACTCCGGGGGTCCCCAGGATTTTCGTGGCAGCAAACGTAGAACCGAAAGAGACGAAGAGATTCCGACTAGCTGACCGGGCGATTCATCCAACTCGCGAAAAGCTACGCAGCCCATATGAAATGTGTATATATATATATAACGCAAAAGTAAAGAGGGTGAAAATACTGTGAGAAGACGGAAAACGATAAAATTTCTGACGTATCAAAAAACCATGAAAATGAGAGATAAAGAGAGAGAGAGAGAGAACGTCCTGTAGACTTCACGAAAAAGCATTAAAAGTCGTGCCCAAGTTTTTCTGCAGGAAAAATGGCTTTTCCAAAATCATATCGGTCGTCCTCTACGCGGACCAGACACAATTCATATTTCATAGGATTCACGCTTACGCTATAGACATACATATATATATATATAGCAGGGCAGAGAGCGACTGAGTTCTGAAATCGAGGTCGAGTTATCGTCGTGAAAATCCAAAGTTGAGTTCAACCCCCCCCCCCTTCTCTCTCTCTCTCTCTTCATCTGCAAAAACTCTCGATCTGACTTAGCATTAACCTTAAGGTATTCCTTTCACGTAGGAGGGTATTTTGTCAGCGCTTGACTACCGCGCGATGCGCAATAAGTGAGGAGAGTTTATCAACACATGTCAGCCACCCATCAAAGAGCGTCCCTGAGTCCAGAACAAAAAAGGCACTCTTTATTGTTGATAAATCTCCCAAATATGACTCCACTTTTTTTCGTGTCCAATAGAATAGTACGTGACCCACGAATATGTAGGACCTTCTATATTTTGTTTCCGGAGATGACAAGTGTGCAAATTGTTGAGTCAAAGATGGAGTTAGCTACTTCTCCCATAAGGCCCATATATATATCCATAAATCCCTAAACGCATATATCCATATACCCATATACCCATATACCCATATACTAATATACTCATATACTCATGTACCCATATACAAATATACCCATATACCCATACAGCCTATACCTATACCTACTATATATATACACATAATCCATATGCTCATATACACATATAGCCATATACCCATATACATATATACCCATATACCCTTATACACATATACCTATATACAAATATACCCATACATATACACATATACCCATACAGCCTTTTTAAAGCCCGAAATATCTTCAATAAATATTCAACTCACATCTCAATCCTTCAGGTGTTTCGCTTGAAATCTGCCATTTTTATTTTTCTACTCGTTAACCAAAAAATTCCGTATACAGATGGAGTAACACAGAAATTTTTTAGGTAGGTGAAAAAAATTTGGTATCAACTGAAGGATAAATATCTGTGACTTTCTAGGCGTTAAACAATATATTTTTAATACATTTTGCTTGACTTAAATGAATTTAATTCGATGCCAATAAAACGAATATAAATAAAATAAAAAAAAATTCCTCGTGATTGAAATACGTAGAGTAGAATATCAGTTGGTGAAGTTTTTTTTTTAGCTCAACTGTGGTAAAGTTAACGTGGATAGCCAGTATGTATTATGGGACAGAAAACCAATCGTCGGGGTAAATGACGTTAAAATCTCGGCCACGGCACCGGAGCACCGCAATGGCGATGGCGTGCAAATAGCCAGCGTGCAGAGAGTCAAACCATCAAGTTGGAAAACGCGAGGGCATACGATCTATACATGATGCATATAAACGCACCTGTACATTTATTTATCGACCTATATATACAATAAATCGATATCTATGTGTATATATATATATATATACAATGTAGAATTGGAGTAGACAGAATCCATGCCCAACCGAGACTATATATAGTGCTTGAGGTACATAAATCGAGGGTAATTTCCAGAGAGCATGAATATTTGAACTCGTAAAGCAAGAGCTATATTTGCGATCATCGACCTCTTTGGCAAACAATTATGCATCATCCGTTCCATATTATACAGACATACGACACGAAATAGCATATATATATATGGGGCATCGTACAAGCCCAAACCCAATTAACTAGAAAATCAATCCTTATCTGGTGAGGATATTAAGACATTTTGTATTATCACAGCATATTTATAATCGAGTATAGTAATTTTAATTACTTGGCATCGAGACGCTGCAGCGTCTACTTTTCATGTCTACGTCTTCTTGAACAAATTCGTGGATTCATTTGCTAATGGGCACAATTTTCAATCTTTCACTCGTCAACTCCGTAGATCCTTGCAGATGTACAAGGATTCTCTGATTACGTTAAAATAATGACATTATATTATTTTCAAAAATTAATTGGAAACAATTGTTTCAAAAAATAATACTTGCATAAAAGTATTGAATCTCATAAAAATTCATTTTAATTAACAATGAAATTTATTTAAATGAGATAAAATCCATTGGGCAATTTTTTTTTTTTTAAACAGAATTCTATGAAAAAAATACCCGGTGTGCCCATCTCGATTCTGTTTTAATGGGCTTGAGAGCACTCTATTCTCAAAGTGCCCGACATAGGCTTGAACTTTTCCGAATTTTATAGCCCAACTTTAAAAGGCAGCCATTTGTTTCTACAAAACCCATCCGGACAATTCATCGAGTCTACATCCCCAATTTTATGTTGTAGGTCAAAACTGTACATGGACCTGAATATTCAAGGCATTGTCCCGAGTCATCGAGACAAACTATAAATTTCCGCAATTCACCAAAGCATTAATCGGCACAAGTTCCAAGGCAAGTTTTGCCTCGGAAAAATGGGATAATGTACAGTTTTGCCTTGGTGAGTTGGGGCAATGTAAAGTTTTCCCTTGACGAGTAAGGCACAGTTTTCGCTTACAGCGTACACTCATTTCTGGATGGAGAATCAATGATATGTATATAGTCGATAAAATGTTACTACTGATGATGGCTTTGAGGAAATGGCTGCCTGCTCTTTGGGCGCAGACAAAAATTTTTAAAAAAATCGAAGAAAATCGAATCGATTACGAAGAGAACAAATGAAATTCGTTGATCAATGGGAAAACAAAGTTGGAACTATTTTACTGAATCGATTTGTAACAAACAGAATGTAAAAAAAAAATCTTATTCCGTTCTGTATCTTTTTTTTAATAAATTACGAATAGGCCAGCCATTTCCTCAATAATAAAACTATATCTATGGAGAAAAAAAACTCCCCAAGAACGTAGTTTTTTTTTTGGCAGCTTAACGCGAAATACCGATAATGAAATGAAAATAAGTCTCGTTTTGGAAGTATTAGGGTAGCGATAATAGACCGAAGAAAATATATACCGGATAAAAGGTAGCTTCGATTTCTCGAACTCGTGGTCGCCAATGGTCTTTTCTCTTTTTATTTTTCTCTCGTACTACTATTTTACCCGCATCGAAACGATCGGTTCCCCAGCGCTTCGAGTTGTAATCCCACTGGGAATTATTGGATTCGGTTTGATCCACTGCTCGGCTCACGTTCGTTCTCTATATATATATTTCCTTCTCTATCCGTGTATACATATGTAGATGTGTGTGTGGGTGTCTGTGTGTGTGTGTGTGTGTCACCCTGCTTTGCAATGATCTGCAAGCTCTCTTGCCGAAAGTTTCAGCAAGTTTCTCCGCTCTCGCTCTTTTTATCCCTCTCCATTAACCCTCTTTGTTTTCCCACGGCCGACGCAGTCGTCCCACTCAGTTTCGACTTCTTTCTACAATGGAAATCGACTGGCGAGAAAAAGCTTCCGTAAATCTATATAGAATTTTCACCCCCTGTCTCTCTCTCTCTCTCTCTCTCTCTTTCTGAAGTTCAAACTCACCTCTTTTTCTACTATACCGCGGAATCTCGTGCTTCGCAATGCAGATATATCTCGCGACAGGCATAGCGAGAGTTTCAAGATTTTTACGTTGAAAATGAAAAAGGAGAAAAAATTGAAGCAAGAAATATTATATTTCCGGAAAATTGTTAGAAAATTTGCAAATTGATTAGCTGCCTATTTTTAATTTTAGATATTACCCTGTTGATATTGACGCTAAATTGATAATGGCTTTGTTGAGAAAAATTAGTTTTTACGCATATGAGATATTTTTGATTTAAAACTTATTTCAAAGAAGAAGATTTCAATTAGAAGGATTCTACTTTTATGAAACACACTTTGTACTGAGTCGAATCCACAGGCATGAGAATAAATCTTGTACATAATTAAAAATGACAACTCAATTCACAAAATATTTGGATCCAATTGTATTTTCTATATATACTATATATATATATACTATACAATTGAGCTATTTATTTCTTGTGCTCTATAAAAAGAATAACAATTTCAAGCTAGCTTTTCTTTTTATCAAATTATATCTTGCCAAATCGAAAGATTCTTCTTTAATTAATATCTCAAATAAAATTTATTTCATATATACGGTCACTGTTTTACAAAAGCATCTTTATATTATGGACACACGAATTTTCTCTTCCCTCATGGTTAAAATTGAAGAGTCTTTAAAACAAATAATAAAAAAAAGGGGCGACAAACTGTGTCGAATGAAAAATAGAATCGTCCGTTTACAAAAGGTCTGTCAGAAGGTAGGGGGAGGGGGGGGGGGAGTGTATTTTCCAGTTTTCCACTCTTTCGTTCTCTGGACGTAAAACCCATAAACCATTCTACGAGACAATTGTGCTATGTTTTCTTGTTTTTTTTTTTTTTTTTTTTTGACGTATACACATCGTATACAGCGTATTTCTCTCATTCATCCCAGCTTTCTCTATACTCGGACTCGTGCGACAGGGATGAAAGAAAAAGAGAGAAAAAAAAGGGCAACGAGAGGGTGAAATGGAATGAGGTGATACAGCAGACAAGAGTAGAGAGAATCTCTCGTGCTTTTATGACCATTCGGCTGTTGGCTCTTCGTCCATCTCTCGTCACGCCGAAATAACATTCGTATTCCGTTGACGATCGCGAATTACAGTTTCCTAGAAAATGGAAAAGCGGCAAAGGGACTGAGCCAAGAAAGGGATGACGAGATTCTTTTCACAGTTTCGCTATATATGTAACAGATCTCGCGCCTAACGATGAGTATGACACCCCCGTATCTCGTATATAGTGCTTTTGTGAGCTATCTCGCGAGCTTCAATGTGAATTCAGGCCATGAGAGAAAACGTTGAGAAACTAAATGAGTGAGAGAAAAGGAGGGAGAGATTTGGCGTCGCTGGAATTACGAGAGGAGTCGCGACGTCGAGTAAAACGACGGAACCGCCACAGCGTGGCAGCACCATCGGAACTACCCCGAGAAAAGCAAGAGAGTCTGCCCGGGGGCCATGTGGAATAACGAGTTCGAATCCCCGAGCAATTAAGCTGACGGTCACGCCAGGTTTCGGGCCGCAGGGGTTGAAGAATTAAAAGGACCGAGGCCGCGCGAGATGGAGAGAAAAATCGAGGCAAGGACTCGCGAGAGACGAGAGTCAGAGAGAGAGAGAGAGAGATAGAGGGCGAGAATTCTCTGGCTTTTCTCGCGCCGGTCACGCACCGAGGAAAAGCCGGGATAATAGAGTAACACGAGAGTGAACGAGCGAGAGAGAGGGAGAGAGCGAGAGAGAGTGAGAGAGAGACAGAAGAGGAGAGAAAAAGGTGAAAAAAAAATCAGGCACAAAAAAAAATAGGAAACAAGCTCGAATAAGCTGAGATTTGCTCCAATTGTCGGAGTTCCACGTCAACTATACACACATTAGAGCAGTTAAGAAAAATTAGTTTTGTGGATTTGGTTTTCCCTGAGAAGAGTGCGTAATAGTTAATGAAAAAAATTAACTTCAAGCCCAAGCTCGTACCAGCCCGACCATGACTACTGTCGCATCAGTGTGGAAAATGAAAAAAAAAAAAGTCTAATCTTCAATATATAATCTTTAGCATGTAATCTTTATATACATATATAAATAAGTACTCACCGTAAAGTGGCAAAATTTCTCTCACTCTCAGAAAGAACAATTTCATCCCTCCGGATCAAACGAGTTCGAGCCGTATTTCACGAAATGATATTTACACGTCGAGGGTGAAAAGAAATATCAAAAAATGAATAGACAGAGAAGAATTTGCTAGTATATACTGTATATATTTACCATCAGGTATGTTTTTTTTCTTAAGCTTTGATCGGCGCACATGGGAAAGCGAGAAAAGATGGCGCAAATGGAGAAAGAAAGAGGGTGACACCGGCGCCAGAACGCTGAGGATTCGAGTAGCAGCTCGCGTGTAAACTCTGTTCGCCTATGACGGTAGTACAATAGAGAGAGAAAAAGAAAGGGAAAGAGAGAGAGAGAGAGAGACAGAGAAAGGGAAGGAGCGAGTAGGGCACGAAGAGATGAGAAAATCTCTTTACACGTACAACGAATAGAGAATGGGTTGAACGGTGGAAGGAGCAAAAAAAAAAGGAATAAACACGTATATATCGTATAGACACCAAACGGGTGAGACGTAGAGAAAAATCGGGGCAGAAAGACAAAGAGAGAGAGAGAGAGAGATAGCTCTCTCTGGCGCTACTACCTACGCCTCGATGGTTAAACGGTGCAACGCGGTCAGCCAGTGAATATATTATATTTTTAAATCTCGTCTCGTGTATATAACGACATAACCTCCCATGTATATAGAATACACACACACACACATATATATATATATATATATATCCATATATAGATTCATGTATTATATGGGGATTTCCATCTTAAACGGGCGGCCTGTTATTATAACAATTATTCCACTTTCTACATAAAACAAAAAATTAAACCTGTTCGATGGAATTAAGTATGACCAAAAATATTTTTACTCTTGTATAGGAAGATCACCGATTCTTGCATGTCACTGGAGTAATTATTTATATTGGCGAAAATTCGTTTTGTTGCATATAAAATAAAATTTTCAAGATACTCGAACTGTACTCGAGGTTTTCTTCAGTCAATCAAGCAAAGGTTTCTGGGTTAACCCGTTAGAAGCGAATTTACAGAATAACGGGTAGTTTAATCACAGGAAATCGAGTAGTAAATGATAATGGTTTAACCAAGTCCAATCAAATTGACCAAGTTACCCTCTCATAAGGGTTAACCCACAATTTTCATCTTAATGGGTTAAAGTCATCTAACGTTAGTAAAATGATCACATTTTTTTCATAAGTGAGGAATGAAAACGAAAGAATGTTGGATTATCTACAAAAAAGTTTTTTTTTAAGTCACTCTCGATTTAATTAAACAACTTTTAATCAACTTTTGTATATGGGAACAGGAAATAACTTTTTAAATAGCTGATAGCCGTTGCACGGAAAATTCCCCATATATGAATATATTTATATGTATATATATGAATATATTTATATGTATATATATGAGTATATATATATAAGTATATATATATAAGTATATATATATATGCAATACACGTATGTGTGTCTGCTAGTACTGGAATATGCTTGTACCTTGTACCTAAGCCAATATTTTCCATCCCTCTTGCTCTCGTCTACTATCATCCGCGTGTACATTCTGCCGGACGAGTCGGAAGCTGCGCTCTCCTCTCCTCTCGTCCCTGATGTACAGAGAAAACCCGCGCCGAGAGCGCGTTATAGAATGCGGATATGCAAGCAACGGCACAAAATTTGTATGAAACACGCGTGTTTCACGAGTATAATACCGTTGAGCGAAACTACAAGTCCGAGAGAGAATTCATACCAGCACGTACTGAGTATATGTGGGCTTATCTATGTTAATGCATATATATATATATATATATATATATATATGTTTATATATATTTATATATATATGTTTATATGTTTATATATATATATATATATATATATATATATATGTTTATATATAAGCCCGCTATAATATTACGTATTACAAGCTGGGAATATTATAGTCGTATATGTATATATGTTATATCCAGGTTTGTGTCCTATACATATTCTATTCACATCTACGCGATACAAGCATTTTCGTGTATTCTCATAATACATAGATATATTAGTATGGGTACAAGTGCAGTCGAATATGTGATATATATAGCTCAGTATCATTAATCATTAGCCCGTCGTATGACGGAACACTCGGAACAGCGAAATTCAATAACGCGGCTCGCCACGAATAATTGTTGATTATATTTGCCCCCTCGACATATTATAAAAATATATAATCCTTAATATGCGATTATATATGTACTTTTGAGTACAGAGCGTCTATTCCGAGCGTGTATGGAAAAGTGACAAAAATAAGATATTCCAAATATTTCGGTCCATATATCACACATGGTATGTGTATTTGTCCAAGGCACGCTTTGCACTAAATTTACGTGAAAATGAACCGTTTTATTTGTGTATATATATATATATATATATATATATATATGGAGCACGCAATGATATACGAAATTTACCGCAAGTTTTATATTTCGGATATACTTTATCACACTTATTTTCATTACATATATTCTTGTTTTGCTCTTCGTATTACAGCAAACAGCTGTAACCAAGTCGGTAAATATAGAAAAACAATTTTCTTGTGCTTTATATATACACTGTCACAATTCACTGCAACGTTAGAGAAGCAAGCTGGTGCTTGTAAAAAGGTAGCGATACGCACAGAGAGCGGGAGAGAGAGAGAGAGAGAAGAAACGAGAAAAGAAGCTAGAGAGAAGAGAAAAACTAAAAGTCGCTCGAGTAAAGGTAAAGGTGGGGAATTTGGACCAACATATACTATAAAATGTGGGAAAATAATTTTTCATACAAATGTATTGCCAGAAAAATAAGAAACGCAATACACTTTTATATTTTGACGACATTGAGACAACGTAAATTAAATCTTATCACGCGGTTTCGAGTTTTGGAACAATTCCATCACGAATTGATTTTGTTTAGGAAGGTTAGAATTTTAATATATAATTAATGGTCACCAAAGTGTTTGAATTCTCGGACCCTCAAACGTTTGCCCAGATTTCCTACTAAATCCTACCATAAAGCAAGCATGGTTCTCCATAAAATAGTGAAGCCCGATCGACGTAGTTATGCGTTGGTTAATTAAATGGCAGCCCAGACCGCTTTACCTTTACCTTTATTGCAAAATGGTCCAATGTAAATTTGATAACTTGGTCGTATCTTATTCGGCTTCCGCTATTCTATAATGTCGTAAATTTAATTTCCTTGTCATATCACACCAGCCTGTAAAGCCTCCCATTAGAAGGAAAACCATTGACAGCGTGGCCCATTCTACCCGACTAAAATAGTCTATATATACCGAATGACCTTAAAAATAATTAAATTTAAGGATTTTTGCAAAGCATCATTTTTTTCGACAAACCCCAAGCCTATAATAAATGCGCCTTGTGCTGTAAGAGTAATTATTATAAGCCGAAAAATTTTGGTGTTCCATATTCCCCCCACTATTCCATACATTTATCTACGGAACACCAAAGAGAGTAACAGAAAAATGACTCAAGGGTTATATCTCTCTCTCTCTCTCATCATATACATTACTAGCAAGATAGCAAAAAAGAGGGAGGAAGGAGCTCACACACATTATTACGTACATATGATATGCAGCATCCAGCCAAGAGGAATAACGAGAAGAGAGAGGGGGAAGGGGCGGAGTGTGTCAAAAGAAGGGAAGGAATGAGAAGAGGCGCGTGGGTGAAACGCCCGGGTTATTTAATAACGAGCCTCATAAATTCGCCCGCTGTCGCCCAGAGTAAGAAATTCGAAACGAACGGAGCTAACGTTAAAACGTAAATGAAAGTGGCCCCCGACTTTGCTACCATCTCCATCCCCTTCGCAGCCTCTTTTCTCGGGATATAAGTAGGTATATAGTGATGGAAACGAGCTGCATGACGATGTGGAGAGCAACTAGAAGAGCGTGTGGTACAGTATATACATATATGTATGAGGAAGATGAAAGGGAGGAGAGAGAGAGGGAGAGAGAGAGAGAGAGAGAGAGAGAGAGGAAGAGAGAGCAGGCCTGGAGAAAAGAAAAAGTGGAGCGGAGACGTTTGCAAGTCGAGAGCGCGTTAAAGTTTGTTCCAACGTCAGACTTTAAGGGGTTTGACAAGATCTTCCCGTTCCGTACTACATGCAACTGTATCATTCTATATGTATATATATCGAGTTGGCATTACGTCGAACAGCTAGCATAGCTCAGAGTTTATTTCATTGGACCGAGCGCAAACAGAAAGAGAGAGAGAGAGAGAGAGCAAGCTTTTGCTCTCAGTCTCTTCCGCGCGTTCACGATTAACGTCGTAAAATTGCGGTCGACGGAAAAGATCGTAAACGAAACGACAAAAAAAAATTTAAAAAAAAAGCGTTGAACATACCCCAGTGTCATTTTCTCTGCTGTCATGCTCACAAATTTTTCCACTGCGATGTTTTTTTTTTCTCTCGTTAACTGACTTTATGGTTGGACCTTCTTCCAATATACATATTTTATGATGTATAGTTAAGAAAATATTGACTGGAAAAGGAGACTGCTAGAAGTAATTGAATAATATCTTTATGGGGTAAAGTGGAAAGATTCGAGTGAAAAAAAAAAAATGATAAAAATAAGAGGGGAAAAAATATCTCTAAAGCTTGTCTCGCTTCTGTGTATATTTGTTCACATATACATGTACGAGGAGATTGAGTACAAGGAGCCGTATTGCTCCTGTTTTTGGCTCGGGTGTAAAATACATATAGGAGACCCTTTTTGCTTCTCCCTCACCCCCTCCCCCCACCCCCCACTCCTCTCCCCCGTGAACTTTCCAAAGTTTTGAAGCTCTCATTGCGGCCTTTCTCGCTCTCGTGACCGAAAACGCGAAGGGTGGCAGACTCATTTTTCACGTGTTCGAGAGAAAAACCATAAACTTGCACAGTTAAAAAAACCAGACAAACACACACACACACAGATACAAAAAATTTGGTCCAACGCTGGTTCGAGCTGTGTGAAGCGAACGATCGCGTAAATTTGAATGTTTGGCCGGTGTGGCAAGACGAGGATAAGGATGGAAAATTGTGAAGGGGGTCGGCCATGGCAAGGGAGAAAAAGCGAGAGGCGATGGCTTGTGCAAAAAAAAAAAAGGGCAATGAGGAATAACCGCGACGCTGTCGCGAGTTCGCATATGGCGCAAATTTTCGGAAGATTCCTTTTTGTTTTTCTTGGTAAAAGCAGTTTCGCGCCACGAGGGGGCGCTCTCTGTGCCGGGGATTGCTCGTTTGCGAGTGGGGGTGGGTTGTATGTGCCAGTAGGAGGAAAAACAAGTTTTCCAGACGAGCGGAATGAGAGAGAGAGAGAGAGAGAGAGAGAGAGAGAGAGGCAGAAACAGCGAGAGGTAGGCGAAGTTTTCGGCCATCGCCTTATATGCCCTAACGACAGACAGGGCGAGTAAGAGAGAGGAAGAGCGAGAGTGGTTAGGTTTTCTCTTTCCCCATCGTAGCGTAATTGTTCCAGCCACGGCTGTTGGCAGTTAAGGGCTGGTTTTCTAATTACATTTCGCAACTATACGCGAACGCAGTAAACCTTTTCAGCACACGGAGCTCATGTCCGACCCCTCTTTCTCTCTCTGTCTCTCGGTTACACCCTCTCGCTCTGTTGCCTCTTACACTTTTTCCGAGTGAAGGTTGCAAACCGTACAAACTTTCGTACGACCAACTTGAGGGAAAATCGGACTCCTGGCTCTCGATATGACTTTTATCGATATAAGCGTTCAAGATGGCATATACACGTGGAATACACAAACAGTATTTTTTTTTAATAGGCTAGATAAGGAGAGTTAAACGAGACTTGAGAAGCATAAATGAAAAATCGAAGTGATTAAAATCTTGTCAACGTTTATTTTTTTCTTTTCACACCTCACTAATTGGTTGTCGGGTTAGTTGTATCGTTTTTCTCGTGCTAAAATGGTAGTTCTTATTGATCTATAAGAAATTAACATCAAAATGGACGTCGTAAACACGAGAGCACTGCGGTTGCGCTCGTTAATTATAGATTGTCAGAGAAATTTATCGCGAGCGTTGATCAATTCGTCATCAATATTATATACAACTGCATTGATCAACCAACCGTGGTCCTGAGCGCTAATTAGTAATTACCGATAGGCCATAATTTCAATGTAATTAGTTCCAGCCAACTATATGGTTGACTTTCTTCTCTTCTCTTGCTTTCTCTTTGTCTCCCTCGCAATTCCATCACACTTTTCCATCTGCCTTCTCTCACTCTCTCTCTCTTTTATTTGTAATTGCAATTCTTGATTAGAACGATAAATCGCTCGTGAATTAAACCGTGAAATGTGTTGCGAGCGTACCACTAGGGGGTGGCGAGAGAGAGAGAGAGAGAGAGAGCGAGAGAGACCCCCCATATCTGGTTTTCCAGCTACTGTACCTGGTACGAGGATCCCGTAAACAGGATGAGATATTGTCCAACATATATACGAGAAAAATGAATTTGATTTAAATAAACTCAACCGTAATCGAATAGAACATTCTATTCGAATAAAAATATATCCCAACCGTAAAATGTATCTTATTGTTCGCATTAATACATTTTTCTTCAATTCAATTAACAGTTCAATTCAATTAAATAAATCTTTTTTTTTTTCGAAATACAAATCGCCAAATGTGTATGATAAATAACATATATAGTTGACCAATTTCCAAATTTCTCAACTGTCATACTTTATGAGCTACTCGCCAACTCAAATTCCATTAATTCCAATTCAATAAATACATTTTTCTCGATTAAAAAGAAAAAGTTCCAGCGACATGCCACACTGTATATACTGTCGCAAAGCTCGACCGATCATGACAGTATTTGCTGTTTTAATTTCATGAGAGAGAATGGAACGAAAGCGTTATATATATTCATAAACCCAAGAGAGACAGAGAAAGAGAATGAGAAAGAGCGAGAACGAACGCATCAGTCACACATAGAGAATTACATCTATATATTAGTGAACACATAGTAGACTCTATTATAGAGAATATATAGTGAGATCTACGAGAGCGCATTCGTCATTGCTTTAGGTCAGCACTGCACGACACAGGAAAGGGATGAAAGGAGGATGGAGGTTCGCGCGATATTCCCGATAGAGTCATCCCCCCTTGGAAATGCCTCCCTCTACAGCCAGCCCTGACAAGACCCCGGTAATCGAATTCGCGAGCAGGTATATCGGAGCCATCCTATATATCTCTCGTGTCTTCCTCTCGCTGCTCTGCACGACAAACCTAGCGTGTATATATACATATATACATTGCGTGTACAGAGCAACAGTGGAAAACTGGCGCAAAAGCCGGAAACTACCGTCCCGGGAATACCTAGACTATATATATATATATGTATATCATATGTATTACGCTGTATCCGAGAAATTTCAAATTCTCGCAAATATTGTGGCGACCACTTATAAGATAAATTTATTCATCTGTTATATGTGATATTTATCGTTCCATCGACTCGTATGAACCGCTGACTGCATCAGCCATTCAACACTATCACTTTGTATATTTATTGATTTAGTTATCATTCGATTGTACAGGAAATATACTTTTATCATGATTTCATGATTAATTTATATTTTGTCCATCGTCATTTTGTAAAAATAAATAGGGGATACGGAGGGTTAAAGGGACAAACATTATACATCATAATTAAAAAGAATGTCAGTTTTTCATCAACTTTATTCATTCTTATATTGATAATTAAAAAAAAAAAAACAAGTATAGCATAGCGCATAGCATTCGAGCCTATTCGATTTAAAAAAAATCAACGTCCACCTGTTCTAAAATATGCAGATTTTTCTGCAGGGTAATGTTGGCATATTTTTATGATATTTTTTGCGGATTTTAATTCAATAATTCTCGTTTATTCGTGATTAAGGAACGAATATATGAACATCCAAAAAAATACTGTCTGACCGAACTAGCTACTACCATTTTATAAAATTATATAGAACTAATTTTTAATTCAATTAATTATTATATAGAAATAATAAATTCATTTAATGCTGTTCACGGACAAGAATTAAACAACTTACTGTCCATGAAAAAAATAAATGAAACTTTACTTCAGTTGAAAATTAAGCAGGTACAAAATTCAATATTAAAGTAGAACCGACATCAAATTTGGAAAATAATCATTTATCAGTTGGCTATAAACGATAAAAGTTTCATGCCCCTTTGAAAAGTATCAAATTAAAAGCTTTACCATTTAAACAAAAATCCCTGCCTGAAAAATTGTTAATATGAAAAACACCAAAATAATAAATTAAACGAAGCTTGAAACCAAAAACAGGAAATTCGCTATTTCAGTGTCTCCCAACTGAAACGAAGATTTCTCGTTCAATTTATCATGTTGCTATTTTTTGAATTATCGATATTTTCTTTGGGGTTAAAAAAAAATGTTAATTTTTTTTTTTTCAGTGCCAGATCAGCTACTTTGAGTGATTGGCATTACCCCAATCTTCGGTAATATCTATTAATATGCAAAACTGTGTGCGCTATGTATTTATTATGTTTACTACATACAGAAGCAAAATTCGAAAAGCCTGGCGCGGGAATGAAAAAGGGGGTGGGGTGACTCGATTCGCCTACGGAATGAGGTACTTAGTCAGGGTAGAAGGGCGTAGTGAGGAATAAGGGTAGTTCTACGAGTGGATGAGGAGGGAGGCGGAGATGGAACAGTGAGAGGGTGAGCGACGATTGCACACAATGCAGTCGCGGCAATCCCTCAACTTGTCACTTACTCATACCCCCCTCGTCAAAGTCTCTATATATTCCGTATAGGAAGTCCACGCGCCATATTCTATACATACATGTATATATATATATATGTGTATATATATATATGTATATATATGTATATATATAAATGTATATATGTATATATATATATTTACATAGCAAAAGTCTCTGGCGCACGTTTTATCGCTCATTCCTTCACTCGGCGACTCTCCTCACACTGCAAATTTTTCTCTCTTTCTCTCTCTCTCTCTCTCTCTCTATTTACCCCTTTTATCCCTCCATCTCCGGTTTGCACTCCGTTCTTTCGCTTTTGCGTCTCAACAACCCTTTCATTTCGCGAAACGACGAACCCTTTCATCCGTGTATAGTCATTTCTCGCGAGACTCCATGCTCTCTGAAGAGAGGGATAGTGAAAAGAACGATTCACGAAACGAGAGAAAGTGCGGAGTCTGGCACATTCGACCCCGCGAGAGAGTCTCGCACTCGCGGGAGGCTTGACAAAATATTCGACAGCGGGGAATAAAGTCCAGAGGGTGAAGAGAAAACTTCCATCAGGGTGAAATCTACCGCACAAGTCTCTCGTGGAAATAATAATTCTGTTGAGACTCGTCGAATTTTTAGAGGATAAAGTAAAAGTCGATTATACATATTGGAGGTTATTTTTTATAAAAATTAAAAAATAAACACCCAAATTCTCTCATAATTTTACCAGCTTCCAATTAAATAATTTCCAATTTGATAAATCAAACTTTCATATTCGATATTTTTGAAATACTTTTTTCCAATAAAATTTTATTTTTTCGTGTATATTTCTTTTGTATTTAATGTAATTGGTAATTGGACAAATTCTCGCTATTAAAATAGAATATTTTCGCATGATTCGAATTTATTTTTGTATAAGGAGAGCGAAAAACTGAGAAACACAAGTCCCTTTTTTCCCTACATTTTTACGTATGAAATTTTGAGCATGCAACATAATCCACATATACATTTTTTTACATCATGAATATACAGATATAGAGAGAAAAATAACGTGTATATATAGATTCGATTTGATGCTCGAAAAGAATGCATACACCCCGACGAGATGAGTCGTTCGTGTATGCAACGAGTTTTTTTCGCCTTGACAACTGTGCAACAAGGATGGGACGTGGATGCGGGGATGCGTATACGGTGGTTCACTCTGAAATCCGAATGAAACAGCGCGCTGGTTGATTGAGGGGTCGCGAGTAAAAAAAATCACTGAAATTCGTAGATCTCTCTCGACAAGCCTACGTTTTACCCCGACACTCGTTTATACTCTCTTCGTCTCTCTCTCTCTCTCTCTCTCTCTCTCTCTCTCTCTCTCTCTCACTCTACACTGCAACGAATCAGCGACAGTTCATTCGTCCACGGTACGGAAAAGCGTGCAACCAAATATTCGAAAAAAAAAAAAAAAAAAAAAAAAAAAATGAACGCGACCTTTTGTTCTCTCGTTTCTCGCACGCACCCATCGGGATGCCATTTTAAAAACGTTGCATCGTCCAATGTAACTTTTTATTTCATCAAAAATACGTTTATCAACGAAAAAATTCCATTTATACTTTCTCCTCGATGATTTGCCAATCGAATGAATGAACGGAAATAAAATTACTAAAAGTATAAATAATAAAAATATAATAAAAAATGAAAATATTAAAGGAAACACGAGACTGTCCAGAAAAATCGTAGTAAATCAGTGGCCTTTGAAAATATCTCTTTGACTTTGATAGAAGCAAAGAAGAAAATGAAAGGACTCGAGTTTTCGAAAGGTGCGCCTTGACACGGAAAAGAAAAAGAAAGTCAGCAAAAGGGATGAGGGTCCCCCCCCCCCCCCCCCCCTCGGCCCCCATCATCATAGAAAAGGACGGAGGAGATAGAAAAGACGTCGAAAGACTGAAAGGTGGCTCGCTCTCAGAACGAGAGAAAAGAAACGAACACCCTTGGAGTACAATCCGACACAGAGGAATGAGGGATAGGGGGGAGGTAAGAGTCCTTAATTCACCTGTCGCCTCGAAAACCACTTCGCCGCTTCGTTGAGCGTGCCAGATAAACCACGAGAAAAATCCGTACACTCTCTCTTTCTCGTTTTCTCTCCTCTCTCTCTCTCTCTCTCCCTCGCAGGATGCTGGGAAATGCTGGAGAAAAGGAGAAACGATTTTTCAGCAAAATAGGAGGCAAAAGTGGGAAATATGGCCCAGAACGGTAGAAAGGTCCAGTGATATTTCGTGCAGTTGCCTCAACGAAACAGTATTAATCATTCCACATTTTTCATTAAACTTTGACCCTTTCGTAATCGGCTTAGCTATCCTAATAAAATTCTATGAAATGTTCCTCCTAGAGAGCGCTTGAGCCCTCTCTAGCGGTTGAAAGTGTGATCCATAGTACAGAAAAAAAAAATCGAATAAGTGTGGTAAAATGGACCACCAAAAATTAATTTTAATAAAAATTTCTAAAAATATTTTATATGTTCAGCTTTATAGATCGCGTATTTTTGAGAAAATTTCAAAATTGATTCAATGTTCATGTGAACCCTGATAGTAGATGAGGAGGCCAGAAATATTTTGGTGGTCCATATTTCTCTTGTTTACCCCACCAATGGAGCTTTGTGTACCTCAACTTTTTCCCCTCTGGAATCTCTTCCTTCAGGTCATCTATATTCTAAATTCGTTACCTCTAATACACAGTCCACTGTGCTTATATATATATATATGTATAGACAAATGTGCATGTCTACTGGTAGACATTCACTATATATACATGTAACATTGCCCACCTGCTGTACACGAACGGTGGTGTGAAATTTGCAAGCAAATTGCCAATTCGCAGTCACTGCGATACGTAGCACGTAGTTGTACTATGTATGTATATATTTCCATTTGTTAGCAAAAGCTCTCCAACGCACACGCGGATTTTCGCATCGTTCTCTAGTTAGCGCGAGAGCCATTTCATTATAAACAATGAACCTTCTCGGTGGTAAGCTCAAATTCGTATGGTTTTTCTTTTTGATTTTATTCCCCCCGAAGATTTTACAAATGTTGTTAGTGTTACGGCCAAGTAGAGGAAAGTAAAAGAACAAGCAAGAGACCGAGAGTGAAATATGATATTTCCTTTTCTCTCTCTCTCTCTCTCTTTCTCTCTATCTATCTTATGAGGGTTTTCCAAAGTCTTACTGGCGAAAGAAGCCTCTTGGTCTATTCTCGACTGCTCCAGCGGTAAAGAGCTGTACTATAACTCTCTCTTCTTACCTCAGCAGTCTCGTCTTACTTTGGAAGGAAAACCTGCGAAACTTTCTCGTAGAATCAGATTTCCGGTATTTCGACGGAGAGTGCTTGAGCTCTACATTAGATATATATATATATTATATTCTTTGCTTCGTATCACTAGATACACGTTTATACAGAACTAACTTCTATCACTGAATGTAAGTCTTTTAATCTACTAATTAATTGATAAATTATGAGCTGAGTGATAAAAATACTGCTAAATTTTATTTCCTAGATAAAAAGTATCTCCAAAGTACTAAAACATGAAGCATTAATTCGACCGTTAATTTATTGCTAAATATTAATTTAATTAATTTGATGACATTAATATTTGATGAGTTTTCCTCCAAAAGATTCCCTATCACTCTTCGAATAATGGACAAATATATAATATTGCAATACTTCCGGTTTCATCTACGCATACGATATGGGCAACATTTGCGAGGAATTCGAAAAAACCCACTTTGGATTATGGTACGTGTTCTAGATCATTCAAACAAAACAAAAAAAAACAAAAAAACTAAAAGCTCCCTCTGTGATTCTCTTTCCCGTACGTTCTCATTTATATTGCTGCTTGTTCGATGAGCGTCTCGCAGTTGTCGTCGGAGGATTTTCGAAAATCGAAATGCTACCGAGTACCAAATCCCCCCAATGACAAAAACGAGCGAGAGAGCACGAACGAAAGGACGAAGAGGACGAGGAGAGGGCACGTGAACTGGCTTTTGCGCGGCCACAGAAAATATCTCTTGCTCTTCAGGGTGGGATATCCGGCGAAAGCTCCAAAACCCATCAAAGAAAGAGAAAAGCAGAAGCAAAGCTTTCGGAAAAACGAAGCGATCTCTGTGTGTGCGTATAGGTATGTGGGTATATATATATATATATATGTATATATATACAGTGTCATCTATGCACCAATTTATACACACATATACACGAAAGGGAAATATATACATAGACCGATAAAAACGAAAAAAGAAGAAGTGACACGATACAGAGCAGCGAGAGCGAGAAAGAGAGAGAGAGGGAGAAAGGGAGAGAAAAAAGCTACAAGGAAGAAAACCTTTTGCCAACGTTATCCAGCATTCCTGGGCTTCTCTCGTCCGCGAGAAACCATCGTGATGCACATCTTGCAGTTTCGGTTTTTACACAAGAAAAGCCGGACTGAAGGGAGAAAGCACCAAATGCTGGAATACACTATACATATATGTGTATATGTATAATAAAAAGAATAAGAAAAGAGTATAACGAAAAGCCATAGCCTCGAAGAAGAATAAGCTGGAGATGTTTTATCACTCTTTACACCCACGTATTGCTACAACCCTCTGCTGTGTGTGACTCACATAAAGCTCATACGGAGAGAAATATATAGATCCTGTTCCTCCCTTTTTCATTTTGTCACTCAAAGACATCGAATCATAACTTCTTGACTTTTGAACTCGTATTAGCATTCTAAAGGCTGGCAAAAATCGATTGTCTGATTTAAAACATCCTTAATACAGATTTTTTTTAAATCGTAGCTCAATGAAATTTATCATGTCGTCGTGGAGGCAAATTACGAAGAAATTATCCGAGATTTTAGTCGTTATCTTGAGATGATTTATATATGTATGCGCCATTATCAAATGTCAATTGCTGACCATCTGACATCATGACGAGTCTGTGCAGAGCATCAATGTATAGATTTGTGTCTTTTTTTTCGTACCTATTTCTGTGGCAAGCCACAATTATTCAATTTTAGAATTTTACTAACGTTCAGCGATATTTGGCAGAGCCATAACTGTCATTTTCATTATCCTATCTGATTCGACTGACCACATCGAAAAAATAAAAATGTAAAAATATGATAATGACTTTTCTTCCCGCGCGTGTTTAATTCAGTAACTTTATCATTTAATCATAATCAACAAGATTGTATACAGGATCACGTATCGTCTGTTCAACATCATACAAAAAAATTCAAATCTTTCCACAAAATGTTTTTCTCTTCCAATGCTTGACTTTGAGATCTTTCTCACTCTCGAGAGCCCTTTACGCGGTGCTCCTTCTTTCTCTCGTACTCCTTTCCCTTTACCCTCGTTGTGGTACTCTGAATCCCTCGACGTTTCTTCAGCCCCTCTTTCTCGACCTCCCGGAGCTGCTTTCCCTCTCGCGCCCTCGTATATTGATTATATAAGCGACCGAATCTACTAACTCTGCTAAAAACATTCTGCTCAATGTACACACACACACACAGCTCTATATATATATATAGGAACTACCCCCAAAGCCACCCCCTTCCAAAAACAGGGCCAACCAACTCACTCCAGGCTACCCACTATACTTTTCCCCCCACCCTCACCCTCCACACAGCGCACTGCTAACGGGGAACATTGGGATGAGATATACAAATATAGAACGCGAAATATGTGTGCATCTCGATGAGGATACCGATCTTCGTGAGTTGCCCGAGGGCACTTGGAACAGTTCCTCTCCGACTTGGCAGAGGAATCGCTGACGCGTAGCTTCATTTTCGACATTAGTCGACGTCAACCTCATCCTCGTCGAGGCGTCAATGTCGTCGGTTCTTCACTCGCGTCCCTACATTTCACAAATATTTGTCCTACCTCGCGTATATCGCTGGGGAAGAAGATGAAGAAGAAGAAGGAGAACACGAAAAAATAAAGCGAGGAAAACAAAATGAGCGATGAAAAGCTCTCAGGGGAATAGCATCAGTCGAGTTGAGGAACAATTTATCACAATCTCGAGACACACCGCAAAGAGGCTCTTGTGGCCTCAGCGACAGGGGGGTATGATAATCCACTCCTGTGATACGAGGCACGTCCGGTCGAGAGGATATGGCCTTGCTGATATGTGAAAGAGCGAGAGAGAGAGAGAGAGAGCGAGAGAGGGGCAGAGGGAGAAAGAGGACGTAAAGGGATGACAATAGATGTGATGCGGGACGTCATGAGGGTTCTGACATTGGTGGGTATTATGCAGCAAACGCGGACGAGGTGACGTTTATTGGAACGCGTCCGTTTGAATACATATAGGGCAAAAGTGACAATAATGGCGAATGTGTGACGATATAGGGAAATCAAGCTTGAAAAGAACGGGCATGTCGAATCGTAAGTGGTAAATGAGCAGACCGAGCGGTAATCATACCATTTGAGGGTTTCGTGAAAAGCCAGCGATCGATTGAGAAGGAAAGAGACGAAAGCTCAAGGCAGTTTCTCAGAGGGTTGAAGGATCGTACACTTAAAGGTCTCGAAAGGTCCCCGCGAAAGACTGAAAAAAGGAGGAATGCAATCTCGAGGTAGGAAGAGAGAGGGAGAAAGGGGAGATCGATGAAGAGGGATGAAGCGATAAGGGATATCGAACATTTAAGGGTCTGCGAAGGGCCTAGGAATAGAGTAAGAAAGAGAAGGATGAGACCTCCAATCTGGAAGATAAGGAGGAAAAGGTTAGAGTTCGTATACATGAGGATTTCCAAACGCTATCAGCCCTTAGTTTGAGAAAGGGAGCAATTAATGCTCGAGGATTCAAGTTTGGAAGGAAAATAAAGGTGGGTATAAATTACAAAAAACAAAATGTCCTGTCACAAAATGCATTGCATCAGACTTAACCGTAAGAATAATGCAACCAAACAAAATACCTTTTATAACAGATTATGTGGCAACTAGATCTTCAAATTCTTAAGTTTTACACACAATGTATCGTATCTCAGACTTGAACAATCATACATTTAACGGTTTCAACAAGGCCGTATAATGAGAGACTAAAGAATGAGATTAATAAAACCTCGAGGCAGGCAAAGAGGGAGGAAAGGAATTTATAGGGCATAAGGTTTTTGCCATAGCTCGTTCAATAAGATTTATATTCGAACTATCTTTTGGAAGTACCTTGGTGAGCTCTCGCAAGAGGGAGGCGGGAAACAAGGTGGGGGCGAGACGCGTATACATTGGACGTTCGAATCAGCACGTGTTGCACAGATGCCACGTAACCGCCCCGTCATTAACCGCATGAAAACAATTAAGTGCTCTCTCCATCTCTGTCTTTCACTCGCTGTTTCATTTCTATATAACATATATATATATATATACATATATATATATATAGGGCTTTTGGCTGGCGAACTTTCTGCAGTTTCTATGTACGCTCGTGTAAATTCCCATATGTGAAGTGCCGAAGGGGGGCACGAGGCAGGGAAGGGGGAGGATGGGCAGGCCGCGTAATTGCTATCCGCGAGCGAATGAGTCTTTGTGCATCTCTTTCTTTCTCTCTCTCTCTCTCTTTCTCTTTCTCTCTCTCTCTCTCTCTCTCTCTCTCTCTCTCTCTCTGTCGCTCTCGCTCTCTCTCTCTCTCTCATATATATTGACCAATGATTTATCGACGTCGATAAATTTCAATGTTACGTATGGCTACGTTCTCGATTGTGCTACCCATTCTCTCTCTCTCTCTCTCTCTCTTTCTGATACACACGCGCGCACACACTCACACACACACACAAAAACACTCTTGGGTACTCGTTAATTCACACGTAGCTCCTATTTGCTTGTCAGACAAAGCTTTATAAGGTATACGCCAATACGTGTGTGCTTTGCATACGTATATCTGTGTGACTTCGATTTTTTGGGAAAAAAATGGAAATAGGGATGATAAAACCCGAAAAATTTCCATCAATGTGAGAACCCTATAAATCAATATCGGTTTAATTAGGAACCGAATTTGAAAAAAAAAAAAAAAAAAATTGCTTTCAATACGGCACGTGCCCTCCACCCCCTTCCACTTTGCACAATTCATCGTGACGAGAGAGTTTTTATTTTCTTTACTTTAGTCCAGAAGTAGTAGGGGAGGGGGGAGGGGGGAGGGGGGGAGGGGAGAGCAGTTAGAACGACGGCAAGGAGATGATTAAACGTCGGAAAGAATCGTTTCCGTTTGAGCAGTAACGGGGAATAAATAATTAATGATTTCTCGTGACTCGACGTCTGGCAATTGTGGAAAATATTCTGCATCAGTGACTGGCAAGATTTTCGTGAATTTTACGTCATAGAAGAAGTGGGTTTGAAATTAAAAAAAAAAAAAAAAAAAAAAAAAAAAAAAAAAAAAAAGTACATAAAGTATTTATGATAGTTTCTTCATCATGGCTGGGCTTTCTCATGAATCCGGAAATGAGCAATTTGGTGAAATTTGCCATGTCAATCACAGTGACAGAATCTCACATGTATATACATACACATGTACATAAATTTCATATGTATATACATATATGAATCGCTCTGTATTTATGCCTTTTTTCATTTTTTTTTCCACCCTCTCCCACGAAGTTGGAACCCTACGTTTTTTCGCTTGAGGGGCATGACTCGTCCACTCGGCAAACTCGACGTAACGAGTCCGTGTGCCAAAAGTTGCTGGCTGGCAGAGGGGGGAGAGCGAGAGAGAGAGAGAGAGAGAGAGAGAGAGAGAGAGAGAGAGAGAGCGATGAGGGGCAAAGAGGGACTCGAACAAAATGTCGGATAAAAAAAATTGCCCGCAGCCAGCTGGAACATGGCACAGTATACATACGACTGTATATATATATACATATGTACGTATGTGTATTGTACAGTCTCGGGTAAATAGAAAAGACGAGAACCGACACAGAGAAGGAAAGAAAAGGACAGATAGAGCAAGTGAAAGAGAGAGGGAGAGAGAGAGAGAGAAGAAAAAAGTAGCGTGACAGCTAATCAATCACGCCCGGTAGGATTCTCGCGCCAGAGAGGACTCTCT
The DNA here is from genome assembly GCA_963669185.1 of Dyspetes luteomarginatus. Lineage (NCBI taxonomy): Eukaryota > Metazoa > Arthropoda > Insecta > Hymenoptera > Ichneumonidae > Dyspetes > Dyspetes luteomarginatus. Next base: position 22,474,991 of record OY769903.1, on the reverse strand, counting down.
GCGTATCCCGTCGAATTCTTTTCGCGGATTTTTCTATCCGAACATCCCTCTTTTCAGTCGCGGAAAAATAATTTTCCATTTCTGTAGTAAGAACGAACAAGAGAGAGAGAGAGAGAGAGAGAGAGAGAAAGGAGAGAATAAAAGAGGTGCAGTTTCAATGTTTTTCCACCTCGATTGTGTTATACGCATATGTACACATGCTCGCATTTATAAAAGCGCAGTGAAAAAACAGTTTATTTATGAGAACAAAATATATTTACTTGGCACTTTTTATGAAATATTTTTTCACTGTAACAATATTTGTCAATGGCAAAGAAACATGGGCGTGTTTATAATAAAATCTTATGTGGTGATAATATTTTCGTCAAATAAATGATTTATCTGAATACTCTCATTCATATAAAATCGATTAATCTTTGCTCTGAATGAAAAGTTTTATATTTAATTCAATTGACGTATATATTTTACCCAAATATTTTTGCTCATTTACGACAAATGATGGATGTGTTAATTATTAACTTGTCTCTGTATGAAATAACTGCCATGTTAAGTTTTAATCAACAGACATATATAGTTCACGTGACTATACTTATCTATTTTTGGGAAATAGAAATTTATTAACTATTAATAAATATGATTTAGCGATAACTGCCTGTCCCGCATTAGCGTGAAAGTTGACAGTTGACAGCTAATGGGTATTGAAGCAAATAAATAATTGTAAATAAATAAAAAATCGACAATTAAATAAAATATCGATTCGTCAATAATTAACAAATCTGTAGTTGAAAAAGTTATCTTATTAATGAACCAGAGCCTTTGTTGTTCCCGAGTACAAGAACTTTCCGTTAGATGGCGAATGTAATTGATCGAGTAAGCAAAATATTATTACCTCCTGGTCTATATAATTATTGCGGGGCCCATTGTACTGGGTTTCGTCAGATAGATTTTTGACTTCCAAATGAATCCATCCAATAGGGGTGAAAGATGGCAATCATTTTCTCAACTTGCTGCCATAACGTGTATGCTGATATAAAACCTTTTTTTTTTCCTATTTCAAAAGTTCATTTTCATAAAGAAATTTTTTTGTACTGGCGCCAAATTTGTTCCATCGAATATTCGTTGCTTGCCAATAATTAAACATACCAAAACTAAATATTAATTTTTCAACTGTCTTCTTATCATCTTTACTTTACTTCATCTTATACTTCTTCTTCTTCTTCTTCTTCTTTACTTACTGTCATCTTTACTTGTAAAACAATCTCTTTAAATCTCATCAAATTAATATCTTTATAATGGAAAACGATGAGTATTTGTTCAATTGTTGCTTCATTCAAATATTCATTTATCTACGATTAACAAATCTTTATTTGCAACAATCAGAGGGTGCAAATAAATAATTTTATTAATTGTAATACAATATTTATTTCGCCATATGAATCTATATCGTTTGGTCACTGCTAATAAATTTTGGTAAATACAAATAAATTATTTCCTTAATGCATATGTGACTTTTAAAATGTCGGGTAATTGCACCGTGATGTTCGACAACGAACATTTTATTGAAACTATCTAAAAGCTTGTCTTGTCAGTCTAAATAATCATAATTTCATCAATCATTCCTATAAAAAATCATTTTAGTTGCTAGTGCAACAAAAAAAAAGCATTTGAAAATTCATGATAGACCATCAAAAATCCCATATGATGTGACCACTCAGCGTCGAAAAAAAATATATAACGAAAAGTCGATCGGTGGGACCAGATATTCCTTCTTCAAATTCAATTAATAATTACAATTCATAATTATCAATTTTTAATTATGCTGATTCAAAGCTGAAGTAACACACGCCGATCTAACTACATCGCTGGAACGGCGTGTGTTACTTCAGCTTTGACAGGTATATATATATATATATATATATATTTCATATGATTGGAAAAACGTGAGAGCCACGATGGTGCATTACGAACCGTCCTTCGGCGAAAAGAGAGAAGAAAGAGAGAGTGAACGATGGGTGGGTGAAAAGAAAAAAAAAAGGGGGGTATTTTTGCCGGAAAATGCAACACGCAAAAACATCCATCTCGTCTGGCATGGCATTGCCCGTCTGACTATGACGGAGCGTTTCTACTGGCTTTTCTATATCGCGCCGTCTCGTGTCACTCAAGCGTTATATTCTATACATATATATATATATACAGATATATATTATGGCAAAGCTGGTCATCGTGAATTTTCGCAATAGTAAAAATACAGGGGACAAAGGAAAAACCATAAAAAAATTTAAAAAAATCCTTTATCCTTGTAATATTTATAACAGCTTTTAATGGTTATCCTTATCCATTTTATAAAACTTTGGGCATTTAAACGCAAAAATATTTTCTATTTTTGTCCCACAATTTCACATTGTTGATGAGACTGACTGCTCGTGGCTTTATGACAATATATTTATCTACATATATATATATACGTCAAATAAAATCATTACCGGACGTTATTACTACGCGAGAGAGCTTTATAATATTTTATCAGCGTGTAAAACGCGAATATGGAGAGAGAGTGAGAGAGAAAACGTAGCGTGTGCGAGAGAATATCGCGAACCGTAATCCCCTTCGAAAATACAGTCGGAGGTGAAAATACATTATTTCGACCACATGGATGATAGATAAATATATAGATATAGCGGATACTATATAGTGTACCGCAACCGGTTTTCCTGCACAACGATTCGAGTAACGTTCGCATCATAAATTTGCGTTCGCTTATATATACGCTTCTATGTGTACATATATATATATATATATATATATATATATATGTGCGTGTGGGTGTGGATACGTATAATGTAGCAATGGCAGATAGTGGGTATTATATGCCGAACGCCCGGACGCGCACGCCGCCACAAAATCAAATTCATGACCAGCCCAACGCGCTCGTGGAAATTTTTAAATACCAATCTCTCTCTCTCTCTCTCTCTCTCTCTCTCTCTTTCTCTCCTCTCTGCACATTACTCAAATATTTCAGCAGCCACCGCAATGGAAAAGCAGCCCGTTCCTCTGGCCCCTCTCATATACGCTGCATGGTATAAAGGCCACACATATACACACACGATGTAGCTTGGCAAATTTACTCACGTTTTTCCGAGAGCGGCTGGACGTCAAAAAAAAAAAAAAAAAAAAAAAAAAACATATATATATATATATATATACATTTTACTCTGAATGTTCATCTCCTTTTTCGCGAAGGAAAAATCTTTCGCGAAGTAGAAAATCTAGCAGTTAAAGGAATGAGAGAGTCAAGGAAAAATACACGCTTAAAACAAAACAAAAAACGAACGAAATAACTATGTACATATGGTGGGCAAACGTGAAAAGAGAAAACGAAATTTTCCTCTCTCTCTCTCTCTCTCTCTCTCTTCGTTGAGAAGGACTTTTTTTCGTATATGGGAAAAGGAGCTCTCGCGAAAATTATCCCATTCGTTTTCTCTCGGGCGAGCGGTTAGAAAAAACATTTGCATACGGCATACTCGTTCATCTTTCGTGTGTGTTTTCTCCCCCCTCTCTCTCTCTCTCTCTCTCTCTCTCTCTCGCTCTACCGCTTTCTATTTTTTTTATATACCACGCCAGGATCCTTTTCTACTATTTTTCCTGTTCATCAGGGAAACCCTCTTCTAGAGACCGCAAGAATTCTACGTATATATGTTGTACAAATATATATAGGTATATATGTAAACAGCGGCTGCACTGACCAGCCCATATAGTGGATTTTGAGTTTCCTTCTCGCGTACATCCATATATATTTATATATAGTGGGCGTTCTATGCCAAATTGACAGGCTTGTAAGTCATCTCACAGGTTTCATTGATTTTCTTCTTTTTTACTATATATATGTATATATACTGTACTTTACTATAATATCTATTGTTTTATTATATATATTGTAGAGCACTACGAAAAGAGCTTTGAAACAAATTTTCAGATAAATAAAAATCATTTAATATCATTATAAACGAACTTTTGAATAAACACTGCGAGACGATTACCAATTGTTCAAACATTTTTTTCTAGTAAATTCATTGTTACATAATTGCATTTTTTTGAACATAATATATTATAAAAATAAATGTTTTTTTCCCCGAAATTTCCATCATTTTTACAATCATGGAATTATTTTTATTCCAAGAAAGGTTGAGAAAGAAAATCTGCATAATGGTTCTCATTGAATGGAAAGGCCATTCATAATATTAGGTTGACCAATAAGTCATAGCCTTTTTTCTGTGTAAATGAAAGGCGAATTTAACAATTATTAACGAAATCGTGAGCTTTCTATTTCTAAAACAAGGTTAAACTGTCAGTTGTCAAATTTTATAATGAATTTGCGTTTTGAAATAATGTTATATTTCAAGAAATATGTGTCTCATCCATCTATTAGGAAAAAAAAAAGGCAATGACTTTTTGGCAAACCCAATAATTTTCTAACTTCAGTTATATAGAAAATAATTTTTTCATCGTCAGTTCGAAAATCATGGACGACAATTAATAACGCGACCACATCGATTTTCTGTTGAATTTCAAAAATTTGTCTATCCCCTTACAAAATACTAAAATGAAAAAAAATTTGATGAAAATTGTTAGGGTCATGGCCCCGTTAATTTGGTATGGAATGCCCAATATATATGCGCGTACCTCTTTCATTGCTTCCTCTACGAGAGAATCTCGACCAAGCGTTCCTTCTCCCTAGCCAACGCCGGGAAATTGCATCGTGAGCCGCGTGCTTCCCTTTCCCGACTTTCCGGTGGCCCTCGGCGAAAAGAGTAAAAGAGAACGAGTAGAAAGAAGGGAATAACGCCTGAGGCTATGCATGTTCAAGGCAGGCGAGAGAGATTCGGGCCCTCAGTACTCTTCGTTCTCATCATATTCCCCGCACTATTCTCGCCTATTCTACCTCTTCTCTATTTTTTTTTGTTTTTTTTTTTTCTTCTTCAACCTGCCATCTCGCAAAATTAAGCTTTTTTGCCTCTCTCAACGCAAGATAACGAGAGGGATGATTTTTATCCGGATGTGCATATGTAAGGAGGCGACAGACACACGAGAAAAGCAAGAAGCTTGTAACGGGATATTTTCCACGCTACTGCTGACAATGAGAGTCATATATATATATATCTATATAATATCCTATGAGGCTCTCACTTTTGCTTCCAAGCTTTATTTCTCCCCTCGACCTTCCATCTCTCGTTCTCGTCGAGGGTAAAAAAGAACAAGACGAAGAACGGGAAAGGAAGAAGAAGAAGAAGAAAAACGGCCAACGAAGTTTTCACGTGCTTGGCAGCAAAGCTGTTATCATCAGCCTGTGTAGTCAGCAAAAAAAAAAGAGAGAGAGAGAGAAGTATAGAACGTTCTTCACGCTCTTCCTAAAACATGAAAAATTTTCACCGAGAGATTTATCCTCGTTCGCTTATTATACAAATAAGGGGCAATTTATATTAAATGTGGGGGGGGGAGGGCGAAGGGTTGGCGAGAAGATTATTAAATTAAGGGAATTATTGAACAAGTTGAAAAAAAAATGTCAACTATTTAAATACGAGGGAAAAGAATTAGTCGTGAGAGAGCTTTACTGTTTGTGATGAAAAAAAAATCGCTGATTTCGTCTGCTTTTCCATTCTTTACTGTGACATTAAATATGTATATATCAGGCTCTATTTTCAGCGAAGATCTCCGGCTGCTGCTCTCTTTCCAAGACATTCCCCTAACGCTGTGATGCTTTTTACTTCGAAAGCGTACCGCAGAAATAGCGATGCAAGAAATCGTTTCTACGTCAAAGCAGCAGGCAGGCAGTTTCTCCGTTTTCACGGTGGAATCGGTCTGACTGCTATCTGTCTGGCTTCACACACACACACACACACACACACACGCACAAATATATCTGTATATAGATGTGTATATCTGTATATAAATATTTATTTTTATCTGCTCTTTACTATTTTCATACACACGCACATATATATGATATATATATATCTATATATATATATATATATATATATATATATATCCATTTATGTCAACCCTTTGCTCTTTCGACGTACCTTGGTAGCGAGGTCACTGCACAGTTACCTGGGAGTTTAAGGGGCTATCGGTTACCTCAAGGTAAAGTCACTGATGCAGAGCTTTCATTGCCAAAGCCATAAGATATAAAAAGTACATCGAGATGTATAAGGAGGAAAAGCAAAGCTTTTGGGCTTGGATTTCTGAAGCTCTGCGTCTTCGTCGTCGTCGTCGAGTAGTGAATAGAAAAGAAAGGAAAACAAAATTCTTTGAATTTGACACGGGTCATCTGATTTGTTTGAATGATCCACGTCACTTTCTTCTATACATAAGAAGAAGGAAAGAAAAAAACGTTCTCGCGTTGCTCTTTCTAAACGTGTATAATATCCTTAACATAACATAACATTATTATTATTAATCCAGCACCAGTTTTTTGGAGCTGACAATGAGATAAATTTAAAAATCGTTGCTCTTTCTAAACGTGTATAATATCCTTAACATAACATAACATTATTATTATTAATCCAGCACCAGTTTTTTGGAGCTGACAATGAGATAAATTTAAAAATCCTCAAGAGGTCCATATAATAGCTCAAGAGGTCAACCTATAGAATAGTACCGGGGCTTTTCAGTGTCTATTTCTGCAGGGGCTGTATTTTTACAGACTCAATTTTATCGTGGTGGTGCGCACAATATTCGCGAAATATCTCATTCGCTACACAGGAAGTAAAGACCGTTTTTTATCACCATTTTTTTTTTTATGAATATATTCCTTTTAATACCTAATACTACCATACACAACTGGAAGCGAGATACCGATGTGTGATCACACCCCTCGTTATATATATATATATATATGGTCGATGAGCTTTTCACTCTGCCATATCTCTCAAACGCTATGTATATACATATACATATATATATATATATATATATATATATATATATATGTATATGTGTATGCACATAATAATATACACAAGGGCTGGTACCACGAGGGTGTCTATCCCCTGCGGCGCCTCGGCACTGACACCCAAAAATCATTTCCGGTCGGCCTTCTCGGTACAGCCTGGGAAACGCAAAAGACTAACGTTACTCTGATCGATGGTTATTTCCGGCCGATCGAATTGAGGGACGAAGTCATACCGCGACGATTCTTCATCTCACTCTCCCTTTCGTGACTCTTCGGATATTTTTTTCTACTTCTCCAGATCTAATCTCTGTTTTTTTTTAACTTTCTTTATATCGCTTCCACATATAAATCAATGGAATCAAATGAGGCATAGATCCTCCCACGCGCATATATAGGGAGGGAAATGAAGAAAAAGAAATTGCCGAAGCAGAGGAATTTTGATATTTGATTCTAGCCTGTCCTTTCTTGAGCCACGATAAATTAAACGGCTTGTAAAAATCTCTTGGCCGAAAATTTCAATAGTTCCGCAAAACTGAACCATACTTTTTTTTGTAAATTAACCGGAAGCGTCAATCCCTTAAGACGATATTCGATATTTGATTCTAGCCTGTTCTTTCTTTAAGTCACGATAAATTAAACGACTCGTAAATATCTCTTGGCCAAAAATTTCAATAGTTTCGCAAAACTGAACCGTACTTTTTTCTGTAAATTAACCGGAAGCGTCAATCCCTTAAGACAATATTAGATATTTGATTGTAGCCTGTTCTTTCTTTAAGTCACGATAAATTAAACGGCTTGTAAAAATCTCTTGGCTAAAAATTTCAATGGTTTCGCAAAACTGAACCGTACTTTTTTCTGTAAATTAACCGGAAGCGTCAATCCTTTAAGACAATATTCGATATTTGATTCTAGCCTGTCCTTTCTTTAAGTCACGATAAATTAAACGGCTTGTAAAAATCTCTTGGCCAAAAACTTCAATGGTTTCGCAAAACTGAACCGTACTTTTTTCTGTAAATTAACCGGAAGCGTCAATCCTTTAAGACAATATTCGATATTTGATTCTAGCCTGTCCTTTCTTTAAGTCACGATAAATTAAACGGCTTGTAAAAATCTCTTGGCCAAAAACTTCAATGGTTTCGCAAAACTGAAGCGTACTTTTGTCTGTAAATTAACCGGAAGCGTCAATCCCTTAAGACAATATTCGATATTTGATTCTAGCCTGTTCTTTCTTTAAGTCACGATAAATTAAACGGCTTGTAAAAATCTCTTGGCCAAAAATTTCAATGGTTTCGCAAAACTGAACCGTACTTTTTTCTGTAAATTAACCGGAAGCGTCAATCCCTTAAGACAATATTCGATATTTGATTCTAGCCTGTCCTTTCTTTAACTCACGATAAATTAAACGGCTTGTAAAAATCTCTTGACCAAAAATTTCAATGGTTTCGCAAAACTGAAGCGTACTTTTGTCTGTAAATTAACCGGAAGCGTCAATCCCTTAAGACAATATTCGATATTTGATTCTAGCCTGTTCTTTCTTTAAGTCACGATAAATTAAACGACTCGTAAAAATCTCTTGACCAAAAATTTCAATGGTTTCGCAAAACTGAACCGTACTTTTTTCTGTAAATTAACCGGAAGCGTCAATCCCTTAAGACGATATTGGATATTTGATTCTAGCCTGTCCTTTCTTTAAATCACGATAAATTAAACGGCTTGTAAAAATCTCTTGGCCAAAAATTTCAATAGTTTCGCAAAACTGAACCATACTTTTTTTTGTAAATTAACCGGAAGCGTCAATCCCTTAAGACAATATTTGATATTTGATTCTAGCCTGTTCTTTTTTTAAATCACGATAAATTAAACAGTTTGTAAAAATCTCATGGCCAAAATTTTTAATCTTTTCGCAAAACTACAGCGTACTTTTTTCTGTAAGTTAACCGGAAACATCCGGTCCCTCATGTTTTTTTAATGATCGTCTAACCAGTTGGAAATAATCAAGTCCTCATGAAGAAAAGGTAAAAAAAAAATGGTACCCAGTCAACTGTGTCAATAATATGACGGGAATAATATCTCTCGAACGAATGCACGTCTAATTAACCACAGAAATTCGTATTTTTTCTCAATTTTATTCTTCACTGAAGTTCAACTGATATGAGCAATCGCGTAATTAACAATATATACGTTCTCGAATTCAATAACTCTTGTCGAAGGGAATTGGAAGAAAAAAAAAAGAACGCGACAAAAGATTGGAGCGAAAAAGAGAAGTGACCACACAATGCTCGAAAATCACTCACCCTGTAGGCTTGAAAAGGGGTTGCGAGCCCAACTCGCGTAAGTTTCAAGGTCAACGCGATTCTTCACGAGAGTATATATATATATATATATAGAGTTATCCCGAGTGAATTGCACATGGGCGCGATTTGTCCACCTCTGTTGGCGCTCTTAGCCAGGGGTTGATTACTGATTACGGGGTTGATGACTGTGTGAATTTAAGAAAAAGAGAGCTCAAAGCAGAGTTTGAAAAATAGTTGGAAAAATTGCCTCGGAAAAGTTGCACGTTGCAGTCGGCATACACACATACGAGAGACATATAACAGTCTGACCTGCGAGGGGTGTGCGAGTCGTCGCCCGATTTGTCTCGTTAGAGTTGGCATTGTGTCCTCAGCACTGCTGATCCACCTCTCTTTCTCATTCTGCCTCTTTCCTTTTCTTCACTCTCTCATTATCGACTTTCTTTTTTTCTCTTTCTTTTTTTTTTTCACTTTCTTTATTATACTTTCCTCCCTTGAAAACCCTCCTTTCTTTATTTTCTGCTTCTCTCTCTCGCTTCCCCCATTCTCTCACTTTTCTCTCTCGTATCCTCGATCTAACGAGCTTCCATTATTGCCCAACTAACCACAATGCACTTTGCTTTGTTGCCTTTATTCGATCCCTGGCACGCCCACCACAACGAACCGGCGACTCGCCTCCACACAATCACATCATCAAGGGTTGGAAAACTCCCTCGACAGGATATAATTCCATCTCCCGCTCTCATCCACTGTTATGGGGGTTTTGGAAATTGCTCGTCGAGCGACCTAATCGAGCATATTTTCCGTGTTGATTCTTTTTCTCTCTTTCTTCGAGTGATTAACGAAACTCTTTGGTCAGACTAGTCAAATGCTTGACTATTTTAACTTAAATATTGTCAGATTTAAAAATCTTAAAACATATAAGTCTTTACCGGAATGTATGACCTATGTGAAAATCCATTATCGGTCAATCCGTTCTCCAATAATAACAATAATAATAATAATTAAATGATCGGTAAAATAATGTGGAACTTTGAATAATTAAAAAAAAAAACAAATTAAACATACCGAGCGATTAACATATGAAAAATGTGCTTTCTGTTTGTTATTAAAGCGAGTTCACCAGAATCTCGACAGTGTCCTTATCTCGGTAAGTTCACGGTTACCGGTGTCAACAGAAATCAGCGAAATGTACGAGACAGTCGAAAGAATGTTCAAGAGCCTGGACAGATTCAGGGTAGACGAGAGCATGACAAGGTCAGACACTCGGAGGATCGACGTGGTCGAAAATTGGACTTTGAGGCAGAAACAAGAAGAGCTAATAATGAATATCTCATACACGAGCGTCAGGGCAGAAGAGCAAGATCCGAGAGATCGGGAAGGAGTCACGTCGATACTACGGACGTTACGATGACGACAAGAAAATCGAGCCAACCACCGGATATCGAGGAGATTCTTCGTAATCTTGGCAATGGCGGAAAAACTCGAAAAAATCGTGAATCTTCGAGAGAAACGGGCGAAATTATTGAAAACGAGAGTTTCAAGGAATCGCGAACGATACTCGCGGAGATGGATCGTATTTTGGGACAATCGACGTCGAATAACGATAATGATGAGTCGCGACATAAAAAAATTGCGAGACAACGAAGAAATCCAAAAATAGAAGATTTTCAAGTTGACATGGACGATTTTACCCAAATGCGACAATTCTGGAGACCGGAATTTCATCAGGATTCCGGAAATTCGGATATTCTGCGGATCGACGAAGATTACTTTGGCGATTACGAGCTTGACGAGAAACCACGAAAGAGATCGTCCTCACCGCCATTGACGGGATACGAGCCATTCTTTCTAACGTATCGAGATCTCGTGAGAATCAAGAGAGATCTTGAGAGTCAAGAGAATTCAAAGATGGACGCAGAATATCCGGAGAAGAGGGAAAAGCGCGAAGAGGACGAGGGTGGTTGCAGCTCGGAAGTGACGACACTTACGGTCGGTTGCTCAACCGCCGATAGAATGGAGTTTCAGAGCGATTGCGTAGATGACGATGCCATAACGGGTGAGAAATGTTATTGCTTAGTTTTTTCTTTGTTTTATTGTCCTCGATTTTCTAATTTATTTTTATCTTTATCGTCATTTCTTTTTGCTTTTATGTCCGTGTCTACCATTTTTATCGTAATTTCCTTTTCATTTCTTGTCAACTTAAACTATCTGTTTCGGCTAAATCTTCTTTTCCAAACGATAATAAGTATCAAAAAAAAATTATTATTCCCTATATTGTATAATTTATTTAATAAAATTTTGCAATTTTTAATTTTTATTCTTGAAAGTTTTTATCAATGCTCAGGAGGGCATCGAACGATTTCTCGTGTGAAATTTTCAAGATGAAAATCTTATTGTTGCTCAGTAAAAAAAAATATTTATTTTTCTCGACATTTCAAATGTGCTCTCACAATTTTTAATATTTTGATTTTGTACTAGTCGTCGATATATATATATATATATTTTTAAATGGAATTTTTACATTTTAAGGACTTTAGAAATTTATTTTTAACTCATAGATGCATTTGACCAAATTTCGAGCATTGTCGAGATAATGAAATGAAAAAAGAAAAAAAACAACAAAAAAATTATAATTTACACGAGATATTTTGAATAATTAATTTGTGCAGCGTACTCTTGTCATGGACGATGGTTCGATGCTGAGGGCACACAATTTGTAATAGCGACACCTCTTGCGCGACGATCCACCTGGTCAAATGACAATAATCGTCCTCAGCCGTACAGAAACAGCAGAAGACTCTGCTTCATGTACCGAGAGAGCGGTGGTGTCGTCAGTCTGACAGCGAGTCCGGTCGCCTGTCAGAGAGAAATTCCACCACCACCGCCAATGTTGGCTTTCAATGCCACGAGTATCGGTAAGAATAAAAATGGTGTCATGGTAAAAAAAAATAAAAAATACTATTACGAAATTTATCAGTAAATTCAAAAGAAATAAAAATAATAATTACTTTTTTTTTAATTCGACATTTATTGGAATGATAAAATTGCGATTCTACGAAATAACCAGACGTCAATTAATAAATTCATTAATGTTTGAATTAATTTGTAATTTAACAGCGAATAAAAATTAATGAGAGCAAAATAATTTATTGAATTTGTCGTAGAATCGTTTTTTAAATATTTTCATTCATAATTATTAGGGGTTTAAAAATTTTCTGTTCGTGATTTTTCTCACGGTATAATTTTTTTATTAACATTTTTTGTTTTTTTTTTTTTGTTTTGTTTTGTTTTATTGTTTTCTTTTTATTTTGCATTTCTATAGGTCAGTGCATGGAGGACAGCAGCAGTACGCAACTACGAGCCTCGTATCTCGTCATATTATTGACGTTCTTCTGCCTCGGGACACTCAGGTGATTCTAAGCGTTTATTACAAAGACGCGATAAGAGGAACGACGAGAAAATATAATACGCGAGCAAGCGTATTCAGCAAGCAACAACGAGTGGACGAGATTCGCGTCGAGTGAGATGGCGCTTTTGCAGCACGTTTTTATAATCCGTGATGGGTCAGAATGAAAAAGTAAAAAAAAAAAAATCTTCACGCGTTCTCAGTATACGCTCGTATAAATCGGGAGAAAATTGTAATATAGAAGGATTTCATGAAATTTATGAATCTAGGAGAAAAAAAAATAAGATATATATATATATATATATATATATATATATATATATATATGTGTGTGTAAGAAGAGGACGAGAAGAATAATAAAATTGGTAAAAAAAAAAAGGAGGCTCACAGTATTCGACCGATCGAATCGTAGATTTTACCTAAAATAGCCTCTGGCTCTTCTGGTAAAAAATTCGTGAGTCCATGGAACGATCCTATTGAGTCGAAATTACCAAATTGAGCAAGACGATAAGAGAAATAATGAAAAAGAATTTATTCTTCCGATAAACTGACCTCGTGAGTTTGCAAATGGAGCAAATCCACGGAAATATCGAGTCGATAGAATCGTAAAATTACGAGCGAATCTTTTAACCGTCGAATCTCGTAGGTTTTTTACCGATAGATATTAGGCTCCAGTCGATAAAATAAAAATTAGAGCTAATAATACGACGGTGATGAGAGAGAAAGAGAAAGAAAGAGAGAGAGAGAGAGGGAGAGGGAGAGAGAGTATAAATAAAAATAATGAAAAATAAAATAAAAACGTAAATAACACTATGGTTAGACCATATCAATACGCGCCTCGTCGGTGGATCTGACGATTTTGCCATTCAGGACTCTGTAATTCTCTAATCTTATTGTTGATGAAAAAAACAAAAAAAAAAAAAAAACAGAATAAAAGAAACAAGAAACAATTGAGAGTCCAATGCGTGTGGGTGTTGATGTTTTAATATAAAACTTAGATAGAAGCTATTACATAAGAATATGAGAGAAAAAAAAATCGTCAAAAACCGAACAACACGCACGAAAAAAATAATAATAATATAAAAAAAAAACGTAATGTAATAAATAATAAGTGACGTTGTTTTAGAAGACGGAGAAAAAACTCAAACACACACACACACACACACGCAAGCGCATTAGATTTTTAAGAAAGGTGATTTCAACGCAATACAACATACTGTATAATTAAGGATTACTCGACGATTTACGAGAAGCGAGAGAGAGAGAGAGAGAGAAAGAGAGAGAATGGAGAAAAAAATATGGGAGGATTCTCGCGATTTGTAAAAGGTGTGTTTTTCATGTAAATTGCTGTAGCTGTGATCAATTCTGTTGCGCAGAGATAAAAGTTCGAGTTAAAACGCGAGACGAAAAAAAAAGGGATATAAATAACCGAGCGAAGATTCGCCTCTCCCAACATCCTCGATAGATTTTATTTCCATTCTCCCTCGAAAGAAAAAAAAAAAAAAAAAACAAAAAAATACATTTCTCTCGCGTCAATTTTTATTTATCGACGGAAAAAAAGGACGAAATATTACTTTTTATCATAGCTTTCTCATTTCGACTTGCCACCAACGAGATGTACAGACATTCAGTGAGATAAATTCACTGACAGTTTAACAGAAAAATTGAAAATTGCATTTTTCATGTTCGAGACATGAAAAAAAAAAACAAAAAAAAACAAAGCAACCGTGACTGACAATTCTCGTTGGGTGTTGCAATGTTGTTGTAATCAATAAGCAATAATAAATAAATAAAAAATGGTTGAAGAAAACGGCTTGTTGCGAAATATACAGCCGTCTCCCTATCGACGAGACAACAAGAAAGAAAAGAAAAAAAAACGAAACGATTTTATTAATCCAGAGATGCTCTATTATTAATTAAACTATCGATTGAATTATCGTGAGAAGGTAATAGAGGAGGCGAACGATGTGAGGGATTGAACGAATGATGACGAAAGAAACAAGAGAGAAAGAGAAAAAATGAGAAAAAGATAGAGAGAGAAAGAAAATTCAAGAAAACACGTGAGAGTATTGAATGAACGATATTATTGTAACTTATACAGAGTCTATATTGTATTATTGTACAACTATCTTTATAATAATTATATAACCCGAGAATCCAAGTGAGAAAAAAAAAAGTATGTAAACGAATGATATGAATTGTGTACAGTTGCGAAGAAATAATCAGCAAAGTTACACACGAGAGAGAAAGAAAAAGAGAAGAAAAAAAAAACAGCCAATTGCTATTTTACCATTTTTCCAGACAGATGCCATAGGCAAAGTGCGTAAAAGTAGATTGTAAAAAAAAAACAAAAAAAAAAAAACAATTTTCGAGATTACGAGAGAATAAAAAAAAGTAATTGCTTGTTCTGAGATCAGCGGGAATATAAAAAATCGACAGTCATCGAACTATCGACCAATGTAGAACAAATGTAAAAAAAAACAAAAAAAAAAGAACTGCCAACATTTCGTCGCGTTGTTGGAGAGTACCTTACACACATCACACGAATTGCTCACATACGCAGTGAAAAAAAAGAGAGAGAAAAAAACATCAAGAAACGAGAGAAAAATAAATAAACGTTGAAACATTAAAAACTTGAATTTAAAGCCACGAGACAAAGCATAACGAGCAAGTTTTCTTCTCGCTCGATTATTTACGTACGCGTGAAAAAAAAAAACGAATAAATAAAACTAAAGAAGGATATGTAAAGAATGTGAAATAAAATATGAGAATTTAATTTTCGACGAAACGAGAGACGATTTAGAGATTTTTTTAGCCAGTAGATTATTAGCTATTGTAAGTATCTAGATCGTTGACGTAAATAAACTCTGAGTATTGAAAATGTAAATTACGAGACATGAAAAAGAAAGAGAGCTGACGAGATGAAATGGGAAAAGGGATGAAAAAAAACGAAAAGATAAGAGAACAAACATAAACGCTTAAATGATTTAGCTATTATTAGAGTAAGATCATTGTGACAGCAATCAGAGAATAATGCCCCCATGGTCGTAAAATTTCACTTGTAGAAACCAAAAAAAAAAGCATCCATTGGGCAATCGATCAATCAAGTAGAATCAACCAGAATAATTTCGATACTTGGGCTAATTTTCATGGTAATATTTTTTTTTACCAAAAACAAGTCAAAGGGCAAACCTCCAATTAATTGATCTGCTTAAATATAGAATGCTAAATAATGTGTGTATCTTAAATAAAAAAAAAATAAAAAAAATCTCCATCACACTTAACCCGAGTATCAAAATTACTCTGATTAACCCCATTCAATACATCGATGAAATGACCAATGATAAATCGAAAAAACTTTAATCAAATCTTTAAATTACAATCATTGCTGGCCAAGTCCGAGATGAAAAAACAGACAGGATAAAAAAAAATGCAATCAGGATTATTATCAATCTATCAGCATGGACTATCATACAGAGTGCGGAGATTCACCGCTAATATCTCGATAATGCGTATTATTTTTCAAGATTAATTAACGAACCCGGATCTGCACAGCTTATCGAAAAAGATGAGACGTGAGAATTATGTGTGAACAAACGGAACTAATGATTCGAAATTAATCCATGCGTGGATTAATTTAACAGGAGAGAAGGTGGATAATGGCAAAGGCACATTATTATTATTTTTTTTTTTTACAGTCAACTTATGAAAAAATCTTTACTAAACATTCGACAATCATTTTTTTTTCGTAATTATTTCCTTCATTAAGTGCTCCCATAAGAATTAAAAGCCTCGATTATTATTCACCAATTTTCGATCAAAAAATTCATCGACAATGAAATAAGGGATTACGATTCCTTAAAGCAATTTTTTCCCAAAATAAATTTTAATCACTAAATTCAATATTAATTGACCTTGCATTTTGGATCTTTCTAAAACTTTTTTTTTCTCGAAATATTTCGATCATGACAAAATGAAAAATAATTTGGCATTTGTATTATAAGTTGTGCTGTTTGGTTTATCGAGCAATTTGACGTGGTTATGGACAAGAAATTACGTTTAATGAAAATTCACTCATTCGTCATAACCCCGCAGGGAATTCGCGGTCACTCTCAAGTGAGCTCAATAGCGAATAATGAGAATTTTTCTTAGTTTGATAAAATAAAGTAATTATTCGTACATTTCGACATTAGCAGCGGATACTACATGAAAAAAATTTATCAAATTATTATTTTTCACTTGAGGTCATTCGGATAATTAATTTGTATCGCGGTAATTCGATATTTTCATTGAGTGATCGCCATTTTCTCCATCTCTCCTAAAATTACTGACGATCGAATTTTTCATCATAAGGTGGAAAACGAGCTCAACCTAAAGGTTGAAACGAACCTACGATTTAACGAACTTTAGGTCAAACGATTGGACGATCGTATGATTGGACTAACTGTAGTCTGTGAGTGGATAAATCGACGCATGGTACACTTCAAATTTTTGATTAATGGAACGAGGGGCAGAAAAACAATTGGCGAAAACTTTTTTGCGGATGGTTTATCCTAGCTGCGAGTTGAGAAATTGACCGCTAGATGGCGATCCAAACAGGCAAAAAATTCCATCAGACAATGAATTGAGTCATCTGAATTAGTTGGATCAGATCATCAGGTTGGATCAAACTAACCTCAAAATCGTAATCGTCAATCGATCATTATGCCATCAAAATCTGTTTTTACAAGAGGGACTAGTTGGAATTCAGCCAAAGAGTCATCTATTTTTTATTTAGGGCGTACAAATATTATTTCATTTTTTCCGTGGCTTTATTCCGACACCCTGGACCGGTCAATTATTTTTCAATTTATCTGTTGCAAACAATGGGAGAAAGAGAGAGGGAGAGTCAGAAAGAGAGAAGGATAGAGAGAGAAAGGGAGAAGGATAGAGAGAGAAAGAGAGAAGGAAAGAGAGAGAGAGAGCTAGAGAGAGTCTACATCCACAGCGAAGGGACAGTTTCACCGATAATTATCGAAATGTCATCAAACATTGTTATACAAGCTTGTCGAGTTCTACTGTGTTCTCCATAACGTGACAGTCAGAGCTGTGCGGTCAGCAGGCCACAAAACATTTGGGAAAGGGGTGAACCAAATAATGGTTGCCTATTCCCTTTCCATTTCCGCACAAACATTATGCATCGCTTAATGAGATTGATGCGATTGGCTCGTATACGTTTAATCCTTGCAATCAACAGAAATTCCCCCCCCCTCTCTCTCTCTCTCTCTCTCTCTCTCTCTCTCTCTCTCTCTCTCTCTCTCTCTCTCTCTCTCTCTCTCTATGTCTCTCTCTCTTATCCGTGTTACCGCAAGATACGCTATATCACGTTGCGCGACAAGAGTCAGAACAGGATCGTGAAAACGTTCACTTGTCTGCCGTTCCAAAATTACAAGAGGGAAAAAAAAAATATATATATTATAACAAGAATTTCACGAGAGCAACGTAATGATTAACTCGTTCGTCTCGTTCCCTCGCTCAATCTGTGGCGAGCGAAACGAGAGAAGAGAGAAATAATTGAGAGACAAATTTTCCACGCCCTGGGTTATAACAGTGAACAAGGTAACTCTTTCTCTCTCTCTCTCTCTCTCTTTCTCTCTCTCTCTCTCTCTCTCTCTCTCTCTCTCTCTCTCTCTGTCTCTCTGGACACACGTGAAATTGCCACTGAGCGATTTCGCAGGGAGAAACTAATTTCGTGCAATTTTTGGTAATTGCAGCGGTCTCGTTCCATCCGCATATACATATATGTATGTATATGTGTATGCTTGTTAGCTCTCTCGCAGGGAAAACCAGTTATTTCGTTCAGTTATATATATATATATATATCGCAGCCATCTTCGAATAATTACCATCTATTCATCTCGCTCGGTTTACTCTCGTTTATTTATTCCAAAGCTGAACAAGCATTTTCATACGACTGACTCACTTCACTGGCAGAGATTGGTCTATTTTAATCGAAAAATATCCTTTTTCAATAAAAATAAACACTGAATAAAATAAATGTTATTTGATGAAAGTTAATTTAATTTCATTAAAATAGATTCATTGTCAAAATAGATTGCAACGGAAATGGAAAAAAAAAATCTTTTACATTTGACAAAAATAAACAACCTTTTGTTAACGGGAGACAATTAAAGTGTTATGGATAATTAAAAAATTATTATTTGGGCATTATTAATATATATATATACATGTGCGCCACGTTTTTCGTTTGTTTTTTTTTTCTACGAATGAAAACAATCTGCTGGTAGTACACCGAGAATACGTACATTATTCAAAAGTGCCCAAAGCAGTGCAATGGTGTATGAAAAATGTGAGAAGGACCCTCGACGATGTTGTTTGTGCGTCTTTCGCATCACCACGCCCGAGAAATAGGCCCCGAGCGTTATCCTATCATGTATTATTCGCCACCGAGAACTTCGTCCCCTACCCAGAAACGTTTATTGTCGAGTAATGGCGCGGAAGAAATTCGCACTCACGGACAAGGGCGAAGAGCCACAAGGCTCAACGATGGCCCATCATACATCGCGTGCTTTGCGGTCTTTTTTAAAAATTATTTATTTATATATATATTTTTTCTCAACTGTACACGAAAAATCTCTCAATAATTTTATACCCCAAGAAGAACTCTTTGGCAAAATTAATTTTTCTCACTAAACTAAATTATTCCATCGGATCAATTCAACAAATTCGTTATCACTAAAATTTCAACCACGACGAATTATCCCATTTTTCAGAATTATTTTTTTCCACTATTTCAATACGAACAATTTTTCTTTGTCGGATTTCGGAAAATAGAGGAAAAAATTCATTCTTCACGGATACATAAGATTTTGTTTTTTTTTTTTTCAAATCGATCAAACAATTAATAATCAGCAGTGAGTAGCTCGACAGAGAATTTTCGAGTCATTAGTTTGAGATATTCGCAAAAATTATTCGAGATATTTACGAAAATAATAAATTATCTGAGCGAGGAAATTATCGAGAGAGTGCCATAGATAACGGAGATAACGGCGCATCGGCGTGACGAGATCTTTGACTCGCGTAAATTCATGAATTGTCCGTTAATACGCGCGCGAGCATTTGGGAATTAATTCGACACCCTCGGCGATTCTGCAGAAAAGCAAAACGGAGCAAAGGGGTAAAAGAGCTTCAAGAGGAGGAGGTTGGTGAGGGGGAGGGAAAGGGAGTGGAGAGAAAAAGGGTATACGGGTACAGAATTTACGGGGAGAAATCCAGTGTCCCGAGAATACGAGCCCATAAAACATTGACGAAGTTGAGTTCGCGATTCACCCTCTCCATCGTATGAGAAATCCGCTCTCTCTCTCTCTCTCTCTCTCTCTCTTTCTCTCTTTCTCTTATACTACCCCGATCACATCTGTGCACCTCCCAATTGATCGATACCCACTCACAGCCCTAGAGTGTCGCAGCATCCCTCGAATAGCGAACATTCACGGATAAATCGAATTTCTCGATCGTAAAAAATATCCAAAAATGAAAGTGAAAAGTTCACTTTTTTTTTCAACTCTTGTTCAGCTTTGAAACAAACACAAGTCTTGAATGAGAAACATTATTGTGACGCGTGGACGAAATATAAAAATTGCCATTTTTGTGCGACAAAATGTAATTGTGTATGGGAAAAAATTTTGTTTCTTCAGTTATCTCCGAAAATTTGAAATTTTCCATTAACGTTTCCGACACGTTTGCATCACTGTTTTGCTGCCGGGGTAATATACCTTATACTGTACGCGTGTACGCGTATATTTTTACGTGTAAAATCTGTACGTGATTATACATCTGTATACATGTGCGTGACTTATTTTGTCAAACGAGTCACGTAGACGATTCTCTGGCCGTAATTCCCATCGCGATTTCTGCAAACGCGTTAGATACAGAAATATATATATATATATATGTATGTATGTATATATATATATGTATATATTCGTGCATTAGTATGATATGCGAGTATAACGAGGCCGAATCACGAAAACGTGATGAGTAATGCGAATAAACGACACAATATTATTTCAATGATTGATCGGAAATTCAAATTTCAATATCTGTCATAAATTTATATGACAAAATGGAATTATCTCTATTGTCAGTTTACAACATTAAAAGACCCCTTCAGCATGAATATAACGAAGAATTTTCATGGTGAAAAACAAAAATTGTATCTGGCATTAATATGCTTGAACGATTAGCGACAGACAAATATTCAAAAATATAAATTAACGAAAGCCAAACGAGTTTGATGAAACATTCACAAAAATCTCAAGCGAAAAATTAGATCGACTTGGCGAATGCAGTTCGTCAGAAAACTCGTAATGTATAAAATTTAGTAAAAACGAAAAAGCGAGAAAAATAAATAATAAAAGCAGCAAATCGAGCGACTGTATAAAGTACTTTCGATCGAAGTAAAACTTGGAAGAAAAAAAAATTACCCATTAGGGGGCTGTAAAGGATAAAAAAAAAGAGGGGAGAGATAAGGGCGTATGGAGAAAATCGATCGAGAAGAAGAAATCTTGTAAAATCTCTCGAATGAATGAGGTTAAAAGCAATAGAGCGTAATTGACACGAATATGAGCGAACGAGAGAAAGAGAGAGAGAGAGCGTATATATATAAACGAGAGATTGTTCTCGTTGTGTGAAAAAGATATTAATGAAAAGAAGAGAAAAAAATGAACAAAAAAAAAATATGTGTGTAAGCTACCTGTGCCTTGTAACAAACTATATATATATATATATATATATGTATATGTATATGTATACATAAACTCTCACGGTAATCTGAATATACGTGTTTTTTCAATTAAATCACCCATCATACACGATCCCAATCCCACCAATCTAACTCGTCAATTTGTCAAATTCATTTTTTATTTCATTTATCTCTTTTGCAGATTCGTATTATTCGTAATTAATATTTAATGGTTTAATTGTCATTTGAATGAGATACGAATCACGGTGTTGCAATATTTGCACTGGCTTTGATCCATAGTAAGAGAAACACAGAGGGATAGAGAAAGAGAGGGAGAGAGGGAGAGAGGTCACGCTACAATATAAATTCGTATGGGAAACGCAACGACAAGCCGAGCGACAATTTATTGGCACACAACTTGTCGCCAATTGCTCGCTGACTGGACAAAGAGAGAGATAGAGAGAGAGAGAGAGAGAGAGAGAGAGAGAGAGAGAGAGAGAGAAATGGAGTGAATGCCCGGCCTGGTTTGATTTATATCTTTGATCGTAATACACACTCGGCCAATATATACACGAGTATTCACGTACGAGTCGATTGTAGTCATCAATCTACTCCGCGTATTTATAATAAAAATTCTTCTGGCCTGCTGCTGGCGACACGTGGCGAAAATCGCAGTCATTGGCCCGATTATTACTCTCAACGCTCTATGGACATCGAAGCATAAAAATATATCTAATACAGAATCTGACTCAACTGCAGGTAAAATATAATTTAATTACATTAATATAAAATTAATTGCCAGAAGAAAAAAATTCTATTGTATTAAAAAATAATAATTGCCTGGTTGAAAAATAAAATCCAATTGAACGTTATGGATAAAATTACCCTCAAAAAATGGTTCGATTGCATTGAAAAAAAAATAATAATAATTGCTCATAAAGATAAATTCAATTGAATGCAAGGGAAATAATTGCCAGAAAAAGGATTCAATCGCTTTGAAAGAAAAAAAGAATGATTGTCAGAAAAAAAAATGTATTAGATTAGAAAGTGATTCAACTGCAACGATCTGATTAGCTGGAATTGAAAATATTTTATTCCTACATAAACAAAAAATCAATTATTCTTCCTCTTTATCCGATATCCGATTGAGTAATCAGCCAAAATCTCGTGTCTGTTACTCCGACCCCAGATATACTATATGACAACGACGAGACGACGGCGATGACTGATTCAATTTAGTCAGCGGTATCAGCCAGTATTCGCAGGAATATATCCGAGAATGTAGGAGGGACAAACATCCACTGACAACCGGACGTGACGATACACATTTCAATTTGCTACTTGCACGCATCCTATATATATATATATGTGTGTGTGTGTGTGTGTGTGTTGGATGTATCTGGTATTAACGGTCCATCAGAGATTGTCCGATCGATATTTATACTAATGAAATTCCGTTCCATGCTCTATTCATGCACTTTATGAGAGATTTAAATTTAGATAAAATCATATAAACATAGAACAGCCTTTCAGGCTGTCAATTGACTATTTTCATTCAAAGTACATTGAACCGTCGACATTACAATTTGTTCCATCACCTTTTTCTTTTTTTATCCCATGTTATGAAAAATTTGATTGCAGACGAATCGGTAATGATAATAAAACAACCTTTCGCGTCGTCAATTTGAAATTTAAATTGCAAACACATTTAGTGTTGTATACATCAATCCGTTTCACCTGCTTTCCATTATATTTTCGTTCAGTTATTAATCATGCTTTCATGCTGTGATTTTCACTGTTGGTAAATTAATATTAAAATAAAACACGCTTGCCACGTCATCAATATGAAATTTGGTTCGAAAATCCATTTAATGTTGCATATTTCAATTTCTTTTATCTGATCTCGAGCCATTTCGTTAAAATATAATTTGTACTGGAATAATACTCGTGTAAATATTTCCCGAGTTTGCAAAGAGCAAATATTAAATTTTCATTCTGAATCCGCTTATTTTTCGATACTTCAAACCATCTCGTTTTCTGTTTTTTTTTTTTTTTTTTTTTTTTTTCGTAAAATACTTCGTTACGAATAAATGTCATGGAAAAATAAATCAAGCCTTTCGTTGAAATGAAATACTGTGTGAATATAAAACATTTGGATTGGAAAACACATTTACTGATCAATAATTTAATCAATTCCACTTCCTATTATCTATTCTCGTTGAAAAAATCAAACGAAATAAGATAAAACCACTATAAATATGGAAAAACTTTTTTGCGAGACATAAATATGTCATTTTCATTTACAAACCCAAACCCAATTCTCATTAAATAGTGCATGTAATAATTTCAATAAAAATTCGTCGTTTCTTTGGCTTTTAAACTAAACAATTTGAAGTGAGATTGTTTTGTAATTCAAAGTGTTACAATTCTGCAAGATGTAAAGGATTGTAAATGCCATTATACGAGGTTGGTAGTTTCCTGGACAATACGTGATGTCG
Organism: Dyspetes luteomarginatus; assembly: GCA_963669185.1. Taxonomy (NCBI): domain Eukaryota; kingdom Metazoa; phylum Arthropoda; class Insecta; order Hymenoptera; family Ichneumonidae; genus Dyspetes; species Dyspetes luteomarginatus. The sequence continues at coordinate 22,451,101 of OY769903.1, read as the reverse complement.
TAATCGTCGTAACGATCCTATCGTCATCGTGGTTGACCAGAACGAGGTCCCTTGTGACCGCACAACAACGACGACGACGAGGACGAGGACGAGGACTAGACCTTACACACCATAGACCTTACACACCATAGAGTTAGCACATGCAGAGAGAGAGAGAGAGAGAGAGAGAGAGAGCTTCACGAACATTTCGTGTCTAACACGACGTTACGCCTATCCGAGATAGAGTTAGAGAGATAGAGAGCATTGTCCTAAACTGAAATGGCCACACGATCCGAAATTAGCATCAGGTCCAGCCTACCCACCACGCACCGCAACCCGACACTGAGATACATATCACGATGTATATCGCAATAGAAAGAGAGAGAGAGAGAGAGATGTGAACGTTTCGAGATTGCTGTGTCGTGTGTTTCGCCTTCGGAGAGTTCGCCAGAGCTCTCTACTATTCTCATCTGTCCAATTCCTCTGCATATACAGCATAACAACGAGACATTTCCGGTAAAATCAACAGAGTGAAATTTTTTAGAGATTAAGAGTAGGTCGAAATGACCTGGAATACTCCATATATATATATGTATATGATGGATATTTGGGGGTGAATGTAGTCAATATATCTATCTGTCACTCCTATCTACCTTGTTCTCGGATCGATTGAACATCAACCCGCGTGACCGGGGTCACTGTACGCGTGCCAGAAACTGCTACTGTCCAGCCTAGCACGTCCGGAGAAACCTTCCGCAAAGTAATTACAGGACATGCCGAACGGCATCCTCGGATTTCCGGTGGTCAACGCCGGCTTCTCTCCTTCGTATATACATGCATCCAGTTTATATACGCGATGTATAACAGTTTAGCTTCGCGACAGAATCAATCAATTCCCATACATCACGATTTTATTTATATATATATATATATATATATATGTGTGTAGCACATATAGGGCATCTCACGTCAAATCGAACTTCCCCTGACTGTCAAACTCGCGAATGTTATCAGTAATTTTTAGCATCGTTTTTAAAAACTCTCTAAGGCACTAATTATTATTATTATTTTTTTTCTTTAAGATTTGCTTCACTCATCCTTGTTCAATAATCATTCTTCAAAGAAACATCATCTTTGTGATAAGCGTAAATAAAATGTCAATATACAATTGAGAATTTTCATATCTGCTACAAGATTTTCGAGAATTTTAACTGTATTGAAATTTTCTTTCTTTTTTTTTTCAAATTATTATTAAATAGTAAAGATTTGCGAAAAAATAAATTTGCAATTTGCAAAAAAAATAAATAAATGAGTTTCAGAGCTCGAACAATAATACGTATAAAAACATATTGAGAAAACTTTCGAGGGTAAAAAAAAACGATCGGTCGTGTTGGGTTAGAATGCCTCGTGTATATATATGAACGGGTATTGAGGGTCGTAATGCACTATATAGACATTCGAGAGAACCGAGCAACAAATCCTACAAACTCGCTCTCGCGTCTGACACTGACCTGCTTCGTGTGGAGTCACTCTCGATTAACAAGGTGTGCATTGCAATATTGGACTGATCAACTTATAGGGAAATAAAAATTATCGATATCACGTGCATAATTCGATGATCGAGGACGAATTAATATTATCATCGATTGCTGATATAATTCAGCGAGTCAACAATATATTTATCTCATTTATTATATACATAATTTTTTTTGTTATCATACAAAATTTTGTCCAATTTTACGTACTTGTCTGAATTGCAGCGTATGGAATTAACACAATTTTTTTTATTTTATTCAAGTTAAATTTTGATCGAAAGAAATAAAAATCACTTGTTTGTTTTAATATATTATATTACTGGTTGTTTGTATTTCTGTGCCTTCGTGCGAAGGAATTAACAAAACAGTGAAGTGTAGGAATAAAGAGGAAAGGGTTGTAAAAAATCCAAAAGGGGATACGTTCGATTAGATAACAAAGAAAAAAAATCGAGAGTTGAAATAGAAAATTATTACTGGCTGATTTCAAGATCAAACTTGATAAAATGGATTTGAAGAATATGATAAAAATTCATCGCGTGACGAGGAAAAAGATAGCAAAGTCTAGCAAAGAGCACGAGGCGGAGATACGGAGGTTTTACAGATCTGTAGTCTCGGGTTTATCTATAATTGTTTACGATATATTATTTTACGTTACAATTCTATCTTGTCCATTGACGTAATAATTATAGATAATCTAAATCGTACGGGAACAAAATTCACCGTCTTTAAATCGTATTACTATTATTATTATTATTATTATTATTATTATTATTCTATATTTACTATAGTGAAAGACGGAAACGGGAATACGAAAAAAGTGAGTAAAGACGTTTATATCAGATGATCGACGATTTGTTAAACTCGATTGAACGCATATGCCAATATATATAAGGCAGTCTGTTGTGAATTTTTATCAGCACTTTTTGCAGACAGCAAACTCGAGAATTTCCTTTTGATAAAATGCGCAAACGGGCAAACGATTCACACAATGACTCGTGGAAAACTTCAAAGCAATTTCTTCCTTCACCTTCTCGCGTCCCACTGGTGAAATTTTCGCACACATAGCGAAATGTGCTCTGTACGAGAATACGTCGATCATGCAAACCTTTGAAATTAGCACCGATGAGTGACTCGACGTGTGTTTATGAAGTGAATTAGACCGTCGATGTTGTTGGAAGAAAAAAAAATTACGAAAAGGAAAAAAAATGAAACTGATAAAAAGCGAGAGTCGAGATTTATGAAATCGTGAAAATTCATATGAGAACTTGAAAAAAGGATTGGAGTATATTTTTTCTCATCATAATACGTGTCTTCAGTCATTAAAATTGGAAAAAAGACTTTGTACAATTATGTTAGTGGGAAATTTAATGCATTGTGAACTTGTCAATATTGGCACCAGAACCGGAAATATAATTTGAAATTTTCTACTAACCAATTTTGAGTTTTTAATCAATTTTCAATGAGGCCAAATGTACCGCTAGAAATTATATTTTCAGGCGTAGAAAAATCGACAGTAGTAAATGTATAATTTCGATCAGACACGCACGACGATTCGTAAAGGAAAACAAGCAATATTTATACAGCAGAGTTTCGATCGATTATCGAGATAAGAAATAAGATTAAATGAGAAATTCGTTGATTCGTGTCATTAAAATGATGCAGGTATCTGATATTTTTTTTTTTTATCACGAAATAGCAGACAATAAAGAGACTTGAAAGTAAACAAGATATAAAAGTTACGTGTGGAGATTGCAATGTTTTTACATCTCGTGCAATAAATTCATTCGAATAATTCATGAAAGAATTTTGTAAAATTAAGAAAAGACATGGATAAAATTGAGGATAAAATTTGTGTAAACTTTTACCAAACAATAAATTTAATTTAAATTTCCCAAAGGCTTTTGTTCAATCTCACGAGATTAAAAAATATCGCAGATCGTACACGTGTCAACGTTTGATATCACGAACACCCCAGCGTATAGATACATGAAAATGCCATGAGAGAGGAGCAAATAATTCGATCGACGATGCTTAATATTGGTAGGAATGAAATTTCTAATCAAACAAGTGGCACGAGCAGAGTAGCGTGAGATATCGATGAATGAATGACGAGCTTTTTTTTTAAATTTTTTTTTTTATTATTATGGATAAAGAATTGAAAAAAAAAAAAATCCGCTGGCATTGCATCAGATTTGCCGAGTCATATTCGAATATGGGAGATTTCATGTCAACTAGAAATTATCGTAATCGATGCGCAACGTCATTCCCCGTCCCACTCTCTGTTATCGATATATCATCAGGTACAAGGTATGTAAAATAGATAAATTACGAGCATTCAACTGACAAATGAACAGTTGTGGATGTGAAGAACGTCAGAGTACATGAACGAAGGAATAAAAAAAAAGTTGGAGAAAATTTAATTTTGAAAAAAGTTGAAATATTATAATATAAACTTGATAAGAAAATAATTGCCTTGTATCCGCTACAGTAGCAGGTAAGTTGAGCAATGAAACTAAATTAAAAATCTTATACACAGCTCACGCGGTATAAATTGACATTAAATAATGTTGTATGTGTTTGGATTACCAACAAAAAGTGTTAAAAAAAATAAAATAATTTTTAATTGAAAATTCATTTATAATAAAAAAAATTTGATCAACGCAACGAACAAAAAACTTTATGATTTATGATAATTGTTATGGTCCCAACATGACGATTGATAATTTTTAATAATTTTGTACACGTGAATAAACATCAAAAGAATACCACGAAAGCAACTTCCTGGGATATTTATCGCAGTGTGGATACGTTGATATCGAGAACGGCACGTTTGAGCATTTCGTCAGGATAGTAGGGTCTAGACAAGATCGCAGAGCTATATCTCATATCAGTTAATTCAAGAGAAGCGAGCAGCAGCGAGTGAGGTTGAGAAAAGGTGGAGTGGGAAGCGTCGCGAGTCGAGAGAGCCTGCTGTTAAGGAGCCCGCGGTGGAACAAATTCATATATATATATATATATATATATATATATATATCATCTCGCGATGTGCCAGTAGACCGCCATTGACGATGTGTCTTTCGTCTGACACACCGCCGGTCGCGGACTCACGCTCTACGTAAATTAAAACAAGTGCGTATTTCGATAAATTCCAATAAATAATAAATAATTAAGTCACAAAAACATATTCGGATAAAATTTTCTTATCTTTATGAATAAAAATTTGCAAATTAATAATTAAAAAAAAACAATCGATTGTCAATGTGGATATGAAGAAAAAAAAACAATAGGCAAATTTTACGATATTGCCAGAGAGAGAGAGAGAGAGAGAGAGAGAGAGAGAGAGAGAGAGAGAGAGAGAGAGTGGCATTGGAAGAGAAATTCTCGTATCTACGGGAGTAAAAAGATAATATTTTAATCGATATCGAGACCAAATCGATATAACGCTTAAGAATGTGCGCGAATGACATAGTGTGAAGCTGAAGAGGATTGGTAATTTTTTTTTTTTTTTCTTTCAACATCGATCACGCGATCTAAAATATTTGCCGCGCTAAATTTCAAACGATTAACCTTTTTTTTTTTTAAATTTTTATTCTATTAAAAATATTATCACAGAGCAACGAGAGAGAAACGGAGAGAAGCTTGAAATTTCATCAGTCTGAAGATAATTTTTGATTCACGATCCTACAAGGTAATTGCTCGCATCAAAAGTTTTTACGCGTCCACACAAAAATGTGCCTGAGGCAATATTTCCCCTTCGCCAGAAAAACACGCTGGGACTTTGGAATCAAAATTAGGATTAAAAGGGGGGGATAGGTACGTAACGAAAAAAAAAAAAAAAAAAAAAAAAAAAAAATGTCGAATCACGATTCGGGGTCATGTTCTCGATTCTCGCGTCTCGCGCGAGGTCATATCGATCAAACTAATTGAAACTAATCTCCATCGGGCTCAATGATCTTGCGATTTCTCAACCATTATTCAAAACACAAGACACTTGTCGCGATTATTTCGTACAAATTACAAATTAAATTCCACAATCAGAAATAGAACGATTCATTAAAAATGGAATATTAAATTTGTTTGAGGAAAAAAAAAAAAATCTTTCGGTTGACAATAAATTTTGTCTGCTGTATATAAATCATTTCTTTTTTTTTTTCTAAGAATTAATTGTTTTAATTAATGCATGAAATTTAATTAAATCCCAAAAATTGTTTAATTAAAATTAATCCGTTGTTAAATTCCGTTGTTGAATGGAATAAAATTGATTTATGTGGTGAAATAAATTTCATCTGTACGAATGAGACAAAATTTATTAAAATCCGTTGTTAAATTCTCTCGAGGCATGTTTAAGAAAGGTCTTTGAACCTTTTCTTACGTGTCGTGGCCTTTACATACGAGTGTCAACGTCTCGTCGAGGTGTTAATTTTCAATACGACAAATTGCCCTCTTTGAAATGATTTTATTATAAAGCCTCCCAAGAGGATAAATGCCTGATGTATATGGGCGAAATAAAAACATCACCGTATGCATATTAACCGAAGAATAACGTCTGTTTTGTAACCACCACAGAAGGAAATCGACAGCCAAACTGTAACCGCGCGTGTAGTTACGTCACTATTATGCACGATATTTTGCTGATCACCCGATAGCGAGAGTATTATGTCAGGGAAAATTCAAGGGAATAAACTATCACCTTCGAACACATATAATTATACAGATAATAATACGAGCTTGCCAACAAGGCTGAATAAAAACGAAAAATGTTAGCGAATAAAAATTAATTATGCAGATAATAGTGCACGCTCTCGCCAACAAGGATCCATTAAGGTTGAATAAAAATGAGAAATATTAGCGAATTAAAATTGATTTGCCGAGGATGAGGTCATGCATTGGCAAAAAATTAAGATCCAATTTAAAAAAAAAATGATTTTTCCATCACATTTTAAAATTCGGCCAAGGTTATTAATATTTATTAAGGTTTTACCTAAATAATATTTATCAAACATTTCAACAGTTGGAAGCGATTAATTCATCAAAATGGTACTCTAGTTTTAAGCGAGTATCGAAAATTCTCAAAATTTTCGAGTCAGTTAGTAATTTCCCTTAAACAAATATGTGTATTTGTTAAATGTAAAATTTTATGAAAAAAAATGTCGTGTTTTTTTTTACGAGCAAAAAACGATCTAACAATAGATTTCAATTAGTAAAACATTCCAGTCAGTCGAGGTTATGGTGCAAACACCTAAGGATAAGTTGCGATTGCTCGCACAAAAAAAAAGAACGAATATTCAAACGACCTCAAGCGTAAAATGACAGCTTGATAAATTTAACTGTGCCATAGCTATACAAAATTCTTAAATTCAGGGCCTTTCAATTATTGTTATCTGTATTTCTAAAAAAGTGATAATATACGGTATTGCCTCTGCTATCGAGGTAAATGGCGAACGAGTTGTGGTGAGAGTAATGATGAATAATTCTTACACCCAGAAAAAAAAAATTATTTGACGTTAAATGGATATATTTGTGAATTCTTTTAGTCGATTCCAAATACATTGTTTTGTCTAATTTAACTAGACAAAAAAAAAAATTATACGCCTAAACTGACGTATTAAACTTCGCAACGCAATCGCAATTAATCAAGTAAAAGATTTAGTTGAGTCATAAAAATAATTCATTTGAGATCAATTAAAAGTTTAGCAGGCCAAAATTCAAATAAAATTTATTTTAATTCAACTAAACTTTTCTTCTCTGTGTGGAGATTAGGAAATTGATCCACACATTGCACCAAATGACCAGTACAAATATAATCATAATCATCATATATGTTGTTTTCATAAATTTGCTCGTTTATGTATTTCATATAAAACGAACATGCATGGATGACATATTATTGTTTGCTTTGGGTTATATTACGAGATAAATAACGAATGTATTCGGAACTTTTTAGAAAATTTTATCACAGAAAAGTCACTTCGTCAAGCGTGTAAATTTCAATTCCATATGGTCGAATCATACCATAAGTTAAATTCAATATACAAACACGAGACTAAATCCTTTTGTCAAACGTCTTAATTCTCTCTACGTTTAGCGATATTATCCCCATATCCCCATATGGTGTTTGGCTATATACGAAAATGCACTGCGTCAGCAATTATAATTTTTGCCCAAAAGTATTTTACAGGCAAATATTTTTTTTCAGGCGATATTATTCGCGGAAAAAGTGATAGCATCAAAAATGTTGGCAAAGTTTTAAAACGTAAAAAAATCTTATTATTTTTTATCCGACAGTGATTTGACATGAAATTAATAGTCGTTTTTTCTCAAATAAATTTTTATTTGACCTCAAAGATATATATATATATATATATTGATGGAATAAAATTGATTTATGTGGTGAAATAAATTTCATCTGTACGAATGAGACAAAATTTATTAAAATCAATTGACCAAGTGATTTTTATTAATATTTTTTGTTTCTCGCTAAATTCGTTGAATATGTATTTTATTAATTATTAGAGAAAATCGAAAACGCATCAAAGATCGATATATAGTCGAGCCAAATGGTCAAGATACGTTCCTATATGATATATGTTAGGTAAGAGAGACAAAGCGACCTTGTTCAAACGACATATGAATATTTAGTAATAATCGATTTGCAAAACGAGGTCTTGAGTCCGAGGGAATATATATATATATATATAGTTTTACCACATATCGTCGCCATATTTTTTTTTCATCGCGACATTCATTAAATTCGCGGAGTCCGATTTTTCCTTTCAACTATTTTCCAGTGAAGAGTGAATTATCCGAACAAAAAAAAAGGACGAGATAGAATTTCATTATTGTGGTACTTTTTGAATCCGCATTAATACTTATTTTAAATATTCGATATAATTCATGTGTTTTAACTCGTATTGGCAACGAACACGTATCGCATATTTAACCCTAGAACGAACAACTTATTTTTTTTTGCCATCGACGGGTTAACTGAGGTCCTTGTGTCCCCCACGCGTTACCAGACTATACAATCCTTTCTGACTGCAATAAAAAAAAATGTAATGCACATGAAGCTCTTCGTTTTTTTTTTACAACGACGAAGAGAATGGTATGCATTGAAAGCCGTTTACTGAAAGTTTAATCAGTGAAAACTTGTTTGGGTTTCGGTTTGGGTGTACTCTATACAAACAAAAAATGTTGTCTAATAGTTCAAGAGCAAAGTTTGACATTCCTTTGGGGCATATTTGTCCCCCATTTATCCTTTCTAGGGTTAATCCTAAAAGGAGCCTAAATCTTGAGCGTACCAATTAACGTTACACTGGGGTATCGAGCTACCCCACGACTTTTTCACAGCCCTATTTTTTTTTTTCAAATTGACGTAGAAACTTTTAACACCAACCAATCTTTTGCTCAGACAGTAAAAGAACGATTGATCTATATATACTTTCTTGATTTGATGAATTTTAAATAGTGAAAAATATTTTTTTAAGGGATGAAAATATGGCTGAAAAGTCAGAGAAATCAAGATTTTCGATGAAGATTGAGGTAACGATGAGTTACCCCAGTCTACCGTTCTAGGGTTAATGAAATGAGAAAAATCTATTGTATGGAATACTATTGTAACGCAATTAGACGAATTATTACTTTGTCATGATAAACAAACAAATCTCGAGTGTGAAAATTAGTGATATGAGATAACGATTCGTTTCGTCAAGTCCAATTATAAATATCGAATGAACGTGATCACGCGTGTCTTCACGAGACAATGTGAGATAACTTTTATGACATATATATATATATATATATATGCATATGCACATAATCGGGCACGGAGAGTTCAAGAAATATATATTATCAGAGACAAGCAATGACGAACTCATTGTAGATTGTCTCACGTTTATTTGGCCTCGATCGACAGTCTCTCATTTCGCGCCCCTATATATATATAGCTGTAAAATTTAATCCATATCTTTTGGTCTATACCTATAATTTTTTATTCAATCCAAATTCCATTACTGCCTCATGGATAACAATTAAGATAAATAAATTCGAGGACAATTTTTTTTTCTTCTATTATAAAAATAAAATAAAAATATGCTGTTGTTATTTATCAGAAAGGATATAATATTTATCGTAGAAATAAACATATGATGTAAATAAAAGTATTATTATTGAAATGCGGTTCTGAACATTGGAAAATTTTGAAAATTGAAAAGGGTTGAAATATATATATATATAGAGTAGGAAAATTCAGAGAAGGGGGAAGAGGTCCGATCTTCAACATGCCGGATCCCTAATAAACCCGAAGGATCTTGTCCTTTTTGACTGACCATCGCCCACAGGTAACTTTTCTTTGTCGTCTATCGATTATGTTGATGACTCATCTTAGTGAACACAAAATTTATAGGGGATTATTTCCCAGTGAAAAATTTCCGTTCCCAATAATCCTTCTTCAAAGAATAGTCTAAGGGTCAGTCATTACGCTATATATATATATATATATATATCCTCGATTACGATACTTTCATTCTGAGAGCTTAATATATATATATATATATATATATATATATAATATGCTCGGGAACAATCTCGGTCAAACAAAGAGAACGACAAAGCGGACGAAGAGGCTCATTCTCCTATATTTCCTGTACTTTTCCACTTGGCTGGACGGAAAGTGACTAAAATTGATAATAAAACGCATCGGGAGCCACGGGGGCAGAAAAAAAAAAAACAAATATTATCACATAAATATGAAGGTTTGTGTTCATGTAATTCGGGAGATAACAGAGGCGGTGTCGTTAACATTTAACCGCAGTAAGATAATTCACATCGTCGTTACATTAAATTGACGTGGGCCGAAGACCCAATGAGACAATCTAACAAACTGCTAAAGACAGAGACAGACATATAGAAAGATAGAAAGATAGAAAAAGAGAAAAAGAGAGAGAGAGCGAGATGGGGGGGGGGGGGGCAAAAATCAGCGATCGAACACAGCTGTTTTCTCTGCATCTCGGATTGCAAAACAGGCTGGTAGTAACGATATAATATTACTCGTATCAGCAATACTCCATCATTAAAATGAACGTTCAATCGTCTCGGAAAATGGATTTTTTTTTCGGTCCCTCACGGAGCAATAAAATAATGAATATACACACACACCCACATATATATATGCACATGTATATATATATGCATGTAATAATATTCAAGTATAAAGTGAGAGATAAATAATGTTTTAGTGGAAAAGTTTTGACGTAGAGCAATGCCGTAAAGTCTCGTAAAGTCTTGAATATACACATATAAGCTCGTATTATATATGCATATATACATAATACATGCTGCGGTTGGTAGAACCGAGAAAAACCAGCCACGGCTATAGTTGAGAAAACCTTTTTAGGTACTTGGTGCTCGCTTTGGGGGGGAAAAAAAAAAAAAAACCGAAAATCTTCATCCCACACCCTCTCATCAGCTCTCTCTTGCGCGCCCGGTTGAGTTAAATATTTTAACGAGCTTTCCCCGCAATATACAGGACGGGCTAGACGCTCTGACCGATCGTTAGGCTTGATGAATGAGGCACTCATCGTACTTTTTAACGATAACTTCACGAGAAAATTCCACCCTTTTTCTCTCCTCTCCTCATTTTTCGCCCATTTATATAATATGTCCGCATAGAAATTATTTCGATAAACTTTATATCATCGCACCAACATCGAAATTCATGAAATTCATTTATCCTATTGAGGCCGAACGTAAAAATAAGGGCGGTTGGTCGAGTCTATTTAAAGATAACGATAACGCGATCCTTAATTTTTTTTTTTTTAATTCCACCCTTTTCTCATTGTTTTTGCGCATTTATATATGTGCGCATAGAAATTATTTCGATAAACTTTATATCAACGCATCAACATCGAAATTCATGAAATTCATTTATCCTATTGAGGCCGAACGTAAAAATAAGGGCGGTTGGTCGCCTCTATTTAAAGATAACGATAACGCGATCCTTAATTCTTTTTTTTTTTAGTTCCACCCTTCTCTCCTTGTTTTTGCGCATTTATATATGTGCGCATAGAAATTATTTCGATAAACTTTATATCATCGCACCAACATCGAAATTCATGAAATTCATTTATCCTATTGAGGCCGAACGTAAAAATAAGGGCGGTTGGTCGAGTCTATTTAAAGATAACGATAACGAGATCCTTAATTTTTTTTTTTTTTAATTCCACCCTTTTCTCCTTGTTTTTGCGCATTTATGTATGTGCGCATAGAAATTATTTCGATAAACTTTATATCATCGCACCAACATCGAAATTCATGAAATTCATTTATCCTATTGAGGCCGAACGTAAAAATAAGGGCGGTTGGTCGAGTCTATTTAAAGATAACGATAACGAGATCCTTAATTCTTTTTTTTTTTAGTTCCACCCTTCTCTCCTTGTTTTTGCGCATTTATATATGTGCGCATAAAAATTATTTCGATAAACTTTAAATATCATCGCAACAACATCGAAATTCATGAAATTCATTTATCCTATTGAGGCCGAACGTAAATAAGGGTGGCTGGTCGAGTCTATTTCAGGATAACGATAAAGTGATCCTTTATATATTTTTTTTCGTTTACAATTTACATTCGAAAAATCGTTTCGTATTATATAGTAACGTTCTCGCCATCTATATATATGTATGTATGATTAAAATTCAATTTATCGTAAAGGCCGAAAAAAACATTTAATCTCTCTCAGAATCATTAATAGAGCGTATTCACGAGATAATTTTACATTTCTGAAAATTCTTATCCCACCTGAAAGTTTCTCGCCCCAATAAACTCTTTGATAAAAAGAAGAAAGTTTAATTGAATAATACATTCGAAGAGAAATAATGCCATTATAAAATAACGTAATTATAATCTTCCTCTTTTCTGAAAAGTATATATATATATTTTTTTTTAATATAATTCTTGAGAATTTGAAAACTGCGACTCGTAAGAAGATAAGAGGCTTTTTAAAAGCCTTAGAAGCTAATCAGGCATATACATATATATATATATATGTATTATAATAGAATTCCGAAGAAGTTAAATTCAATAAACAAGAAGTTTTGAAATAACTAACCTATAGAACTTATTATCCTAACAGATTAAGATAATTTTAATCATTTGATCTGCAAAGATATTTTATTCTTCGAGTATTCTTAGTAACTTATCGTACGATTCTCGATTTACAAATCAAGTCATTTTTTTCCCCCTTTTTGTCAATAAATGTTGAGAAAAACATTACACTCGATCTTGCCAAATCCCCTACACTTTGTGATATGAAATAATTTATATGTGTGCACGCACGCGCAAAAGTTACACGCGCTCGAATATAAACTGTAAAAGCGATTAACTCTAATCTCTCGAACGAAACAATGAAACGAACCAAAAGATCGCCGACCTTCGTCATATAACATGCGATATAGAATCATTTTTATCTGGGTTTTTTTTTTCTTTTCTTTTTTTTTTTTTTGCTACACGAACAAAGAGGCCATTTTTTGTTTGCCATTTTTTCATCCTTATTTACTGCATATTTTCTGATGAAAGGGATGAGATAGAAAATAATTAGGAATCGACTATATTGTGCGGTTTTGTCGAAGCGTGTGCAAAGTCGCTTGAAAAATAAATCGAGCAGCTGGAGTCGCTTCGAGTCGATTTTGTTGATCGATCATGCGGAAAAAAAAGAGGGCGAGCAAGCATGTCCGATGAGCCATTTTTGGGAGTAGGTCAGAGAGAGAGAGAGAGAGAGAGAGAGAAAGAGAGAGAGAAACAACCAACAAGATCAACGAAGCATTCGGGAATCTCGCAGTTTAACGTTCGATTACCGCGCGAGCATTGGGAAATCCCGCACAAAGAAGTTTCGTGGCAGAGAGAAAGAGAGGGAGAGAGATAGCGAGAGAAGAAAAGCAATTTTTGAGACACCGGGGGCGTTTTGTGGATCGAAAATTCGCTCAAGCGTGAGATCGAAAGCATTGAAACGCGCGCGATTACCAGTCGCGATGACCCGATAGTTGGACGCTCAATACCGGAAGCTAAAAATTTGAAAATAAAAAAATGCCCCCAATATATAAATGTTGAAAATGAAAACGAAAGTATTTCATATTCCCTTCATTGCATCAAACTCCAGCGCCCCTTCTATTTATTTTATCTCAAAAATATTTACTGTTAAATTCAGGTCGATTCAAATGTAGGGAAAACAATTTTTTTTTAAATTGTCCAAAAATTCGAATATGCTTTCGAGTAAAATTTTGTGCCTTCTGTTATAACGACCGATAAAAATTACATCTGGAGTAAAGAAAAAAAAAATCTATCGATAAAATAATTAGCGTTACATTCCGTTTATTTTTTTTTTTCGTTTTTAGACTTTTTAGGACGATCAAGATAATTGGCAGATTTCGTTCGTCTCATCAATTTTTCTCGTAACCTCCTTCGTGGCATCGGTCTTTCGATTCTTTTTCTCTCTCTCTCTCATCCCTTTGCCATCATCTTTTCTACGATATTGACGCTCATATCCACGATATATATATATATATATATATATATATATATATATATATATATATATATATATATATATATATATATATGGATGGCATTTTCGAGGTATATATATACAGCTCAAGAATGCCATCCCTTTCGTTACGGGGATTGAGCGCTCGAGCAATCTCGATGGAACTCGAGCCGAGAAGAGCTTGACCCAGTAAAGAAAAAAGGGGTCCTCTGTGTATGCATGTGTGTGTGTGTGTTTGTGTGTTTTTGTGTTGGATACACACATTTTCCATCTCCCTCAAACGCTCTCACTTATCGAGCTAGGCAAAGATACGAAGGGAAACCGCGACAAAACGTCCGATCGACGTTCAACGACCACTTTACATCGAGACGACGAGTGTCGGGAAGAGAAACTCACGTGTGTGAATATGCATGTGTATGGAGTCTGTTAATATGCTGATGGTTTCAAGGCAAAATGCCACTTTGGGCCTCGGATTGGCTCATCGAAGCTCTCTCGAAGTTATGATGTTTGATCGACCTTTCAACGAACGTGTATGACCATTGATGAAGGCTTTTCTCTCTCTCTCTCTCTCTCTCTCTCTCTCTCTCTCTCTCTCTCTCTCTCTCTCTCTCTCTCTCCCTCTCTCTCTCTCCCTCTCTCTCTCTCTCTCTCTCTCTCTCTCTCTCTCTCTCTCTCTCTCTCTCTCTCTCTCTCTCTCTCTCTCTCACCCTGTCTCTCTCTCTCTCCTCTCTTCTCTATCTGGGCTGCTAATACCCTCGATCGATTGACCCTAAGTGCGCGGTTATTCGCCAGAAAGGAGATTTATGCGGTTACAGGAAGAAGTCATCGTCGACAGCAGTTTAGTCGCGCACACAAACGCAAATTTTCCACAATTGCATAAATTGATTACAAAGAGCAAATATATGCAATGATATTTCCCGAATAAAAATATTCTCGAATCGCAAAATTTGAAACCGTTTGATAGCCGTTAATTAATCCCAGGGCTCCATTACACATTGCTAATTAACACGATGCTAATTAACACGAAATTAATTATTACGAATTAATTTATATTCGATTAACTCTCTACAATGAGGATCCTCATTCCGAGGAGTAAATTTCGAGTGTTACTTTCAGGGATGTTGAAGCTCTAAAAATCCATCAATAGGGCTTTAAAAGGGTCTCAATTTTTTATACAAACGTTCCCACGTATTTTTATAAAAATGGGCCATTGGCCATGTATATTCGCTTTCAATCGATACAAAAATATTCATTTAGATTTCAAACAAAAAAAAATATCCTACCAAAGTATTTTTGTTTGAAATTCATTTTTCATTTTTTTTTTTTGAATTTTTTTATTACCTAACATTAGGTTGGTGGAAAAATAATTGCAAAGTTTCTTTTTTTTTTTTTTTTTTTTAATCGATGTAATCGAATTGATAATTTTATCGGTGGTTATCAATTCTTTGCACATTCGGTGTGAAAACATCGGAAGGAAAACAAAAATAAAGACTATGGGGAAAAAAAGTGCTACAAACGTTAAATACACTCCAATAATAGTCGTCAAGGCCGTGAGAGCAAAGCCTCTATTGCATTTGCATTTTTATCGTTCGATAAGAATTTAAAACGCTGATTTTTAACGAGCAAACGGAAAATGACCAGCATCGATTAATCGGCATAATCGCCGCTTTTTTTTTTTTTGTTCCCATCTCGGCCTTTTCATGCAGTGCCTCGTACACTTCAAACTGTCTCCGTACTACTCGACAGTAATTATTAATCACTATAACTAATCGGAAGGGTGATAACCCGAGTCTGGATACAAAAAAGAGTGAGCGATTCTTTTGCCTTATTACGTACTTGAAGTAAAAATTTTGTCAAATTTCTGCTGACTAATTTCTATCTTCGTTGCTATAATATTTATTTATTTATTTATTTATTTATTTACGAACGATATGACTAAGTGGGAGGGAGAATAATATATAATTGATTAAAAATATTTATCCAAGCACAAACGATCGAAGCGAGAGATTGTTCACACTCGCGTTCGCCCCATACAAAAATTGACATATACACAGTGAACGAATGAGAACCTACATGACGTTACATGAAAATTTTCCGCGAGTCGCGAAAATCCTTATTCATCGTGTCATCAACGAAGATAGAGAGATCTATCTTCGTTGCTGTTATATACACAAGAGACAAGAAAAATAAATCTTTTCATCTCATTTTAATAACACACGAAAAATCATTAATAGAACAAATATTTATTAAAAATGATTTTTTTTATAAAAATTATTAAGTTTTCGAGAGGGAGATACTCGTCGTTTATTGTAACGTGAATAAAAAGTACACACATTACGACATTCGTGTGACCAACGAAGATTAGACCTCTATCTTCGTTGGTGTGACATATGGAAAAATTGAGGTTAACCTGACGCAACTCTATTACTGTTTTTTTTTATTTTTTTATTTTTTTTAGTGACGTGGAAGAAAAATTATAGTACTTTGAAATTTTGTACTAATTCTTTTTTTTTCTCCATATATTTCATTGAGTTTACGCCTATATCTTTTGCACAAATTTGTAAACTATCACATTTTCATGTCCTGAACCGATGACAGTTTATTTTGAGGTTACGCGTGACTGAAGCATCAAAAACAAAACTACGAATTTTTACGTTTCAAGATTTAAAAAATTCGTTAATTATAGGAGTAAGAATTAAGATTTTGAATTTTTTCAGAAATTCACCATGGGAACGATAAAAGTCACGTGGTTGTCAATATTTCTAGGTAAATATTTTGTGTGCAACATAATTTATACTCAAGTGCAATATATATGTATATACATATATATATATATATTTGGGGTTTTAGTTCTCGGACTTGCATCTGCCGATTTTAGGGTCAATGAGAATGACATAAAAATCCGTCCAGGAGGAAGTGGTTTCTTTGTTCTGTCTCTAACGTGAGTACCAATTATTGAATACAAATGGAAATACCAAAAAAAAACAACAATTTAAATCAATACTTGTGCAATATTTTCCACTTCATTTTTTATTAATTTTTTTTCTATAATTGCAAAGTTTACTTTTAAATCTTGGCTTTCTCATAAGGAAAGCTTAGAGTGAAAAAAATATATAAGTTTCATGTTGCATTTTATTTCCTCCCTTATATATACAATTTATTTATTTGAAAAAAGCAACTTGCGGGTTTAAATTTTTAAATGTTTTATGTGAGCTTCAATTTTTTGAAATTTCCTTAAAAAAACGTTTCAATAGCACTAGCAATAACAACGTTTCATTTGCATAAGAAATGTTTGCAAATTCAAAAAAGTAAAAAAGAAATCATTCAATGAAACTTTTTTTAAATTAATTTTTTCTAAATTTAAATCCAAACATTGAATACGGTGTGTAGAAAAATCTAGTTCGATAACTCAAATAGTGTTTTAGTTAGGGTGCTAACGGCCATTAAAAAATAATAATTCATAAACGTGTAAAATGTCGAATGCTGAAAGAATAATTTAAACCGAAATTATAATATGTGAACCAAAGAATTGACATAAACTCAATAGCTTAAATGATCACAGAATTATAAAGATTCTTGACCCTTAAATCCAGCTGTATGGCAGAAATAGTATCTTATCACTCTGGAATAAAAACATACTTAAACAACTAAAATCCTACAAATGTTGGGTGGATCCTTCAACTCTGTGCAGTGGGGTAACTATCAACCCCGACATTCTTGACCCTTAAATCCAGTTGTATAGCAGAAATGTTATCTTATCACGGTGGACTAAAAAAATAACTAAAATTCTATAAATCTTGAGCAAGCCGGTCAATTGTAGACTGGGGCAACTATCAACCCTGAGATCTTTTCAACATCCCCTTTTCCTCTTCAAGCCACTAAGAAAGGTTTTGAGGTGCATTGAATCGTTCCTTAGACAAGACATTCATGTGTGTATCGTTGAAAATTGAATTCAATTAAGTCAATGAAAAATAAATTTATTTGAAAAATGGTTAAACCGAATGCTCTCATTAGAGTACTGGCGAGTCATCCAAAATTACCATGCAAGAGTCAATTCGTTGACCCAATCGTTGAATTATCGTTGATAATTAATGTGTATCGATGTTTTTATCATTGACTTAATTGAATTCAATTAGAGTGAATAAAAAATTTAATTCACACAAAAATTCGTAAAATCAAAACCTCTCATGAGAATACTCACGAGCTATCCCAAATTATCATTCAATTCAAAAATAAATTAATTGCAATCTGACACATGTATGTGTGTCTACAAAGACTTTTTCTCAAATTTCATGGACCATTTGAAAAAACACGTGAAAACGAAAACACGTGAAACGAAGCGATTTGTGTACTATACAAGAAACGAAAATTTCTCAACTATGTCACAGGGACTAAAATTTCACAAGAATATCTTAATAATAATTTTTTTTTCAGCGAGCCACTAAAAGGAAACGTAAATGTATCATTGGACGTTCAGCACAGTGACCTGCTCAGAACAGATCCATCGATTCTTTATCTCACGGTGGATGAGCCAAATCCAGATATGCAATGGAACATTACATTAATGGGTTTAAAGCCAGGCTACAGTACAATCAGCGCAAATGTCACACCATCCAACGTTACAGAGTAAGTACGATAAACCCAAATTTATATTAAACTCTACAATATTTCCATTATTCGACTAAGTTTGAAAAAAAAAAAAAAATCGTCTCATAAGATTTATCAGAGTTCAGTATCAAACGAGCGATTATCGTTGACAATTTATTTGCAAATTTTCTCAATTAAATGTAATACCAAGCAAACTTGATGAGTATTTTTAACCCATATTTTCGTAAATGCCAAACTATAATCATTTTTCTCCCCTCGTTCTCCAATTCTCATCAAGACAAATGTATGTATATATATATATATATATATATATATATATATATATATATATATATATATATATATATATCTATATAAATTGTTAAATCAATGTTGTTGCAATGTTGATTATGAGTAATTGCCGGAAAGATTCCGATCAAGAATTCATATATCTTAGCGATTGCCTAAGGGGCGGCAGTTATCCTCTGCCAAGATAGCCTCTCTTGACCTCGACCTGTCTTTCGAATCCGACACTTCGCTTCCCGTCAGTCGGTTCTCGGATTTTGAAGGAACTAGATCTAAAGTTTTCGCTCTCTCTCTCTCTCTCTCTTGCTTCCTTGACCCCGTGGTATTTCGCGCGACACTCGAGTGAATCCTATAATCTTTATTCAAACTTCCCTCCGATAATTTTTTTTTCCATCCTGTTTACTCGACTCATTAAAAAATTTATAAGCGAACGTATTTTTATTCTTCATCTTGATGAAAAACGTGAGAAATTTTACGTTAAATTTGTATTCGTTATAATTTTTCCTCATGATGCCCAAAAGTATAAAAATAATATAATGAAGAAAGTTCATTTGTTTGAGATTACTTTTATCGACTGACAACTCGACGGGGTCTCGTTGAATGAAATAAAATAGATTGTGAAAAAAAAATTAAAAAAAAAAAGACGAATATATATATATCACATTTTGTATACGTGCTGTGCGGTGAGTTATTTAACCCGTGAATGATAAAAATTGTAAAATGAGCTTTTACAAAGTGATTATTGTACCGCGCGATCAGCTCAGTACGCTGAATCTCAAGTAAGGATTATTAAAAAATAATAATAATCATAATTATTGATTGTTAATTAATTAAATGGACGATAAATTTTGAAATAAAAATTGTGTTTGATAATGATGAAAAGTATTTCGTCAATAGGTGAATTAATTCTACAATAATTTTTTTTTTTTCTCTTTAATGTTTCAGCTTTTCAAAAGCATTTTTGAGAGTAACGATCGAGAGATCGGACGCACTTTATCACGTCAGTGCAGTTGTCGGATGGGTATACTTTTTGGCATGGAGCATAAGTTTTTATCCGCAAATGTACAGCAATTACAAGCGAAAGAGCGTTGTTGGCCTAAATTTTGACTATCTCTCGCTCAATATCGTTGGTTTTATTATGTACGCAATGTTCAATTGTGGACTCTACTGGATACCATCGATAGAGGTATGATTTGTCATATTAATCGAAAAATTATTATCTCGTTTTTTTTGTCTGTCCATAGAAAAAAATGATTTTTTAAATTTATTTTTTATACCGATCGATTAACAATTTTTATTTATTTGTTACAGCAACAGTATTTCAGTCGAAATCCAAAAGGACTCAATCCCGTCCAAATTAATGATATATTTTTCTCTCTACATGCTGTATTCGCGACTATCATCACTGTGGCTCAATGCTTCGTTTATGAGGTAAATTATTTTAGCAAGGAAATTTTTTAAAGAAAATGAAACTAAATGAAATTTTGCTGATACAATATTATTTATCGATAAAAATTCATTAAAGTTTTTGATTTATCAATTTTTTTAGGTGGGTAACCAGAGAGTTTCGACTACAGCTCGTATTATTCATTCGATATTCGCTTCGTTCATATTAATCGCGGCGATATTGGGAATCGTTCATACGATCGCTTGGCTTGATTTTCTCTACTACTGCAGTTACGTTAAATTGGCCATAACGCTAATAAAATATGTGCCACAGGCATATTATAATTACAAGAGACAATCAACCGTTGGATGGAGTATTGGAAATATATTTTTGGACTTTACCGGTGGTATTTTGTCCATGCTACAGATGATACTCAACGCGTATAATTACGGTGAGAAAAAAACAAAAAAAAATCTATGAAATTAATTGATCCTTTAATGAAATATTTTTGTAAAAAGAAAAAAATATATTCATTTGTTTGGGGGTTTTTTTTTTTCATACAGACGATTGGGAAAGTATTTTTGGTGATCCGACGAAATTTGGTCTAGGATTCTTTTCGGTAGCCTTTGATATATTCTTCCTTATTCAGCACTACGTTCTCTACAGGTACGTCAATTTAATTGGATACGCTTCGAAAAATGCACATTCGCTATTTAAAAAACAAAATCGGGAATCTCGTATAACGTACTCGCGTATAATTCTCGCTGAATCCGAAAAATTTGCGTAATGGATTTTATTTATTTATTTATTTATTAATAATCAATAATTAATTTGGAATAATTCAGTAGTTGGGAAGATAATCTCAAGCTGCTTGCATGTTTTTATTCTTTCTTTATATATGCATGTATGTGCATGATTTATTATTTGGCATGTGATTGTAGAGCGATAAGACGGTGAAAAGAAAACAAATGCATGATTCGTAGGTATTATTTATCGTGAAAATTTAATGATCTGAGAATATTTTTTCGTAAATTTTTATTAAATTATGGGTAAAAAAAAAACGAAAAAAAAATATTTTTTTCATTGCTATTTAAATTTGTGAAAGAATTTCGCTCTGTAACGTGCTTGTTCGCTCTAAATTTTGTGTGTGTGTGTGTGTGTACGTTGGAAAATTGTCTCAAGGGGGACTGAAATATCGTTTAGTCGGCATAATTGTAATGCTTATTAATCATCATCGTTACAGGCATGTTTCCGATAAGTTATGTACAGCATCTGTAGAACCGCTAATGTAAGGCTTTGTATATGGCAAAATGAAAAGAAAGAAAGAAAGAAAAGAAAAAAAAAAAGCAAAGCAAAATGGACGACATCGAGAGCTGTTTTACACGGGGGTAGAGAGCAAGCATTTTCAATTTTCCAGGCATACCAGCAAAAAAGTCATCGACCTCAATGGCCGAGTCTAGCCGGAGGATTATTCACCAGCGTTATTTAATTTAGGCGCATCTAAAAAATTTCACTCACACTTTTTCGATAAATCTGGCTATTTTTTACCGACACATTTACACTCTATCCTCATCGAACGATGTTCCGCGGATCGTTGTTTATCAAGTAATATAATCTCAGGGATAATATTGCAAATTATATTACACGCATTTATGGAATACTGCATAATTGTGCATGAAAAAAAAAAAGAAAAAATTTTTCGAGCTGACTCGATGAGAGATCGGGAATTTTTTTCTTTTTTTTTTTTTTTTTTTTTTTTTTACCATGAAACACTGAGAAAAAAAGTGGCTATGGTGGGGAAGGGGGGGGGGGGGAGGAGGATGATATTTCTTGTAAAATAATGTTAATGCGATTGTTTTATCAAGGATTTTACAAGCACAAAAAGACAAAATTGCATGCATTCCTTAATGTAACAGATGTGAGATATATTTTCATCTATTCACATTCCTCGCATCTGGGGAGGAATCTTTGAAAAATTGAAGATTTTCAGAGCAGGCCTTGATGATGCCCAATTTTTAGTCCCGTATTTATTGTTCAGGGGATTTTTAATTTTTGGGATATTAAAAATTCATGAGTTGTGATTATACTACATGCATTTTTTTTTTTTTTTATTAATAAAGTCTGGACGATCGTCTGGGGAAG
The DNA here is from genome assembly GCA_963669185.1 of Dyspetes luteomarginatus. Lineage (NCBI taxonomy): Eukaryota > Metazoa > Arthropoda > Insecta > Hymenoptera > Ichneumonidae > Dyspetes > Dyspetes luteomarginatus. The sequence goes on along the minus strand of OY769903.1, from coordinate 22,428,629 downwards.
GGGGAGGGAAAAACCGTCCATGTTTTTAACGGAAATTTCTCACATATGATTTTTAGCGGTATCTTTTACTACTGCCATTGCTGTACAGTATTGTTTTTTTTTCCCTTTTACAACATTGTACAGTACTCATTTTTTCGTTACCCAAGATTAATTCTCGCGTTTTTACTCACGACAAACGCGTACCAGTTGTTTTTTTCTCTTTTTTTTTTTTTTCTAAGCCATCAAACGAAGGAAATTGTGTTGGCGATAAACGGAGATTATACACGGAATTTTTATTGTTAACTAGCATGAGAATTTGCCTGGAGTGCTAAGAAAAATTGGGAAAATAAATAAAAAGACTATGAGTTTTTTTTTGTTTCAATCCATCAATCCAATTAAATCCTCAATCCTCGCATAATTCACATATATATATATATATATATATATATATATATATATAATGTTTTTCTCAATTTGGAATAATAAACAAGAAAAAAAGAACAAATAACAATTGTGCACGATGTTATTAGACCCACATGTTTCTCATTTGTATGTGGGAGTGCACTTGTATGGGAGAGATGAGTGAATTTAACTCTTGAGAATTGCACGTTGCGAGGAATAAAATAAAAAATTCGTAGGATTAAAATGCTAGCGAGTATTTGAGGGGAAATAATTTTATCATCGATGATGCATGAAAAGCATGAAAAGAAAAAAATTACATATCCAAGTTTTCCTTGTCGCGATGCATGTGCGACTGGATCACCTGGGATACTCGAAGATCAGAGTACCAGTTGGATTTTTTATTATCTAATGATTATTTAATGATCATCAGGTAATTCGTTACAAATTTTCTAGATCAAAGGATCGACAATATTTCAAGAGTAAAAAAACTATCGGTGCGGGGCTAATTTTGTTTTTTTTTTGTTTTTTTGTAAAATTAGAAACTAGAAATATGGCTAGAAAATCTAAGCTAATTGTAAATTGTATGGCAATGATGCCCAAAATATTTTTTTTTTTGCTCCTATTACACATGAGTCCATTTTATCCATAATGGCAAATATATATATATTTTTAATATTGCTTTTATTAGAACCACACATGGGTCTATTTTACCCAGGCAAGAAACGTCCTTAATATTTCGTCTATAATTCATATTTTTTGGCTCAAAATTATCGAAATAAAAAGCTCAGACTTCAAGCAAGTCTTGTAAATTCGTGAAAAATTGATTAAATAATTATTCAAAAATGTATGGGCTTTAGAAAAAAAAAAAAGTGCAAAACCTGACAAAACATAAAGTAGCAACTATAATCGATAAATTTTTGCTCACAATTAGTGAATCTGAAAATAGAATAAGATTTTTCAGTGACGAAAACGTAAATTGAATTATTGATAAAGGCCTTTAGAAATAAAGGAATATTTTTAAATAACGACAATCGATATATTGTAACTCAAAAGTAATGAATTTTAAACAGCAAGCTATAAACGAGAATTCGCAGTGAATGAAAAGGAAATTGGATAATTATTCAAAAAATTACTAATAAATTTATGAAAAAAAGGAAATTTTTTCAAAAACACGCGATAAAAAAAAACCGGATCAAAAAGAGTCATGTGTGGCATTCTAGAATTATTGCGAAGAAAAAAAAAATTGTAACGAAAAATTTTCACAGGGATCGAAGAGAGTATATCGAGATTCCAGGAACCTGCCAAGAGGAATATCAACCTGAAGACTCATCGAAGGGCATTTCAGCATAAAAATGGCGCTTCGTTTAGATTAAAATCGCAACAAGACTAATTAGCATATTTATTCTCGTATATATATAGTTAATCATTGAGACAGACTATTTATTTATTATAACGACGAAATATATAAAATGGATTTTTTAAGTATGAGAATCTAGCTTTGCCGGCGAAGATTCGAGAATTCGAGTTAATTTTCGCCCGAGGAGCGTTATATTTGTGATAAAAATATATATATATACACGAGCGAAAAAGTTACTCACCGAAATTGTTGCGCATCGTCGTTCCATCCGCCTTTTTGCTTCGTACACGCAATTATGCTTATCAAACTCGACACTGTGTCCTTGCACAAACGTTATTTCTTTCTTTTTCACTACGAATTAAACACAAAAAAACACGCACTCGACGAAGAAAAAGTTACAACACAACAACCGCCAATTTTTACGAGAACGTTTGAACGAAAACTCTGGTGGCACGCGTCGGAACTAATGCTCGCTTTCAGGGATAGTCGTGACGTCGTACTCGGTCGGTACATTTATCAGCGCTGTCTGCTTTATCGACGCAGTCTCTTTTGGTTCGCTGCGAAAATTTTATCAGGTAAATTAACAAAACGCAACATAATAATTTGTTAATAATTGAAAAGTTTAAGTTCCCACGATGGAAAATGATTGATTTGTTTTACTGGCTGTAATATTTCAAAATGTCGTCCTTGACGAGCCTCGTAATTAAAGTTTCCGCTAAAACTAACCTCTATTCTGTCGTCAAATATTATATGAACGATCCAAAATAATTTTTTTCTATTCACGAGATTTTAAATTAGAGGTAATTTAATGAGAAATTTATTTGCAGCATGAGGTTATGTCTATCGAAACTATTGAAGATCGGCCAGACCTCTCAGCTCTGTGCTAAACATCTAAATTGTTGGACTGTTGCAATTACAAAAAAGCATAGAAAAATCTATGAGAGAACGTATCCGACAATTCTCGTCCTGCCGGATGGCAGAAGCATCAATGTCGATTATCACGAGCCCAGAAAGATTGTGACTTTACCCCTGGACATAAATGCCCTTTCTGAGGCAGAACGAAAAGCGAGAATCGAGAGGCGCAAGCCCAAAACTAAAGTGAAACTAGTTGAAGATATTGAAGATAATTTTGATGAGAATCGTTATCTCAAATTTATAAAACGATGAATTTAATTTGTTTTTTACCCCGTGTGCGCGTTAAAAATCGCAATTTTCTCAAACGTATCATGCAAATATAATTGAATCCGGTGCAGATAAACGATATTGTGCATTTCCGTTGTGCCACATGAGGCAAATCGCGTCAAGAATGCTTGGCGCGCAAAAGGGAGAGAAACAAAAGTCTATCGCGAGTTGTAGCTCGTGTTGTAATGCCGGAAACAAATTTTCATCATAGTGAATTATCAGAATTTTCGATTCGAATAAAATGTTAGTACAATAAGAGTGATGCGACCGGGTGTTTTGAAATAAAGAAAATTACGGAAATGATTGAATATAAACAGGAAAATAATTATTTCTGCCTTTGCCCCTGGAGATATCATGATATATCGTGTTTACATTTTACACGCAATTGTATTTTGTTGAACTGCGCAACTCTTTTGTTTTTTTTTTTTTTTTTTCTTTCAATAATAATAATTCGACCGAGCCAATATTTTCCGGCATTTCGAGGTTATGTACGAGGAATTTAATCGCGTGCATAAAAGATGCACAAGAGATTATGTTTTTTATCGTTGTGACCCTGAACTTGCCCGGGAGAAAGGAAATAAAGAAAAAGGAAGGTTATGCCATCGAACCCGTGGATTCTTCGATGATTTCAAGACGCCTGAATCCCGAACACAATATTATCGTGTCGTACAGTTCTCGTCTCTTTTTGTCGTCGTTCGTTCCTTGTGTGCTCCTTGTTTTTCTTTCGTATTGGAATTAATTATTAATTGAAACCGTTCAAATGATATACGCAAACTGACGCCGCAAGCAGAGGAGCATGCTCGACATGCTCGACGTCGAAAACAATAAGCAACGCGCATGCGCTCGCCACTCTCACCATGCGCGCCAGCTGTCCTATATCCCCTCTCGCGCTGCCGCCTATACCCCCACTCCACATAATACCGGCACGCTTCCACGTGTTGAAATGTAACTATATATTTAACCCTACAACGCCAGACTGGGGTGAAAATCCACCCCGGAACAGAAAAAAAATAGTTTTTTCTTTAACTTTGTGGATTTTTCGGTCTTTAAGCAGGTTTTTCATTAACTGAAGTCAAATGAAAATAAATCTCTTGCATATCATTCTCTTTCTCATTAAAAAACGCAGTGATTCATCCCTACCATTAAAGTACTTAATCTCTGGGGAATGATGAGGAATGATTATCATTAATTATACATTTAAAAAACGCGTTAATTATTTAAGAAATAAATTGTAGCTATTATTAGTGATTTTTGTAATATTATTAACATTATATAAATAATCTTCGCAAAACAAAAAAACGTGGAAAATTTTCATTCGGGAAAATTGCAATCGTTTCAGTAGATAAACTCCGACAAAAATTCTAATAAATTTTCATATTTAATATTATTATTGTATTATTTTTATTTGTTAATATTGTAAAATTTTATATCGGCGTATTTTTCTAATCTCGAATTTACGCCAGTATCAATTATTATTTAAATTTTTTCCAAAAAGTTCAAAAAGTGTTTGTTTTTTTCCCCTAGTTATTCTTTTTAATAAAAGGAACGGAATTAAATAATCGTAAAAAAGAAATTGTTTGAATTTAAGGTGTAAATAGAGAGTTTGAAAATCTTTCTAAAATCAATCTTAGAATTTGAAAAAATAAAATAAATATAATAATGCGGGAGTGTTTGACCACAACCAGACATTTTATCATTATTTAAAACCTCATCCCACTTTTATTGATCAATCAGAGATTTTTTTTTCCTATCAACAATAACAGCAGGGAGTCTCACATTCGCGCCAGGAAGATATAAAATTCATATAGATGCTAAAATTTACATGGTGTTAAATGCTGGTCTGTATATATACACGAGAGAGCCTCGTCCACTTTGATCTCGAGGACGACTTTCACTGTTGCAAAAAGACGTCTGCTTCTCTCTGGTAGTTCCTTTATATGCGTTATTATTATTTTTTAATTCTTTTGTTTTTTTTTTTTCGTCGAGTGCGGTTAACCGCACGACGAAAATTGACGATTCAACTTTCGAACGTACGACGAGTATAGGCGAATGGGTTTCTTCGGGCTCGAAAGTCCTCGTATAAGTTCCAAGTCTTTTTCCCCATATAGTGTCTATATATATTATGACGTACGGTATTTAATAGTAACGCGAATGACGAACATGGAAAATAAATTTATTGAATAATATCTTTTTATAATCCCTCTCTATATATATATATATATATAATAGTAGCTCTTTCCGGGTTTTAACGCTAAAGGAAAAACTTGACTATTTCACAGCCAGGCCTTTTTTTATCGCGTGATTCTCCGATTCGGTTGAACACAAAAACACGATTTATTTATAACAAAAAAAATTAAACAATTCATTTTCTCTGACTCTATCGTATTCAGAATACTTTAAAGAAGAATTCTACTTTGGAAGTTTTCAAAAATTTCAATTAAAGAGGAATGGCACCCTTTTGAAAACGCTCGGGTATCACAGACCCAGTGTAGCCTTGGCGTAAGAATTAGGAAGCCTTCTAGGGTTGAGACAGATGCTCGTGGAGCGTGTGAAGAATTTTTGCTAAAATGAATGAATTTTCAGAAGTCGTCATGTTTAGATTCGATAAAAAAAAATTGACAGAATGGCAGTGATTGGAATTTAAAGTAAAATTTATTCTTCAAACAATCGGAAAAAGTAGTATAAAAATTATTTCCAAGGTTTATCAGTCTTCTGGGGAGAAAAAACTATGGTATCATTCTCATATAGGAGATGAGCAACCCTCTCGTTTCTATACTAAAAATGGCGATCGGAGAACATTGTGAACAGCCCTGCTTAGGGCATTTCTTATTTATACATTTTAATATCTTTATCTTTAATAATAGGTAATTAGAGAACAAATTGTGTACCAAAATTGTACCAAAATTTACCAGCTTTTCCAATAAATTATTAGCTAGCTCTGGAAAAATTCTAGCGAATTTTCTTTAATTATTTTTAACACAATATGTGGAATAGGTTTTCATGCAAAATGCCCTCGTTTTTTTTTGGGCATTATATTTTTTAACAAAAGGAGAATTTTATGTCGTGCTATTGCGCAAAAAAACAATTATTTCCATCAACTTTTAAAGCTATTAAAAGTTATTAATAACGAATTCGAGGAGATCTATTTTGTTTTTACTCATCTTGTATGATTTTGTTTCTCTATTAGTGGCTCGTAAATCGGATATGAAATGGATATTTTAATATTTTCTTCCAGTGGGTGTAATTAGACTATATCTCTTCCTGTCAGCCCTCAATGTGATTACATAATAATTTTAAGATACGCATGTGAGTGATGATAAATGAGTAACATCGGAAATTCGTCAAGGTTTTTCCGCTTGGAATTCTGTTATAACAGAGAACTCGAACGATAGAGCAATGAGAAAATCAGTACATCTCCGTCATGTAAGTTGGTCCAATTGTACTGCATATTATTATACGTGTTATTAAAAAAATTGCCAATTACGATGTCACAGAAAATACTGTGAGTAATTTTTTTCCGTATCAATTTGACTTAAATAAAATTTGAACAAATAAATATGACATAATCTATCCAACACACACAGATTTCATTTTATTTTCATTGCGATAACGTCTCTGGCATATTCAAAGCATGTCTCTTCGTTTGGCGACCAAAGAGTTTTTCCTGATGATATTGAATGGTTCCGAGCACCCAAGACACATGGAATTCACGACTCTGTGAAAAACAATGTTGAGACGAATAATTTAAAAATTTGCCACACACCAGAATGCAAAAAAGTCGGTACGTTATATGTCACCCAATAAATCGAATAATCATAAGCTTCACCGTGACAAAAATTAATGATTTAAACTGTTACAGCCGAAGAATTTCTCAGCAGCATGGACAAATCGATCGATCCTTGTGAAGATTTTTACGAATTTTCGTGCGGTGGATGGACAACAAAAAATCCAATACCACCGAGCTTTCCAGTCTGGAGTCGATTCATGATATTTCAAAATACAGTTAGAAGTCGTATAAGAGGTAACTCGATGAGTTTTTTTTTTTCATCAACAAATACATAAATTAGCGAAAAGAGACGTTTTGATTGTATTGAAAATTGTTTAGACTTTTTGGAAACTGAAATCGAGCCAACGGAAATTTTGCCTGTTAGACAAGCAAAAAAATGGTACCGATCCTGCATGGATATAGGTGAATATGTATTGTAAATCCTCCATCATTTTGTCAATGTATAAAGATACATTTTTTTTTAAAATAAATGTATCTCATTTCTACAGAAACTCTAGAGCGAAGGGGTATAAAACCAATTGAATCGATTCTCCTACAAGCCGGTGGTTGGCCAATATCTGTGGACAAAGAGGAATGGGATGCGGAAGAATATACTTGGCAGAAAGTTCATCTTCATTATGCTCGTTTGACAGGCTCCTATGCTTTTTATGATGTCGTAACAAATCCACCTGATGAAGAGTCACAATTTGGTGAACTACTGGTAAGAATCAATTCTATATTATTTCATTCAATTGATTTTATGAAACTTGTTACATAATTATTATATACATTTTAAGAATAAATATTTGGACATTCCATCATTCTGAGCTAAGCGATGTGAATAAATTATCAATATATTTATTATTTTTAAACAATTAAGATTCAATCACCGAAGATTCCTCTCACGGAAGAATTACCGCTGAAATATAGAAATTACACGGGTAATGATTACGATGCTTATATTCATCTCGTCGAGGCTGCAGTCGAAATGTTCATTCAACAGAATCGGGCTGATGTATCAAAAGAAAGTATGAAAAAAGAAGCAGAGGATATCGTTAAATTCGAAAAGCAGATTTACGAGGTTTGTATCATTACCGATTTTTTTATTATTATTATTTTTTTTTCAACACTTGTGCTGCCTACATATTTGTAATTCATTTTTTTTTTCTACATCTATACATTTAAATATTTATTTGTCAGCTCAGTAAAGAAGATTCAAAATATCTGGTTGGGACATTCGAAGAACTTATCGAGCTCTACGAGACTAATATAACAGCTGAAAACACGGATCACAAATTAAACGTGAGATAATTCATTGTATGAATAATTATCATTTTTTTTTTATTATCAATTAATATATCAATTACACAAAAGGCAAAGAATTTCATCTTGACTCTCATATTATTGACTAATCTTGTTGATTCGAGGATAGGCTTGCTTGCTTTGTTTAACTTTAAAAAAATTCTGATTTCGTTAATTTCAGTAAAGCATGCGAGAAGCATGGCTCAATTTAAACGTGCTCGAAGAGCCAAATTATAAACAATAAATCGATCGAGACTAAAGGATTTTGGAAACAAAAATGCACAAAAAAAAATTTCATTCGAAATCCTTTCTCTCCTATCGTTTTCATTTGGATTTCGTAAGCAGGATTATTTTGTATTTCCGTTTTTTTTTATTTATTTTTTATTTTGTGACACAACAGCCACACCCTTATTTTCTGATAGAGAGAAGGAACTTCAAGAAACGAAATATACTATGAAAATATTTTTTTCGATCAACGCTCAAACGAATTCTCTTTCAATTTCATCTAATATCACCATGTATAGCATGCAAGATTCTTTTTTCCCTTTCTTGAACACAAGATAAGGTAGAAAAAAAGAACAAATCTCAGGCCTTTTCTCACACATAATAATCTTGTCGTGAATGGAAACAGAAAAAAATCATTCGTGGCTGAATTTTTGTGGAACGTTCCCCAAATTCGTAGTCTAAAACTTTACAAACCAAGAGCGAGGTTGGGGGGGGGGGGGTATCAAAAAGGGCAAATATAATGAATTATGAAAAATGCACAAAATAGTCAACGATAATGTTTGTATCAACTAGTACAGCAAAACTACAGGTAGATCAAGTGGGGAGGTACAAAGAAAAGTGGAGATAAGAATAAAAGTGGAGGCAAGACAAATTTATATTTGAAATGATATAAGTACGCGAGAATGAACGAATACCATTCAGGACAAAGCGAGATTGCCAAAAATGCAACTGACGAAAATTAGTTTTGCGCACTAGCGTCCATATGTACACTCGAATATTTCATCTTCAACAATGTCCGAATGGCTGTCCACTGCTTGGGTTTCCTCGAGAGGTTGCCCGAACCACGATGTTCTATTAATTAAATATATATATATTTAATATAAAAAATTTAAATACAAATAAATATATATATGTACACGTAGATTATTTGTTCTATAGGTCGACTGGAAATCTATGATGCAGGATTTATTCGACGTGGTAAATATCAAAATTGACCCATCTACAGAAATTACATGCGATTTTGGATACATGAAAGGAATTTTTGAACTATTGAACAAAACTCCACAACGAACAATCGGTATGAGAAATTTTTACTTTAATTAGAATATAGTAAATTTTCGCTATGTGCACGCATATACGGTTTGGTTGATAGGGGAGTTGAAATTTTTTACATTATAATACGAATGTCCCATATTTACAACGACAGACTAGCAGTGGCGTTTTTTTTTTTTTTTTTTGTTGGCCTGTTAAAATTTTCTCGGTGGAGGTGATCGCATAATATTCAAAAAGAAAAAGCACTCGTTTATCGCCGCGCATGCAAATATCGAAAGTGCACTGTGTACTGAGAGAAATGAATTTATTAAAACCCGTTATGGTTTAAATGTATAAGATTAATTTATTTTTCGTTAATTGAGTCTAATTGGACAATTGACCATTTATATTATTATTTGATTCAATTAAACTTTGTTTCAAGTAAGTAACATTCACTTTTATTACATAACTGTGAATTTCTTTTTGTTCAATGAAAATTATAGCGATTTATCTTTCGAAAAATTTCTACTTTTGACTCGTTCAATCTGTAAAAAAAAAAAAAGAAAACTGTTAATTACATCCGCTGGAACTTTGTTGCGCTTTACCACGCGTGAACATGACGGAAGTGTACTGCATGCTGAAAAAAAATGAATTTATTTAATTTTTATACCTTATGGTCTAAATGTATAAGATTAATTTTACGTTAATTGCATAATTAGACAATGAACTATTTATATTATTATTTAATCCAAATGAACTTGGTTTGGAGTAAATAATATTCACTTTTATCACACAATTGTGAACTTTTTTTTGCTCATTGGAAAAAAATCAAAAAAAAAAACAGTCAATTACATCCACTGGACCTTTGTGGCCAATATGTTGCCGTACACAACTGAGCTGATGAGGGACGCATTATTCGAGCTAGTAAGCGAGGAGTACGGTATTACGGAGAGACCTCCACGGTACGAAAAGCTATAAATTCTCCTATTATTTTTATAATTTATTAAATTTTTTCATAACCAATCACAAAATTAAAATAAATATTTATATTTTACATTAAAGATGGTCTGAATGTGTCACTGAAATGAAAATGTCACACGCCGCTGCCTACAGATTTGTGAATAAGTATTTCAATGAGTCGACTGAGAGTCATGTAAGTTAAATAAAATTATTATCAAGCAAACGACAATTTTTACAACTGTGAAAATATTATTTTCTATCCTAGGTTGTAGCAATGATCAATAATATACGAATCGAAATGGAAAAAAAAATTGAAAATTCCAATTGGATGGATGAAACATCGAAGACATTAGCTAAAGACAAGCTCAAAAGTATGAAAATCTTTGTTGGTTTTCCCGAATGGTATAAGAACAAAACAGCAGTTATCAATCATTATAAAGGAGTAAGAAAATATTATCGCACTAATTTATCATATGATACGTATTTCATTTCCATAATTCGTACATTGAAATGAGAAAGAATCATTACAAACTCTATTGATTTGAATAATTTTATTGTGCAGTTAACGATCGGTTCGGAATACTTTGATAATACTTTGAGCTACATTCGATACAAGAGTAAACAGAAATTGAAAGCTTACACGACGCCAATGAAAAATAGAGACAAGTAAGTAAAAGTGTATATTATTATGATTTTATAACAGAAAAAATATATATATATAATTATTGTTACGCATACGCTGAAAACGTTTTTCATTTTCATTATAAAATTTATCAATTTTTAGCTGGCACATCGATCCAATCACTGTAAATGCTTATTATGTCTTACAAGACAACGCTGTTAGTAAGTATTGTGTGTTTGAACTATGTCATTTTTTTTATTCCTCATTTTACGAATTTTATTAATTTTTTTTAAATTTAAATTTGTATCAGATATACCTGCAGTCGATTTGCAAGCTCCTCTATTCACAAAAAAACTTCCCGAGTAAGTCTACAGTGATTTTGTCCTCATTTGTTTATCTCAGAGGTACAATAATTGTCGTCATGTTTGTATGAAAAAAAAATTGATTTATTTTTTGTTTCAGTAACGTTAATTATGGAATTGCTGGTGTGGTAGTTGGTCATGAAATAAGTCATGGTTTCGATGATACTGGTGAGTCTTTATCTCATAAATATATGCTTTATCTTATATATACCCCAAATTATTGGATTTAATGAAAAAATATTTTTACCAATATACAACTTGACCCTTCGATATTTAAACATTCCAATCGATACGAAAAAAAGTTACATTTAGAAACTTTCACATTATCTTCTTATTCTTAGTTATTCAAAGTATCTTCTGTAAGGAAAGACATTTCATACTTTCGGCTGCCGAAGAAATTTCTTTTTTTTTAATATATAAAAAATAAATAAGAAATTTTCCCTGCTTCAATTTTCTCGCCAGCTTGGGATTGTAATATTTGCTTGAGTTTCAAATATTTTTTAAAATATTCAAACACTTATAAAATCTGAAAGCCTTGGTGAATGTAAATCGCTTCATGCTCATTAACGTGCACAGGATAATCTAAGATCACATGGTTTAGATTATCTAGATATTTTTAGAGATTTGATGTACTGTTTTATCTGAAAAAAAAATGTAGTTCATGTCTGCATAATTCTGAGACGATGACAAGTTTGCAAAATCAAGTTTTATAATTATAACTTATGTGAATTCAATTCGATATAAATTTTTAATAATAACTGAATATACGATTGAAGGTATTAGGTTGGGTAAGAATGGAGACGAAACGGAACTTTCTGAAAAGATGCTTAAGAGCTATTACCAAAGAGCAGACTGTTTTCTCGATCAATTTGACCAATATTATGGTGAAAATAATTCATCAAAGTCCGAGGAAGTTACATCGAAAATTGAGGTTTTCAAGCATATTTAAAAATAGCTTAAAAAATAATTTATCCTTTGACAAACAGAGAAGAATCTTTTGAAATAATCTTTTCACAGGAAAAAAGGAAAGCAATGAGTATGATGACGAGAGGAGAAAATATTGCTGATACTACTGGTGTCCAGGCTGTTTTCCACGCTTATCAAATGCGAAATAAATCAGGAGATGACTTGAAACTTCCAGGATTTGAAGAATTTACGGACGATCAACTTTTCTTCCTTTCGTTTGCAGCCGTAAGTTATTTAGATACTAATTTTTTTTTTTTGATAACTTACTCGTATATAATATCCTTAAAATTACAAATGGCTTATGGGTTAAAAAAATTCACCGTATCATAAAATTCATTGCCAATTCTTATCGAGTTAAAAATACAATTTTATCTATCACCTCTCGATAAATAATTAATTTATGAATTAATAGTCAGACAATTTATGAATCAATAGGAGTCACAGTATTCACTTTTATGAGAATAATTGAAAATCAAAAAAATCTAGCTAGTCAAAAACATCATAATACATAAAAAATTATTACACCTTAATACATACCTTAATACATAAAAAATTCTAAATGAATTTATATTACGAGCAATTTTTTTGAAAATTGTCAAACTTTCGAAACTAGTCATCTACGATTTTTTAAAAATTGTTTATGTGTGTGGATTTTTGTTAATTTTGTACTACATCACCCTTACTGACGGCTTTCCGAGGATTCTGTCAATATTACGTTGAATCTAATTAATTTACTCAATGAAACAATAGATACAATTTTTTTTTCTGCCGATAAATAGAATAATAAAATTCTAATCAAATCGAAATTTTTGGACACAGATGTGGTGTAAAATAGGAACGCCGGAATATGAGGCGAAGCAAAAAGAATCACTGGATGAACACAGTCCATCGAAGTTTCGAGTGATCGGTGCTGTTTCAAACACCAAAGATTTTGCAAAAGCTTTTAATTGCCCAGTGGGAAGTTCCATGAATCCCAGCAACAAGTGCAACATTTGGCAAAAACCAGAAGTTGCCAAAACATTCGAGTCAGCTTGGGTGAGAAAAAATTATGGTAATTGGCTGAATCAATGGAGGAGTTTGAATTTCGGGAAGTTATGAAGCCCATCGATGTGGTTGAATATTGAATTCTCAAAACCAAATAATATTACGGAGCTCTAAACGCTTCACCACTCAAATAATCAAGCACAAAATAAAATTTTATCACTGTGTCGCATTCATTATTTTCTCTCTACAATATAAAAAAAATTAATTATTAAGTAAAGAGCTTATATATAGAAATATATATCTTGTTATAATAATAATTTTGCTTGGAACCTTCGAGTAAATAAATATTGGTCGTATCTGATGAGGTGAAGGATGAAGTACACCTTTCAAATGTCGATAAATTTCTATATACCGAACGTTTCATTTGAACCAAAGCAAAGAGGGAGTTGGATGAGTTGGTATTTGAAGCTCTTTCGCTCTTTTCTTTGAGATCACATACAAACATAGAAGCTCACACGCTTAGCTCACCAGCCTGCTCCAATGAGTACTTATGTGAGCCTGTGTGAATGTTATGGGAGTCTTTCTGTATGGCCAAAGGAGAGAGCTTAAACTTGCAGCCTTAAATCCCTCTCTGATTCGGTTCAAATGAGACACCCGGTGTGTAGACCACCACCCTCAATTTTTTTTACATGATAATGGCGTCAAAACAAAACAAAAAAAATACGTATATGTATATCAATGGTGCGTTTAAAGAGCCGACAAACAGCGAGCGAAAGTGAGCCGTCACTTTGCACGATTCACATCTCGCATCGCGAGTTTATCGGCTTCAATAATTTTATTATAATTTATGGCGCGCCTACGTGATGAGGAGTTCCCTCAACTTGAGACACTTCGTGATTTTATTTCAGCTCGTTACTTCTCTCTTTAATCGCACAGTGGCTGACTCTCTTAATCGCAAATACATGTAGACGATGAGGCTTCACCGGAAGTAATAGTAGGGAAGCCAAGCCTGGTGATTTAGAAGCTTTGTGAAAGCCTTCATGATCTCTCTTGCGCTCTCGGTATCGCCGTATACCGATGGGATGAACGTTCCAAGAATTAATGATGATTGATAAGTCCGAGGACGAAAAATAAGCATCGGGAGAGAAGAACAAGATTTCCCTTTTTATTTTTTCCTTTTTTTTATTCTTGTCGGTTTTATATAATATATTGCATTATAAGTACTTGTAGACATATATATATATATATATATATATATATATATATATGTATATATGTTAGACAGCAGCTATATGCTTATACTATTTTATTATTTTACCGTTTTTCCTCGAGGCCTTTGGTCATTAGTTGATTTCCCTGGAGGCACATACACACGAGAGAGCAATTTACTTGACGTGAATCAAAGTATCATTCAATAATTGTATCCTTTGGGTAGCAAATGTTCGAAAAACGATATTACAACACTTGCAATGGATGGATGGGCCCTCTCTCTTTCTCTCTCTCTCTCTCTCTCTCTCTCTCTCTCTCTCTCTCTCTCTCTCTCTGTTACGGTGGCTGTGTAGTGCCCACGAACGATGATGGTGCAACTTGACGAAAAATAAAAGGCCAGAAGCCACGACCACTCGTCCTTGTTGCACAAGATCATTATATATATATATATATATGCCATAATGAAGGATGATTAATAGCAAATTTTCATAAATTGCATACCCATGGATATTATTGCGAGAAAAAAGTTCGCACTTTAGTCGACTACGACTTATGAGGTTGTCAACAACTCTTGCAATTTTATAGATGAACAAGTTGATTCTCTCATTAGTACAATAACGTTTTCAATTCTGTCATTATTGAGACAAATTGACATAATTTTCTTCGAGCTTTGTTAACATTTATCTATATTAAAAGTTACAAATTTTCTTAGTAAACATTTACTGACTTGAATATTTAAAAATTGTTATTTGAAAAAAAAAAAAAACAATTATTACTATTATCCCATCATGATTTATCGATTCATCGATGAATGAAAACCGTAACGTTTATAATCACACAAAATCAATTGTATTGGCAACACTTTCGTATCGTACAGTGAAACTCGTAAGTATTGCGAAAGCTCCGGAAAACTATTCTGGATTAATGTTGGGCAATGTGCCCAAACGCGGTTTGTTGTGGTCGAATCGAAAACACGTATCAGATGGTAAAATGCGTTACGAATTCAATCACGTACTTTTGTCGCACCGCGTAATGGAAGGTATTCTCTCGTTGCTTATTTTTTATTTTTTATTTTTTATTTTTTATTTTTTATTTTTTATTTTTTTACAAATAAAGGAGTTACAACAAATCGCCTGTGAATTTTTCTATGATTCGATTATCATCTTCCTGATTGCAACCTCCCAATGTCTGACTCATAATATCCTGACTACTTTGTATCTCGAGCTACGTCTGAGCTAAGCCTGTCCGTTTTCACTTGTCGCGACTTTCGATCGAGACAACGGGCGCTAATTTTCGTAAGATGGAAGTGCAAAATGATTTTTTTTAAAGCAAATTCTTCTCGTCCATAACTACTGGATTTTTTGGACGGTAAAAAAATTGAATATGCACGATTATAAAATCCAAAGAAATTACCTCAAACGATATTCACGTGTATGAACTTTTTTTTTAAATCAGATGGATGATCAAACATAGAAATATTTTCATCATAAATGCAAAAGTATGGTCGCCATTTTCCAGAGGGCAAAAGTTCTCCGATGAGTTGTGATACTCACATTTCAACTGTCATATACATATATATATATGTTTTTATACGCTACAATTGATCTGCAATGAATGATCTTCATCTGTGAATCTCGCAAATAATTCATATATTTCCTTTTTTTTTTTTTTTTCATTATATCTCATCTCTTTTATACTCTTATCACTTCGCATGTCGCGGAAGTTTGGCTTCCTGTCTCGGAGAATGTACATCTCTCATGTTTGTACCTGCATTTATGTTTTATTATCAAGAGACTGCACGCACATATATACATGTAAATATATATATAAGCACGCTCGTGTTTCACCACAAAAGGCAAGTAGATATGTATGGGGAGTATAATATATGGAGAATTGTATATAGAAAAATATTTATATATATATATGTATATATATATATTCGAGTATATACATATATGTTAAAATGTATACATAGTACGTGCAGGTAAAAAAATATATAGGTATATATATATATATATATATATATATATATATACTGGCCCCTCACACCCGGCTTGTAAACACCGTTTCTTCTGGTGGCCAGTCACCAACAGGTAAAGTCTCGGCACCGACCAACGGTGGGAGTCAGTTCTGTTATAGTAGGCCACGAGGCAGGCCAAGCCAGTAAGCGCGTTCCTGGTTGCATGCTCGCAACTCTCTCTTCGCTGGATTAAGGCCTCTGTAAAATCCTGAACGACGTCTACAGACACAAACTGTCTGTGTCTGAGACTCTCTGTCGATCGGCAAACGCTTGGATTAAATACACACTCGATTTAAAAAAAATATATATATATATTGTTATTTTTGTCACTAAACTCGTAGATCAAGTTTATTTTTTTTCTTCATATTTTTATTTATATTTATTTATCTGGACACGTCAAATGATTTTTTTAACGCGTCATACGAAGTGAGGAAGATCCTACGAGTAAAAGGAAACAACAAAAAATCAAAGTCTCTTTTGAGTGAAAATTTTTTCGCGAATTAAATTGGAAATCGATGAGAGTCGTGAAGAAGGAAGAAAATAATCATCATTTCATTTTTATTGAGACTTTGAGTTAACGGGGTCTACTGATCGGAATTCGGAGCATCGCGATGATTGTGCGCGTCTATGTGTGTAGATGGTAGAAACTTTATCGAGATATTTGTGTGAGAGTCGGAGAGTCCCAATAGAAAGGAATATTGCTTTGAGATATTTTGAAAAAATTCATTCATGGATGAAAATCAACAAAGTTATTCAATGTCGTAAATTCACTGATGAAAAATAATTTTAAACAAATCCAATAATATTTCGTCGTGTAAGTGTGCACGCAAGTTCGTTTGTGTGTATGTGTGTGTGTGAGTGAGTGAGTGAGTGTGAGTGAGTGAGTGAGTGTGGGTGTGTGTGTGTGTGTATATATTTGTGGAAAGCATGCTTTTATATATTTCACGGTGAAAGTGCAAAACGAAATTGGTAACTGAAACGTCACACGCGGACCCTCAATCAGTGCGGTGGGCACATGAAATTGTTGTTTACATCTGATCATCTCAATTTCAACTCGACATTATTGACGGAAATCCTGCAATATAGATTTGTGTGTATCAACGAGAATCAGCCGATGATACAGATACGATATCGAGGGAGGGAAAGATGGATTTTTAATAATAATAGGCCAGAGAGGGGAGAGAGAGAGAGAGAGAGAGAGACAGTGATTAAGAATTGGCGGTAAACGAAGAAAACGACACGTGCGATGTTTGCCAAAATTTTCGTAACTTTTTGGATACTTCCTTGGATTGGTATAATCGGTGAGTATTTTATAAAATATTGTTATTAATTATTAAAATTGTGTTAAATATGCTAAAATTTCATTCAATGCCTCATCATTTAATCAATAATATTTTTATTATATTTCACAAATTAATCAATTGTTATATGTGTACAAACGAATTTTCTACCTTCCTGGAAATATTTAAATATTCACATCCCGACCGCGGAAGAAAAAATAAAAAAAGCGAGATTGACAAATAAAAATACGCGTATAAAATTCTTTCTAGCATCATTTTGACGCTTTTACATCTGGTATTACGCGCGGTCATCATACATCGCCGAATTACTTTTTTGTACCAGTAAACACCGGAGAGGAGTACAAAGAGATTAATCGTGAGGCTGTTACTAATCGCGAATAATTGACTCGAAGGTCACGAGAATGTACATTGAAAAATTATTTACACAGACTCAAGTTTTAATACACAACATTGACGTTGTGATGAATAGTATGGCACGTCTATTATGTATACACATATATATTTATATGTGCAATTTATAACATATATATATATATATATATATATATATATATATATATAATAAATATACTATCATATCTATTATATAAAGTTTTGGTCATAGACGTTTTAGTTTGTCCGCCAGCAAATCTCATCATGTGCAACGATTCTTATCGAATCCGATAAATAACAAGTAATCAAGAGGTATGTCACGAAGCAACAAAAATAATCATGTGTGTCCGTTTGCGAGACTTTTACTACTGTCACGGAGAGGGGGAGGAGGAGATATAATTGAAAAACGTATTATTTGTTTCCTGTCATATTTTTCATGTTTCGTATAAACTAATTTTTTTTAATACAGCCACGTATTTCTGTAGGACTATAAGGAAAAAAAATGGCAGTTTCAAATTAATTAAAAAATGAAAATGTTTAAAATCCTAAAATAATATGATTCATGATTATAAAATTTAAAGAAATATTATTGTCGATATTTTATGAGAGAGTTTGAAAATATTAGTGTCGTTGTTCACGAGAGGGCTTCCCTCTCGAGCTTGTTAACAAATTGACGACGATTGGCTAATCACGAGAAAACGTCACAAGTGTGAAGTGTGAGACGAGGTCAGAGACTCGAGCAAATCGACGTGTCTTTCGTTTCACTGCGAGAGCTCCTTGCCTGCTATAAATAGGGAAAATTAATGGGAAACTCTCGAAGCTCAAGAGTAATCACTCGCGAAAGAGAAGAGAGAGGATATGAGGTAATCTCTACGAAATTCCGATCACGTGCGCACTCATTTATCTCCACGTACGTGCACTCTGAACTCTCTTGTCTCGTCCAAGTCTGCGAATAAGGAAAGCTTTGACCTTTAAAAAATTAAATTACAAAATTATCCATTCTTCTAAACAACACTTTTTTTTAAAGATATTAATTAAACAATGCAATCCAATACATGCAAAATTGAATTCTTAAACGAAAAAAAAAAAAACAAAATCTATTTAATTTTTTTATTATTAATTTTTTTGATATTTGAACAATAAAACGTGAACGAAGGTGAAAATTTGTACTTTTTTTTTCAACCGCCAAATGAGGAAGATAAGCAGACAAATGGCAACGAGTAAAGTAGTGACCAGTGGGACTGACTGTTTCTCTCGAGGATTTATATATATATATATATATATTATGGATGTGCAAACGTTACGAGAAGTCAGTGAAAGCGATTTTCGTTTGTACATTATGCACACGTATTCGCGTATCATATACATCAGTGACGAATACATAGTAGACTAATTGCACGTATACGTGCAAGAGGAGGGGTTAATATGTATATGTATATAAACGGGCAAGCTTCGTCGAACGGATTGTCAAATTGAACGAAGAAAAAAAAAAGAATAGAGCTATACGCAAGAATATAATAAAATACATCTTGTGCACGAGATTCTTTACGATATAAGGATATGAGTAGAACGAGGTAAATCGCAAGGTCCTTGTCAATTGTCTATCAAGTGATGTTTTTACATTTATATGAGGCCCTGCAGGTCAAATCTGCAGGGCCATGAAATCCACTTTTTATCCCATTTTAGTAATCCATTTTAGTAACATCAATTGTCAGATTAAAAGAAATCGCGATTATCAAGTATCAGTATTTTAATGAGGGCTGTTAGCCATTGGGGGTTTGCCTGAATTTTTTTACAATAAATTCATCGTTACATCCCAAATTTTTAGACTCTCCCGAAGATGGACAAAATAGGTGCTAGAATAAAATGTAAATTATAAATAATCATTTTTGCTAAATTTTTATTATTTTTTTTAATAAGGAAATTGGTGGGAAATCTTTGTTTTATGATATTTCACAACGTAACAAAATAGTAAAAAAAAATGGTAAGATTAGCACTGTTAATTTTACCAAGAATGGACTATGTAAGTGTGTAATAGAATAAATAAATAAATATATACATATATATATATCGTCTTCTCTATAGGGAGAATCGCTCCGAGAGCCTCGCTTAAAAATTAAATAAATTTTGTTCCCCTACATATGGAGACATTTTTATTACTCGCATCCCGGAAATCAAAGTTTCTTCTTCATTCATTTGTCATCCGCACACTACGACAATGACGGAAATGAATGAGCTATTCAACAACGTTATAGTCCTTTTAAGAGGATTTCGAATTTGCCTGTCATATATGTACACCCGTATGTTGAATGATTCGAAATCGTCCCATATTTTTTATCTTCAATTGTGTCGTTCTGAATTTCTCTATTGCCTGATTTTACAATTGCACAAACACATCAAGTTTTTCACCAATAATAATAATAGCTTGACAACATTTTCTTCTAATATATTTTTTTTTAAACAGCGCTAATTAAATAATCGTGTCACGAAACATTGAGAGAGTGCGAATGACGAGTTCAAAATTTCTCCGGATCTGTATCTCCAAGATATCTTTCTAATTTTACGTAACTCAAATACGTCCGTGACAAAAACCGTCCTCACTTCCGTGATTTTCGTTCCGCTGATCTATCTATATATATATATATATATATATTGGTATTTTTTTTTGTGACGAAAGCAATGAGTGACGCAGTCAGAGTCTCGTCCGTAATTGCTCGGAAGTTCCCCAAAGAACAAAATCGTTCGTTATTTGAGTTATGAAGCTGCTTTCTCCTTTCTTAAAAAAAAATAGCATCACGCCATTATCATCGTGTCTCGCAGGTCCAAACTGAAGCTCCAAATGAATATATTATTATTTCGGTATTCTTTTCGCCACGATATTTTCTCGATAAAAAAAAAATCGAGGAATGAGCAATTTAGTTCAAACATCCAACAATTAGCTTGACGAATGTTACAAATTCTTTTTAATTCGATAAAATGTAGAAGTTTTGTTCGGTTAAAAGTTGGCCATGAATTTAAAGCTTTTTTTTCTACGGAAAATCAATAATGATAATAATAATAATGAAAATTTGAAATTATTATTATGAATTTGGCACACGAGCAAAAAAAAATGTTTAATTCTTATCTGAGAGAGGCAATTTAATCCAGGCATTCAGGCAACTGACCGTACGAATATTGCAATTCTGATGTAATTTATAAAGATGCTCTCGTATAATTTGAATTACATTTTAATTCAACCAAATGAAAATATTACCTCGTGTCATTTCAACATTAACATAAAAATCAACCAGACGAGTTTATTTAGAAAAAAAAAAATGACTCCTCCGAAAAGTCTCATCCGGACGCAGATAATTAATTATTCATCATTTCGTCTACTAATTGATTCCATAAATCAGGTCACCCGTTTTGGAACAGAGTCCGAGAGTTCGACGTCGGGTAGCCTCATTTTCATATAGACCAACGAATGAAGAATAAATGAATGAATTTAAAAAGAAAAAGGAGAAAAAAAAACGAAGTGAAAAGATCAGAATTGGAAGAGAAGTGAGAAAAAAAGAAAGAAACAGACGTCGTAACGTCCTACACCTTCATTAGTAAATTGGTGGACATTGCTTTGACCATTTTTATACCATAAAGTTTCTTGTTTTGCATAAACCGTAAAATCTTGACGATTTCAAAGGCCTCAAAAGCGTCAAAAAAATATACCTCACGAGTCTCAAAAATCCAATAGAAGTCGTACACATTCAACTCTTTGAGTCTCGCAAAATATATATTCGAGGCATAAAGCCTCATTTTTAAATGTCACACGTGCCTCGTTGTTGGCATTTTTTCAAGCTTGTCAATGATTTTTTTATTTTTTTTTTAAAGAAAATATAAGACAAACTACACAATGCTGTGTCATCCAGTTTCCATTGTTGGTACACGTCTAACGAACGAAATTTTATTTTCACGGTTGGTGGGTACAATGGATACGAGTACAATGGGCATTGTTGGAAGGATATTATACCGTCATAGAGGTAGCAGCAAAATAAAAAATATCTTGCGTAATTTTGGTTTAATTTTACCCCTGTTTATGAATATATAATTGTTCGTTGAGCGACAATAATATAACATTTAAAATTTTCATCTGTATCATCCAGGAGGACTTGTTTATTTTCTTGTTTTTTTTTTCTGGTGTTAATGTAGAAATGAAAATAAAAAAATTAAAGATTTATCCAGCAAATCTCTCCAGTGTCCTCGCCAAATCCCTATTCCGGAACACGTCGAATAATTATTTCGGGCAAAAAGGAACGCTCCGTCGAAACTTCTCGAGAGAGCGAACATTTCCCAATTCGATAGGATGTTCATTGTTTGCTCGTAAAAAGTAAAACAATTGAAAATAAAATCATCCTATTGCAACAACACCGGATGACAAGAATTTCCCTTTTTCTGTGCCATGAATTAAGGATGTCCTGGAGGTACAAACGGAAACAAAAATTTAATTTGACCAGAATTTGAGTATTTTGCGATAGGATAAAAATCTGAAACAAAATTATCCATACTGAAGATACTAAAAGAAGATTCATTTTGCCTCATAATAGTATCCAAAAGTTATTAACAAAATGGTAAAAATAATTTGTTCAACAAATTTTCCAGTAACTATTATATCTGTGCTTACGAAATGTATTTGTGTAATTTTTTTTTTGAGCGCATCTGAATTTTTTGAGAACTTTCTCACAATTGTCAAATTAAAATTGGTTGTTCGATTATTATTATTATTATTATTATTATTAAAAATTAGTGTTCTTAGGATTATCTGTATGGTTAATTTTTTTAAGATTTTTATCGTATCACGAAGTATCTTGGTCGAATCATATGTTTGCCACCGATTGTACCCGCAGAACATCCTTAATGAGATGGTATATATATATTTGTGGTGAAATAAAATGTTAAAACATTTCGACAATTTCGTGCTTCGGTACGGAACGAACTCTTTTCGGAGCGGAACGCCTATCTTTCGCTGTGAATTACTCGCTTACTGGTGCAAGCAGACGAAGAAGAAGTAGAAGAAGAAGAAGAAGGAGAAGAAGAAGAAAAGTGGCCAGACTACCGTTCGTTTTTGCGCGGTCCATTGAACCAATAACATCGCGAAACGCGTCGTTACACAGACCTGCGTTGCCATTTGGTAGCACGCAAAGAGACGCATCAGTATTTTTTTTTTTATGCACTGCTCGTCTCTCGGTGTCAAGTGGTACCAACGGGAGATGCACTAATGCACTCCCGGAGTGCAGCTTGTAAATGTCAACAATGAATCTTTTTTGCATAGCCATTAAGCTGTCCCACAAGTTCAGTATGAGCTGCGACCGCACAGTCTCTCTGAATACTTTTTTTTCTCCATCGTAATACTCACAATGCACTTTAAGATGCACTATAATATATGCAATATGACTTTACACTACGTGATGCACCAGGTGATGCAGTACATAATGCACTAATTGGTGCACTAATTTATTAAGTGCACCACGTGATGCACCAACTTATGCACACGTCATTTTTACAGTACGCGACGTAAGGATTTATACTGTAAATCGTAGACCACGTGATATGCACAACGTGCTGTTTTATTATATGAAATAAACCAGCTGCTGCTCGTCGCTTCGTACACGTTGAATCAGTGTAAAAACATTTTACCTCTTTTTACCCCTCTTAGAGGTTAAATTTCAAAAAATCTCTGTTTAGTGAGTCTCCACATTATAAAATAAAACTACTGATTAAATTTCAAATTTATAGTTTCAGCGGTTTCGGCTCGGCGATAATGAATCAGTCAGTCAGGACATGTTATTTTTAATGTACAGAGATTATGTACTAATTGGTGGATTATTTTTTTTATTGTTTACTAATATTATGTACTATGATGTACTAATTATGTACTTGAAAAATGACAAAATGATGTACTAATTGGTGTATAATTTATTTGGTGCATAATGCACTAATTTATACGCTGCGTGCATGTGCTAATTTATAAATTAATTCAAGCCCAACGTACATAACACACCTGTTTGGGCCTTATACGTGGTGAGCTGCATCAAGCATTATTTGATACCCTGATTTATGCACATCACAACTTGAATAGTACGTGACGTAATGATTTATACTGTAAATCGTAGACCACGTGATATGCACAACGTGCTCTTTTATTATATGAAATAAATTATATATACTAATTGGTGCACAATGCACTAATTTATTCCCTGCGTGTATGTGCTAATTTATAAATTAATTAATGGCCAACGTATTATAAGGCACCTGTTTGGGCCTTACGTGGTGCACTTCATCAAGCATTAACTTGATGCAATGATTAATACATCAACTGATAAACTAATTTCTGCATTTATTTATGCGCTAGAGAATATATTCTGCTGTACTTTCAATTTAAATATAAAATTCCTATTAATTGATCAAATTGAGGAAAAAATGAACTTGTCATCATTTTTTATTTATTTACTTAATTATTTATTTTGGTCGTGCTCAAAATCATCTCGTCATCTCGTGTGACACAAGAGCTCACGTCGAAATCCGTCCTGTGTGAGATCCGTCGAAATTCGACGGATCTTATACACGTACAGACACACACACACACACACACACACGTAGACGAGTTCGGTGACCCTTGTCGAGACGAGGGCCCGTATCTCCTGCCAGGTCGCTGGTAACTGTGTCACCGGGAGATTTCAAGAGATCCTCTAATCTACGATCATACGAAGATTCTTTTTTATTTCGCTCCTGACTTCTCGTCCAGACTACACAAATCTTCGGATGAATACATCATGTCCGTTAGTTCTTTCCTTTCTCACTCTTGAACGCTGCGAATCTCTCAAGCTGCAATTAACGATGGTACAGCGAGTATGACGGTGCGTCTAACGCAATAATGGCTACTGCACATTTATATTTACAATTTAACGTCGACTTCAATGCTACTGACGAGCGAATAACTCAGACTGTATATGGACGTTTATAATGCAGCACAGCAAAAAAAAAACGAATCGAGCACTCCATTTCCATCAAGATTCTCATTCAAATATGACGAAATTTCGAGTAATCTCAATCGAGATACCTTCTTATACAACTAATTCGAGCTAAAACTATTAATTAATTTTTTTATCCATCTTTAACGACCGGAAATTTGTTCTTCTTCCATTAAAGGCTGCATAATATAAGTCGTTTTTTTTTTTTCATTACTCAATAAAGAATTAAAGAGCTTCTAAAGATGATGAAGAAAAAAAGACTCATCGTCTGAATGGAGGCTTCATCGGACGGTTCGGTGTATATATATATATATATATATATATATATATATATATATATATATATATATATATATACCGTTGTGTCTCGCTGCGCTCTAAGAGAGCGTCATCGTTCATGCCGGAGATACCACGAGAGATGCAAGAAGAAGGCTCATTGTCTCGTAAGACCCGTTAAGTCCCATATGCCGATCTGTTCATTTACCTTTTTCTTCTATATGTACATAGCACTTTTAAGTACATGGGATATGCATGTATAACGTCTATACTCACTCACCCAATTTACACGAGTCGTTCGTTTCCTCGAGTAAAACGTTACGCGAAGAATGTGCTTTCGCGTATCAAAAGACTCGTCTCTGTATCGTAAAATATTCACGAGCAAAGTAAACGGGCGGAAGGATAAAATCGCACACGGAAAAGATAAGCGAAAAATTCACCGTACCAGATTCGCTACAACGATTCTCGATATAATCAAACACGAGAAGAGCCGTTCGTGCAAGAAAAAAACGAGAAATAAAAGAAGATATGCAAGTCGCGAGTGAATAAGGAAATTGCAATGACAGAATAAAAAGCAGAAACTCAAAGGCCTATATAAATTGGTAACACGGTTATCCCAGAGACCCAGACTCGGAGACTTTTCTCGTACAATGGGAGACGTTGGCGATGATGCCAAATGATAAATAATAAGAGTAATTTAATGCTAAATGGAGAATTGAAATTCTCAAGTCTTGAGAGCAGTACATCTTACTGTATCCCACAAGCGCAGACTCTATAGGCATTCATATATTTATATAGGTTTTTTTTTTTTTTAAGTGGTGGATAAAAATAGTGGATAAATAAAATTAAGTCCATGCGGAATGTCCAACTTTTTAAAAAGTTCAGAAAATAATTTTCGTCCACGACGTATATTATTTTTTTACTGAAGAAAAAAATACGAAACAAAAACCAACGATTAAAAATTAATTGTTATTTTTATATCGTGAATAATCTCAGACATGTCTGGCCATCAGAGATAAGTAATTTAAAGATAAATTGTCAATGGAATACAACGAAGCAGTTTATACAAGTATTGAAAATAAATTTCGTCAAAGAATCGACACTTTTTGTTGTAACGAAAAAGAAAAAAAAAAATACAATCATTTGTGATAAAAAATT
Organism: Dyspetes luteomarginatus; assembly: GCA_963669185.1. Lineage (NCBI taxonomy): Eukaryota > Metazoa > Arthropoda > Insecta > Hymenoptera > Ichneumonidae > Dyspetes > Dyspetes luteomarginatus. The sequence goes on along the minus strand of OY769903.1, from coordinate 22,402,153 downwards.
ACGTGTCAAGTTGAAATACGAAACTATTTCAGACGCGTGCGGTCGGTACACACTCCGCGAATAGAAAGGGAGCATGAATCTAAGGCACGAGAGAAAAATAAAAAAAAAATGAAAAAAAAAAAAATTTATGCACAATTGCACGCTCGTTGCCTCGACCGAGATCAATTTTTCTTGTCCCCTGTCGTGTTTGCCGCACCGCACAATTACGCAATGTGCGAGAATATTATTTTTCTCGGCAGGGAAAAAAATGTTATCGTTTCCCAGAGATTGTGCGCAATCTCGAAAAATTCCTTCCGCTCTCGATACACTTTGGATAAATTGAGAATTACGATTATGTTCATATTTAAATAACAACAAAAAAAAAACAAAAAAAAAAAGATTTCCATTGCAGAGACGTGACATTTTATTCTCCAAGAAACACGAACTTTGCGTGACCAATCTCATCGTCTCATAATCGTAAGACATACACGAAGAATCCGCGTAAGACTTTGTTAGCATGCAGGAGAGCCAGAGGATATGGGTCGTAAGTTCAAAAGTTTTGTCTCGTTGAGACTGCAATAGGGAAAAAATTACAGAACTATGACCAATGAATAGACCCATGCAATTTGCAACCGTAAATGTGACTTTTATACCCCAGATTCCCAGATACACGATGTGAAAAAAGAAAGAGTCGTAAAAAGACAGGTAGGAGCAACTGCAGCTGTGGCAGTTTTCTCACAGTCATTCTCGTCATGTAACTTGAAATGCTAAAAAGAAAAAATTACTTTTTTTTTTTGCGCTATTCACATGGAATTATTTTGTTCACGACAAACATTCGGTGTGATTCCTTATCAGCAAAAAATGTCCGAATGAATAGGCTAAAAAAAACTATTTCAACGATATGCAAAAATTTGGGAAAGTCGATTTAAAAAAATTGTAAAATATTTAAAATTAATGGTAACCTACTATTTTTAAAGCTTCATTTGAAAAAAACTATTTCGAATCTCTCAGGAACTGAAAAGTGTAAGAAAGTCGATTTCAAGTATTCATAATTTTAATCGCGTTCAAATGCTACATATATGTATATTTTTATGGTGTGTTAAAAACGTCGTGACTAGGCTCGGGAAATGTCCATGAAAACATTTCGATTTTTTTATTTTTTGTGGCTGTGACAGCAGCTTGAAAATTCCGAAAATCAGATTGAAACGATATATGCAAAAATTTGGGAAAGTCGATTTTAAAAAATTGTAAAATATTTAAAATTAATGGTAACCTACTATTTTTAAAGCTTGAATAATAATGAAGAAAATAACCAGCACAAGATGGACTCGCTACTTTATCGAAAAGCAAAGTTATCATTGAATCAATTTATTTTCTACCAATTGTGGGAGATTTAAAAAAAAAGATTTTCTCAACAATTGACAAATTTGTGTTAATTCGAACATTAATTATTTATTGGTAATATGATAATTATTTCAGTTTATTATCTATATAATTTGTGCTAAAAAATTCAATCTGAACTGTCAACCTGTCTGTCTACATCCATCATACTATATGCGATCGCTTTTGTATATCTGCCATAGTCGGGATGAGCGTATCGTAATAAAACGGCACGTGTGCCGCGCGTGAATGAGGACTCTCCTAAGCCGGGACGGTGTCTATTAGCTATATATATATATGAATCATTGTCGCGATTAAATCGCTATAAAGAGGCAGAGGAATAAAAGCAACAGAGAGGAAGAGAGAGAGAGAGATCGCCAAAGTTCGTATACATTTGCGATCGCCACGGATCGCTCGTACCCTCAAACCGTTAACGCATCATCATGCGTTTTGAGTCACAAATTTTATGCCATGTGGCCCGGGGGAATTATTATACGAGTTGCTCGTCTCTCTCATATATCTCATCATCGCAATAATTGGTATATAATGCAAAAGTCTCTCGCGTAAAAAATCTCTTGCCATTAATTATAAACGCAGGAACATAATAAAAAAATTACATAAAAATAACTAATAATAATAATAATAATAATAATGAAATTATTAATTTGATAAAAATGGTTGTTTAAAATCACCAGGAGACCCCACCGAGGCCCAAAATTTTCCGGGCATTTTGGATGAGTCGCTGGACGAGCGTCACGACTATGAGATTTTTAAGGCAGTCGTCGACTCGATGAAACAGTGGGAAAATCACAAGAAAAATCCACACAGGACAAAGAGAGAAGCATCAAGAGTATGTTACGAGGATGTCGGATGTTTTGAGGATACTGGACCATTCAGTTATCTCGAGATGCTGCCGTCCCATCCAAAAGACGTTGGCACCAGGTAAACAAATTTTCCAAAAATCGATATATTTTTGTAATAATTTTCCTATATTTTTTTGTTGCTGCTTTTAATAATCTTTTTTTTTTTTTTCTTCAGATTTTTTATGTACGGTAGTAGAAAAGCGAGGTCAGTTCCCATGGAAGTGTCGGCTGACGATATCAACGACAAAGCAAATAACGCCATAGATCCTGATCTTCCAACCAAAGTCATAGTTCATGGTTTTGGCTCGGGATGCGAGCATGTCTGGGTTTACGAAATGCGTTCGGCTCTCATGTCTGTTCACGATTGCAACATTGGTGAGTGAGAAAAAAAAATTTACAATGAATAAAAATTAATCGAATTGAATAAATTTAATGAAACTGAATAAATTGATAAAATTTTAATTTTTTTTTCAATTCGAATAATCAATAAAATAATTTTTTTATTATTTATTTTAAGTTGCAAAATTTCATCATCACGTGTGACCAAAGTTATTATTGGATGTTTAAGTTTGCGTGGATTGGAGTCTCGGCAGTGCTATACCAAATTACGTAAGAGCAGCTGCCAATACGAGACTCGTTGGGCGACAATTGGCGAAGCTCGTTAGAAGCTTGAACGTTCCTCTGGAGAAGATTCATCTTATTGGTTTCAGTCTCGGTGCTCATGTGGCAGGATTTGCCGGGGCAGAACTTGCAAATGTATCGAGAATCACAGGTACGTTGATAAACGCGTTGATTTTCATTAGATTTTAAATCAGATCGATCCGATCGAATTTTAATATAAAAATAATCCCGGTCAATATATATGTATATAACACCTTCAATATAATTAGAGCAGAAATATGAGAAACTGATGTAGAAACTTCAATGGAGACGTGAAAACGATTCTTGTGAATTTCTATTTCATATATTTGTTTCGAGGAAATTAATTAAATCGTATTAAATATATACAGAATTATTGAAAAATCGTGATAAGATCATCTTACCGATGTATTTTTCCTATTCCTATTATTGTATGGTGATGAAAAAAATTCAACGTTTCCTAAGAGTTCATTTAACTTCTCAATAAAAAAATGCTCGTTCAGTTTTTTAAATTTATTTTTCAATGTCTGAATAATTTATTGTAGAAAAATAAAATTCATTTTAATAAAAATATTTACTTCAATGAAACGTGATTTTATTGTTTATTTTTTTTATTCAAATATGAAAAATAATATTAATCATAAAAACAATTTATTGATGACAAATAGAATTTTTTAAATTCAAATAAATCTTTTTTCAAAGATACTTATTAGTGTTGATATTTGCATCTCAATGTTGCGCGTATTTCACTATGTGTCAAAATCGAAAGATCGTCAACGACGTTAATAACATATTGTACCTCCATGTAGATAAATATGCTTCGAAAGTGAACATAGCGATTACTCTCGTTGTACAAAATTTGTTGTAAAATTATTTATATATACACATTGCAAGGAAGAAGTACGTCCGGTGTGGAAGTTTTATCGTAAAGACCCCGAGGGTGAATAGAAACCGCAACGCGTCCGTCACACTCGCTTAATTGGATCGATCTCCGCGGGGCAAGAGTTACTCGAGTAGTTTGAAAAATATTTTACTTTCCTATCGACGTGCTCCTCTTCTCTAAAATATGCTCTAAATATTTATTCTAAAAAAAAAAAAAAAAAAAAACTTTACATCACGACTTATCGTGTACGAATTTAATGATTATGTAACGAGTAATCAGGCACCTCTCACTAGGTTACATTACTCTCGGTTAAATTCCAGCAGGCTTAAAAAAAAGCAAACAATTGAAATATTCACAGTGACCAAAATCCAAAATCCCCATAAAGATGAAAAAATTCCAGAAATATCCCATAACCCCAGAGGTCAAATACATGTATTCTTTCATATATTTAAGGGGAAAAAAATGCCAGGACGACTTTAAAATCGGAATGTCACCGGAAATCGAGACCCCCCCGCCCCTTGAAGAATGAATTTTTTAGGAAATTTTGCAAACGATGCAGACGGTATTCTCAGATTTCCCCATCGATTGCAACGAATAATGACAAAAAAAGTGGGCTCACAAAATTCATGTTTTATTTGTGTAAATCTTATGTAGGTCTAGATCCAGCTGGACCTCTGTTCGAGTCGCAGGATCCAAGAGCGAGACTCGACGAGACCGATGCAACTTTCGTTGACGTTATCCACAGTAACGGGGAGCAACTGATTCTTGGTGGTCTTGGATCATGGCAGCCTATGGGAGACGTCGATTTCTATCCTAACGGAGGAAGAATGCAGACAGGTTGCTCGAATCTTTTTCTCGGCGCAGTTTCCGATATTATTTGGAGTGAGTTTAACATTTTTTTTTTTTTTTTTTTTTGACTTATCCGATGTTGAAAATTCAATAATCATGAATTGGTTAATCATTAAATCATAAAAAGAAAAAAATTGAAATTGAATTAATTTAAAAATAATTACCTGTTAATTACAAGTAATTTTTCTAAAACTCAATACAACTTAATTCGTCATTGACTTTATTGGGATTAAAATATGAGGCTGTCGTACGTGAAAGAATCTTTGAATTACTGTTAAATGTTTTTTTTTTTAATTAAAAGAATTAAGCAATCACCACGAAAGAGCTTAATATGTTTGTTTTAAGTCGTTTAGTAGATCAAGTTCCTCGAGATCAGACTCGAGTGATCTTCGGACTGGTCACTGAACCCTCGCAAAGCCCCCAGTTGATTTAGAATTTACCTTTCATTTCGTTCGTTTTTTTTTTGTACTATTTCTTTTATCTTATTATTATTATTATTATTATTTTTCGTTTTCTCACATTTCAAGACCAAATTGGAAAGGATCGAATAGCTCGCGTTGTATACACATCAGAGTCAGGTACTTCATACCAGACTCGGTCGTTCGTCGACGATTAGAAAGCTACCATCCGCCGCCCGTCTCTCGTCGTTGTCGTTGTCGTTGTCTCCTTTTCACTTTGGTACTCTCCGTGATCGCGCGAGCGTTATATCCGAGAGTTATAAAGATCGTTTTACCTCCTACGCTGATGTGAGCTGGAAAACCGATCTGTTTCGACAATGACAACGAACGAGAAACGGACTGATAATATATACATATGTGTATATATAATATATACATATATATATGTATATTGCGAAAGTGGGTCATCATCGCTTCTAGGACACCTATATATTTTAACGAATTTCTGATAGAAATTCATATTGGCCGAAAGAAAAAATAATAGATTTAAAAAAAAGCTATTGCAATACGAAAGAGTCCTTGAGATTTCTCGTTAATTTTTTTTTTTCTATTTCGAAGAGAACAAAATGGGATACTATTAATTCTAAATTGGCAAAAAATTTGTACGCAATAATTTCATAAAGAAAAGAGACATTAGAAAGTAAAGATCTTCAACCAAGGACCACAATTAAATATGATTTGGTTGACTTATGAAATCCTCAAGGTCGACAAGATCGAGCAAAGATGAGCATAAAGAAAGATTGCCAATAAAAATGTTTGCTCAATTTATGGTAAACGAACTTTAGACTCAACTCTAAATTTTTGTATGAAAAGTTCTGTTAATTATAGATCCAAAGATCGAGGGTCTTGCCAATACATCGTCAATAATAACACGTGATATTGCAGAAAAAAAAAAAATAGAAAGTGAAATGTTGTTTCAATCGTTGCTATTGGATGTAGAATTGACTGATGAAATTGTCAAAGTCGATTCGATCAACGTGAATATCAATGTTAAATTAAATCGAGAATCAAAGAAATAATTACTCAATTTATTTTATTTTTATCGTCATTATTTTAATGAGAAAAGTAAAATATTTGTTTTAATAATTAAAACTGAATATAATTGGCTTGAAAAATTGTTAAGGTGGCTCGATAGACTAAAATGTTGTTTCAATCGTTGCTATTGGATGTAGAAGTGACTAATGAAATTGTCAAAGTCGATTCGATCAACGTGAATATCAATGTTAAATTAAATCGAGAATCAAAGAAATAATTACTCAATTTATTTTATTTTTATCGTCATTATTTTAATGAGAAAAGTAAAATATTTGTTTTAATAATTAAAACTGAATATAATTGGCTTGAAAAATTCTTAAGGTGGCTCGATAGAGGGAAGATCACTGTGCAATCATCGAAGGGCTTATAAACTTTTCACCGATTCGGTGAGTCCAAAGTGCAGATTTCCGGCATTTCCATGCGAGACCGGTTACGATGGTCTACTAAAGGGCGACTGTTTTCCCTGTGGAGTTAACGGAGCTGAACATCCATGCGGCGATATGGGTTACTACAGTGACTCGTCAAGTGCACGAGGTCAGCTTTACCTCGTTACGCGAGAGGAGGAGCCCTTCTGCGCTCATCAGTATCAGGTCAAGGTCTACAACAGTCAGGGCGAGAGACCGGCCAGAAGTTACGGCAAGTTGCAAGTAACACTTGTCGGTGAGGGCAACTTCAACGAGACTTTCACAATGACGCGAAAAGACGATGAGGAACTTCTCGTTGGTGCTGTATTACAAAAAATTGTTGTACCTCATCCGGCAGTCACCAATTTAGAAGCAATTGTGGTAAGTCATGTTGAAAAATAAAAACAATAATAATAATAACTAATTCAATTGGCAAAGAATAGTGTTTTTAATTTTAAAAATATTGAAAAAAAAAGGCCAATTTCGGCCTTTGCCAATTTCGTTAACGAATCGTCGTGCCTGCCACAGAATAGCAATTTTCTACTCTAAAATCGTCGTATATAGTTACAAAAATATTTTTTAAAATTCAGTTTATTGAATTTAATTTTTTTTCGACCAACAGCAAAAATTCATGATAAATTCAATAAACTGATAAGGACATAAAATTTTTACTTAAAAAATATTATTTTCTTTAATTAAATGAATTAATTTTTTTTTCTCATGCCTGCAAATGGCCAATGTTTGAAATCTAGAAAAGAACTTGATGCACGAATGTAAGGAAACGAGGACGAAATTAACATAGAAAATTGAAAATGATCCTTCGCATGATTAATTTGAAAAATACCTTTAATGGTGTAACAATTAATCCATGATATACTTATTTGTCTGACTCTGATTCTCATTCGGTAATTTTTAGATCAAGTACACGGCCTACAGTGGTTGGATATCGTCAGGTCTCGTGTCTTGGAGTATCGACAAGGTCTCGATTCTCGACAGTTTTGGCAAGAGTCTCTCAGTCTGCATGAGAGGTCTAATTCTCGAATCCGGACGAGCTGTCGATTTCCCATTATATCCTGGAGAATGTAATATTCCCCTGGAGCCAGAAAATTCAACTTCCGGTAGCATAAATTCCACAAAATCATCAGCACTAACGATGAAAGTTGTAGAATCAAGCGAAGAGGGAAAAGCCGCGATTGGAATTGGACCCTTCACGAAAGAACAAAATTACGATCGAAAGGATGCTGCCTCCAGCAATGAAAAAAATCGGACCCAAAAGACTGGACTTGGCCCATTTACGAAAGAACAAAATACGACTCCACCAAATCCAGAAGAATCTGTACAGATCGCCTTTGTGCCAAAAGATGGTGATGAAAATGTCAGTAATTCGGAGACGAAAAAATCTAGTCCATGGTCATACGTTGACGTCAGTGAGGCTGGCTCAAATTCATTGGAAAATCCAGAGAACGAGAGTGGCAGAGGCTTTTCTGGTTCAAATTTCGTGGCCAGCAGCACTTCGGAGGCTTCAGCGAGGACGACAAACACAACGAGGTTGGATCATGGCAGTGAGGTGAAAGAGCCAGTTTTGCAAATTACGAAAAAAGAGACTGGACGTTCAATGCGACTTCCAGAAATTACTGAACCTATTTTACGACCAAGAGCCACAAGGCAGAATTGGCTTGGCGATGGTTATGTCCAGGATGAGACTCGTCGTGAGGATTTGGAGGAATCTCCATCGTCAAATTCTCCCAATGATTCAAAATCATTCACTGTACAATTTTTGCCAGAAAGACTTGCTGGAATTCTTGCACAGGCTGAAAGATACGCGAGGCAAACACTTTTGCCATTAATATCGCAGTACACGCCAAGTTTTGTTGGCAATTCGCGACAGGAGAGAGTCAAGTATTTTCCACCATTGGTCGATCACGAGGACGATCATTCGATCGATGATTCCCTCCTGGAGAATTCCACTCCAGCTGGTAACAACGAGATCGAAATAAACGATAATCAACGATCCAACGATCCAAAAATACTCGAAGAAGTAACGACGAATTCCTCTCGAACGGGGAAGGAGATGGAAAGCTTGGAAATGGCTGGAACGAGACGAGAAAATGGCGGAATTGTACCAAGTCGACTTGGAAAATTGGAATCTTTCGAATCGACCTCGATAATTGAGAAAAACTTGGATAAGAGTTTGGAGACGACGGTGGAGAGTCAGCAAGGTGATTGGATACCAATCGAGAGAGAAAACGGTGAAACAAAATCGTCGATCGCGAGATTCGAGAGAAATTCATCGAGATCGTTGACTGACGATAATTACGAGAGCAAATGGATGAGCGAGGGAGATGCTTGGAATCCTTTAATCGAGGATGTCGAGGCTGGTCCTGACACGAAAATCGACGATTGGGTACCGATAATCGATCTGACGAGGAACGAGAACGATTCTCATGATCGACAAACAAGCAGCACGAGTGATGGACAAAATGGCGTCGTGCCCGAGACAACGATCATCTCCGAATCATCTTGGACAACAATGGCGACAAGTCCAAATAGTTTGGACAATTCCAAGGGCAACTTGAAGGTCAATATGAAAGATTCAGAGGGATTCAACGTCAAATCAACAACCTCAAGGTCAAATGACGATACCAGCAGGGCAGAGAGATCGCAGGAGAGAAAATTCATACCACTAGTTGATTTTGAGCATCGCGACACCTTTCTGGCGCCCACTGACCCCAATGTCGAATCACCGAGTACAGAGGGCGCCACAATCACTGCTACAGAGAATCATTCCCATATTCAAAAAATTCCCGCCCCAAGGGAAACGCGCGAGGATAATTCGGCGAATAAACGGGCAATGATATTTCCTTACGCCTATGAGCGCAAAAAAGACCCGAGAACGAGATACATACCGTTGATACCCGAGGAAGAGATGGGAAAGACTAATCCTCTGATGGAACGAGATCGTTGATAAATCATTTACGATTAAAACAAAAAAAAAAAAGGAACCACTCGAGAAAATCGCGTTCGAACCGAAAAAACGCGTAAAATTGAGAACTCGAGAAACAAAGCTCGAAGCCTCATCATTTTTGTCGGACAATTTGTGAAAAGTTATTCGTTAATTTTCTCCCTCGGATGTGATTCTTTTCCGAGTGGCTGTTTCAATGTAAGTTGATCGTATTAAAAAAAAACAAAAAAAAAATCTTTTACGGCCAACTTGCCACAAAGATCGTGCCAAGTTCGACACAAAACGACAAGTCTCAAGCATGATTGTATTTTATTTTTATAACTAGAGCGAAGAACCGTGACAAACTGAGAAACTAAAAATTGTTTCGCAAAACGATATGAGAAAAAGAAAAAAAAAAGGAGAAAATGTTATCTCGCGAAGAAAGCGACGAGACCCCATGGAAAAAAGTGTACGTAGGATAAATATTAAATAAATATGCCGCGTAAAATATATTTTTCGACGAAAATTTAAATATCAAAAATATTTTATGGTTTATATCTGAAATATATATATATATATATATATATATATATATATATATATATATATATATATATATATATATATATATACATATATCTCACTTATAAAAAAACGTTGAAAAAATGATTAATGTTGAATCAATATTTTTGTTTTGAATATATTTTATTTCCATAGGGGAACAGTGTTGAACTCTGATTTTCTATTTGGCTTTACGAAAAAAATGGCTTTAATAGTTTCAGTAAAAATTGGGGAGCCCTTAACTTTATTATTCTTGTATATAGGAATTTTTACAATATAACATAACTTCGCTGAAATCCTTTTACGTCTTGTTTGTTACTGTTACTTGATTATTAATTGTTATTACTATTATTATTTTTACTGGTATCATTATTATTGTTATTATTATTATTATTATTAATATCATCATCATTACCACCGTCCACATGTGTATGTGTGTGTTTGTTTTTATGTCTTTCCCTTCATTTCTCTTCTTCGTCACTTTTTTTTTTCAATTATTTATAAATATCGAATAGATGATTATGACATTTGACGTCTACGGCGTTTTTATTACGGCTATTTATTTTTTTATTTTTAGTCTTTATTCATTTTGTATATATAAACCGCGCAGTAGTTGGGAAAAAAAAAAAAAAAAAAAAAAAACATGTCGCCGTTCCAGCAAACCAAATTGCAGTATTTTTCATGTCCACTCTTTCTCGCGTAGTCGATAATAATATAATAATAATAATAATAATAATAGTAATATTAATTAATATAATATACATATATATATATATAATATATACAGCCTAAGGTCCGACTTACGTTACGTGTCCATCATGGAGTGTAATCGATGATAGCTCATAAAACAGACCATAGTCAAATGTATGGAAGAGATGATTTGTATTTATGTAGAACATGATTTTTTTTCTTCAATATTATAGCTGTTTTTGTTTTTTTTTTACTTAAAATGTATAAAATTCTTTTTTAAGGAAAAAAAAGAACAAAAATCATAAAATCAGATTTCACGGAAAGTTTGCTAAAAATGTTAATTTTCACTGTCTACGAAACATACTCGCTCATACACATTTTTTTTTTTTTTTTTTTTTTCATTTAAATTATTTTATTTCAGTCAACGAACGCCAGGATATGCACCACTCCTGATATGTCCGAACAACTGCATGGAAACGAGTGCTCATAGTTTGCACTTTTTTTCTTTTTTTTTTTCATCTGACTCCTCGACTTGTGTGACCTTTCAGGTACTCCATATCAATATTGCCAATCGATCTCTGGACTGCGAGTTATATGTTTTTCCTACTTTGTTTATTTCTCATGAGAAATTAATGATCTGTCACGCAGAAGAAGAGGCGGACATGCCTTTGTGATGCGATTTGGAATAATGACCGATCAGAAAAAAAAGTTCCATTATGGTAAAATTACGATAACAGAGAAACAAATCACAGATGTAAGCTCGAAAATTACAGTAAATCTGGATTAAGTATTGTAAAACGAATAAAATAATATAAACATGGAATCGTCAATTTACCATAATTTAGAATTGTAAAAAAATTACGGTAATTTTACATCACAAAGGCATGAACATGCGGAAGGTTTGACCAATTGTAAGTAGTAATAAATTATTTGCTATAAATTTATACGCTCGTCAAATAGACTTGACCATAATACTCGAGATATGCAGCAACTATATGGGACATATGCGGGAAGAACATGATTATAAATTCATTGTAACGATAGAAAAAAAAACGTTTACGATATTTACGAATTGCCTCTGAGGTAAAATTTATTTAGTCATAAACAAACTATTAGTTCGTTACTAAATTTTACTCTCTTTTATTCTCTTCTATAAAAGATGGAATGAGAGTAAAATATAGTTACAGCTTAACGTATTTTGTTTTTACCATTTTCGTTCATAAAACTATCAGAGAAGAGTTTATCCTAATTATCACGATCAAATGTTCCAACATTATCGAAAAAAAAAATTATCGAGAGAAAAATCTGAAGGACGAGAACGATGCAAAAGAACGTCACATCGAGTTTCAGCATTGGAAATGTAAAGTGATACAGTAATTTGCATTTTCAAAACAAAAGAAAAAACTTGTGATGTGTGAAACATACTCTGTTGGTAAAAAAGAACGGTAAAGAAAGCTGCCCCGAGATTGTTGAGAATTCAAGGATACGAATAGTTAGGCCACATTCGCCACGTGTCTCAGACGAATGTCACCTAATTATTCTCGTCGACGAAATTGCAACTGTCTCGAAGTTGCATCGATTCGAAAATTGCAGTTATTTCAATCGCACTTGTACGGATTTTCACACATCAATCAAAGCGCATATGACATTTAGTGTTAATAGGTCCCTCAGTAAAGTTAGAACTCGGTTTCCCCATATTTTCTACGATGTTTGAGGCGCAATGAAATTAAATTCCACTGCAGCAGCGATAGACGAAGTGGAAAATAATTTTTTGTTCTTAATTTTAGACATAATTTGACTTACCGATGGTGGTATGTCAAATTGTTTTAAGGCGATCTTTTACCGCATAGGATCGAGCCTAATAACAAAAATCGCTTTCCCTACTTTCTTCGTTGCTTCTCGGATATTATGGACAAAAGAAAAATCCTTTTCAAAACTGATTTTACTTATTTTATTTATCAAAAAAATTTAAATTCTCGGAGAAAGTATGAGGAAGGCGATTTATTACCACGATCAGAGCGTCACATTGCTTTGACATGTTTTTTTTTCCTCATGATATTATTAATTTTAAGAAATTTTTGAATAATCGTTTTAGCATGTTATTTATTGAGTGGGCCAATCCAATGCTATTCCCGTCGTATTGGTCAAACCTCTCGCATGTGCGAAAATTTTACGGAAATTTGACGTTCTGAAGCTTGAGAAATAGCTTTGGTTCGAAGCGAGACAATATTTGTATGGAAAAAAAAAGAGAAAAAAAAACGATCATGATTTTACACAATCGACTTTGAAAGACTAGGCGCGTTATGCGTTACTAACAGCGCGTATAATACTTACTGGACAAGAAAAACATTTACAATAAATAATTGGTCAAACTTTCCTACGGTCCTCCCTCTACAAGAGAGATCGAAGAATAAAATCGAAGAAAACTGCCTTATCATCATTGGGCAAAATCGTTGATCGTTTATACATGCGTGAAGAGGAAATAAAACAGAAACATAAATATCTGCAAAGTTCATTTGGGAGATGATGAAACGTTGATATTTAAAACTCGCTACTTACATACATATTTAACAAACACGCAGTCTTATTGTTTCAAAGATCGCGATTTTATCCTCGATTCTTATTTTTTTTTTGTTTTTTTCTTTTTTTCTTTTTTTTTACAAATAGTTAGTCTATTTTAGCTCTAATACGAAAAAAATTTGGTTCAATTCGCCTTCGACAAGAGTGCGATGTTACGTTTTTCATTTTGGTACGAAGCCAAGAGTTTTACCATTGAAACACCCCTAACTTCGTATCCAAACTTGGTTTTTTTTTCTCCCCTCTCTGTAGTATCGAAATTTGAATGTACCGGCTCGTAAACGAGCTCGAGGCACTCACAAATTTATTCTCTTGATTTCTTTTTTTGTTTCTTTCGCACAAGGATAATCTGACTGGTTTTTCTTTTTTCCCTTTTGTTTTATTTTCTCGTTCAATTGTATTTTTATACAATTGAACGAGAAAAAAACAAACAAAAAATACGAGTTTCGATTCTACTCACAATTATTTCGTAATTACTCTTGATAAATAATCGGCACGTTTGCACTAACTCGCGATTATTTCATTCAACCAGCTCATTCGTTCTCTCAATTTATTTCTCCTCTCGCGCACAAATTTCTTACGATACTAAGTATTTTAATTTATTTTTACTTTTTTTCCCTCGTCTTTTTTATTCCATATTACGACATACAAAATATAAGGCCGCCACATTAATACACTGACTAGATCAGTTTCATATAGACGCTCTCAGACACTGGCAATACTCTGTAAATGTTATTACATCTATGGTGATTCTCTTACTTATTATTTATTTATTTTTTTCTCTCATTTCACCTTACCATTATATTTTTCATTTTTTTTTTTTTTTTTTTTTTTTTTTTTTTTTTAATCAACAAAAATATCCAGGACACAAATTCTCTGTGACAACAAAATATACTATACGATATATATATTTGACTTGCGTCCTGAGTCATAAATATTAGCATGCACCCTTCGCAAACGCGCAATGGATGTAACTCGATTTTTCATTTTTTTTAGTACAACTTTGGCGGAAGAATCGATCCAAATAACTTTCGAGTACGTTCATTGTGCATAGGCCTTTGATGATTTTTTTTCCTTCTCATTTTTCTCATGTCTAATATTTTTGTTTACTTTTTTATTATTATCTCGAGGAAGCCGGATTTGGAGGAAGCATTTGGGTACACTTGATCGGGGGAAAAAAATGAGAATTAAATATTATTTCCCGGGAAGTAGATGTGAATATTATTGGATAAAATTGAATATCATGAAAATTTAAATTCATTAAAATTCCTTATTCTTTGCAACTTCGCCCTTGTTCGACAAATCGTCGAAAATCAAAGACGCGTTTGGCGTGCCAGAAGGGACGGAGATTTTGTGGATTTAACTAGGAACTAGCGCGCAAAGCACCGCGTCAAGTTTGAAAAAAAAAAGAAAAAAAAATCAAAGACACGAGATTGTATGAGACGCAAGAGAAGAATTAATTTGAAATAAATAATGAAAAAATAAAATAAAAAATAACATAAGCGAGCACAAGACTGCAAAGAAAATTACCAGTTCGACCGGCCGATGTTTACGAGGATCTCGGCGTGCCATATGTAGAATCATATAATATATATAGTACGAGCACGTATTATTCCTTTTTTTAAATTTATTCATTATATAGATAGATTATCAAAAAACATCACAGTCACGTTACTACGTTTTGGTGAGACTTGGAACGAAATCATTACGACGATTTTTCAGTTTCTTTTTTTTTTTTTTTACAGTTTACTGTGTCCACGCGCGAGCGTGGCAGAGGCTACGGGACCTTGTATTTTTTTAAACCGTTTAGTCGTAACACGATTAATCGCACCGGTAATTTGCTGAAGTGAATTTAATCGATCGAGTGTACGACGAGACCCACTGTCGAGCATTTCTCTCTCTCTCTCTCTCTCTCTCGGTTTTTTATATTTTGACTTTGGTCTCGCGATTGAGAACGTGACAATCATGACGCGAGATCCTCACGGCCCATAATTATTTAAATATTATTTCGATAATAAAACTCGATGGAATCGATGAAAATCGCGAAGATAACTCGTTGAGCGAGACACAACCATGCGAGAACGCTTCGCTCGTTACTGACGATGAGTGAAGGTAAAAAATTCATGGTTCATTGAAAGAAGCAAAAATTTTAAATATCTTTGCTTGTGGCCCTTTTTTTTTGCGAACGAATTTTCACGAAACCTTGAAAGATTTCACTTTGCCACGAAAATTCACGACGATAATATTTACAATTAAATTAGACGAAAATAACAAACAAACAAAAAAATGTACAATAGCCGACCAAAAACTAAGAAAATTCATTCGTTTTCAACAAACAAAACATTTTATGCATGATTTTTTTTTTTTTTTAGGCTGTCGGATTGGAATCAAATGTAAAAATTGTAAAAATTTTAATTTTTACAAATATATATATATATATATTTTTTTAATAATAGCACTGAGCAATTTTTCCTGTAACTCAAATTACAAATTTGCAAGTCGCGAAGCATTCTCGAATCGCTTCTCTTCGGTGATTCATTGCAAAAGAAAGATTTTTAAAGATTTTTTAAATGACGTGGACTAAATCGGTAACAAATATTGGCTATTTTGTATTTCTGCACGGTTGGTAATATCCGAATACAAAAATCTGACAACATCGAACTTTATCTAAAAATTCAACGTTTCGATTTTTCAGCATTTTTGTCTCCATCAGCCATTCGGAAGAGATTTGGAAAGAGAAAAATAAAAATGAAACGATCTCGTTGTAGTTTCACGCCACCTTAAATCGCCACTCTCAAGTTTAACCTAGAGCTCATATAACCGATTGGAAAATAATATGACCAAAAAAAAAAAAAAATCATCGGGTCTCTTCAACGTGAATCTTTTGAAAAAAAAAAAAAAAAAAAAGAAAAAAAAGATACAAATGACTCTTGCGCTGGGTGGGTGGGAAACAAACTATTCCGCATTAAACGTAGAAAATACCCTCATGGTTAAATTCATTCATTCGTCAGATCCGCGCTCTGTCACACAGAAACGCGATCATTCATCTATGTACAAATAATCGAGTGCCACGTACTCGTTAATAATTGAATGCTGCAATATGCTTGTGACATTGATGGATCATTTTTTGTCAAAAAGTGGTAATTTGCTGCGCACAGCACCCTCGCAAACGACAAGTCGTTGAGCCGCTGAGATGCTACATAGTGGCACAGTGCCCTCTAGGCTGGCACGCAAGAGTGAAATTCTGCTTGGACCAGCATCAAAGCCATGCTCACCGAGTCTCAGATTGCCCGATGCCGTTTGTTTTCTCTCAAAATACTCAACAATCTTTGATATTGTTTTGCTCGATGAGCCAAAACCATTAAAACGATCCTCCCAGCATGATGAGTCACCACCGCCAAGACTAGCAATATCCTCAGAGGAATCCGTATAGATTGAACTCGTTCGATGATCATCCAGAAGAAAAAGACTACTCGCTGCTGAACTACTGAGGGTTGAGGCATGACGACGATTTGGTGGCTCCGGGCTCAAATCCTCCCCGACGCAACTCCAGAAACCAGACTCGCAGCTTCCACGTCTCCGTGGCTCCCATCCATCACGGAAGAGCGGATGCGCGAAGAGACTCGCAGCGCCCACCTTCGTAGCCACCTGCGAGAAATGAATTCCGTTGAACTTTCATTATCGTTACCTTCTCCTCTGACTTTTCCTCCTCCTCCTTCTCCTCCTTCTCTTCCTCCTCGTCTTAATCCAACATTTCCAATATCTTCATCCTCTCCTCCATGTTGATTTCGTAAAATTTCTCCCACACCCCATTCACCGTATAAGTGACGAACGCGCCATCTCACCTTCTTCTCCCATTTTTTCCTCGCTGTTGGACTGCTTGGCTCAGAATTTGGCTTCTTCCTCTCCAATATTTTTGCTATGCTGTCATTCTGGGCTGGTTTGTATTTCGAGCTCATCCCATCTGTTACACACGATGGACCAACTTCCTCCAACGATGGAAGTTCCAAACAACTTGAGAAAAGATCACCGAGTATTTTCTTAACACCACCAAGAGCGTGAAATGGATTTGCTGTCATTGGACGATAATGAGGATCTCTTCGACTTGCTAGTTCAGCAACTCTTCGAGCCGAGTGACATCTCGCTTTTTCCGATGGTGTTGCATTGTCACATCCTTTCGCATCCGCCGAATGACTTCTCAATCTTGCTGTTCTTCTCTTCATTCCACGAGGAACTCTGCCAATCTCGTCCATACTCATCATCAGACCTGGATCGACCGATTGTCTCTTGCCCATGTTCATGCTTAAATTTTCCTCTCTCGAGACAATTATATTCTCCAGGGTCGTAACAATTTCCGGAAATGTTGGACGTGACTTTGGCTCGTACTGAAATTCATTCGAGGAAAAAATACATTGAATTAATTATCAATTTGTTTTTTTTTTTTTTCCTATTTCCTCATTTTGATTTATATGACGAATTTAAGAAATGTACAATTTTTAAGCGTAATCTTTATCATTTTTATCCCTCTTTTTGTTTCATTTGAAAGAACATTCAGTGCAGGAGGTAGGAAAAATTGTAATTTTTCTGGCAACATTAAATTAATACGAAAAATGACATATGATGAAAAAGAGACATCGCTCACCGTGCAGCAATGGAAGGCAAGTTGTAAGAAAGCCGCTGGTGGATCTGATGCTGCACAAATTTCCGCAACGGCGAGATAATCGAGGCCAAAATTGTCAGAGCGTGGCAAAACATCAGGATCAGCTGGTACACGTCCGATAAGCTCACAGAGGACAATACCAAAAGAAAATACGTCCGAGCGATGATCGTACCATTGGCCCTTAAGACACTCTGGTGACATCCAATAAGGGCTGCCAACTGTGCTGAGACGATAACCAGAGCTTGGATCGGGTATTTTTGCTGCTAAACCAAAATCTCCAACCACAGCTGCGAGATCGTCACTCGTTTCTTCACGCTTTATCAATACATTTTTCGAGGTAAGATCACGATGAAATATTCCACGACTGTGAAGATAGGCCATACCCCGTGCAATGTCACGACTAAGATTCATTTTTACGAGATGACTCAGTGATGTGTGCCTTGACATTATAAGCTGCTCCAAACTTCCACCGTTTATGTATTCTGTGAGCGCGTGTAGCTGACCCTCATGGACACAAACGCCCATGAACCTGTTGAGCAATGGACAAACGTCGGCTATTAGACCCCCTTACAAAAAACACAACAATTCTCATCTCCATTAAGCTAGTTGATACATAATGGAAAAGGAAATATGATGAAAAGGAATTTAATTAAATTGAATACATATTGATAAGGATTGGAAAAAATTGTTTGCTGAATTTATACGTATCGATTTAACTTGACAAATTATCTCAGTGGATTGAAAAAATTGGAAATGGTCAAAAATCGCATCTACAGAATGAAAAGAGAAACAAAAAATCGTTTGCCTCGATTTATGTGTATTGAGAGACGTCTGGACTTTTAAATACACTTAAAAAGAAGATATTCATTATCAGTAATTAACTATTGTAGTGAACAGAACAGAAGATACGTTGATCAAAAATTTAATAAGATTTTAATGCATAAATAAACCCCGAGAGAAAAAAAAAAAACAATTAACCCCTTTCATAAATGTCTATTTTACATGCAAATAATGTTCGTCCATGGAAAAAAAAATGCGTTGAGAAAAAGTGGAAAAAGTAGAAAACTCCCTTGACAATACTTGAAAAAAATATCAATTGTCCCCCCTCGTAAATGACAATTAAACGAACAAACTATTTTTATCTATAAAGGGAGAAAAATGAGGAGGAGGAGGAAAATGGAAAGGATAAGGAAGAAAAAGAAAAAAAATGCAGAAAAATAATAATTTACCGAGGATCTTCTTTCTAGCTTCTGTCACGCGGCATATCTCATTACGAGTGAGCCGTAGACGCTTGAATCAGCGTTCTCTGACAAACAACTGGAAACCACATAATTGCTTCGTGCAAATCGAGACAATTAACAGTTTACATTAGTTTGCAATTATCTCGAATGAAGAGGCTATTTTTTTTTTTTGTTTGATTCGTTGCAACTTTTTTTACAAACATTACAAAGATTTTGTTTGACTTGGAGATAGCTGACGAGTGTAGGACAGCTTGGTTATCGGAAAACCAGTTGCCGAGTCAGCCAGCGAGAAACGACGAATGTTTCGCGGAATTGTTAAGGCGTTTAGAAGCCCCACCTGGACGAGCCCTGGAGGCCGTAATTCGTGCATATCGCGTACGTTTTCACTACACGACCGACATAGCTACATAGAAATTCATTTGAGGTGTGTAAAAAAGAATATATATATATATATATATATATATATATATATATTTTTTTTTATCGTTGCAGTGCCGCTCATTTGCGATGCACAGTGGATCGGTAAAGGCTCGGTAATCTACTTCCGTATAAAGTCTCGTGACCTTGAGCCTCCCCAGAGCCGAGTATGGTCAAGAATCGAAGGTCTCTGACCCAGTTGCGAGAGCCTTACACACACACACACACACATAGATACATGGCCACAGAGTGGTAAAATCACCCTCGGTGTATTTGTTCATTTTTTTTTTCTTTTTTTTTTTACACTATTGTTTTTATTATTATACGTGTAAAAGCCAAACGTGAAAGCACAAAATGGCGCGTTCAAAGACAAGGTGCACAAGGTCGAGAAAAAAAATGAGGAAAAAAAAAGAAAGGAAAAAGATAAAGAAACGAAACGATAAAATTTACACGCTGACAATGAATCATCGTTGAATTATTTTTAGGAAAAATTATCAAAAGATAATTTCCATAATAAGAAAATATTAGCCGAGAAAACAAATTTTTTGAATAAAATAAAAAATAATTAAAAAAAATTATACAATTGTCTATTATTGAAACGAGGCTTTTATTTGTTCATTTAAAATTGTACATAAATGAAATAAAATTATAAATAGCAAATTTTTTTTCATTGTCGTACACGGAAAATCAACAACAAGTATTTAATGTACGTAAAATAGCATTTAATCCAGCCTACCGTTTGCAAAATGTCGAATAGCTTTATAATCGCATCACGATTCCGCGACTCGGATAACAAAACGAACGAGAAATCGCTCAGTTTCTCTTATCGGACGATGAAATTTACGGCGTTTCCACGACGACGAACAATAATTCCGATCGTAAATCGTGATAATCCACGCGCGATCGTACTAATAAAGGCTATCGATCGAATCGAGCGCTGTTCTCGTGGTTCTCGATTAAACTTTTGATATCCCGTCGAGTTTCTTAATCGTCGAGTCACGCAATTTTTTTTTTTTTTTTTTTTTTTTTTTTTTTTTTCAAAGTACTTTGAATCCTCGCAAGATGAATATATATAGATGTGCACACATTATCACGGAGATTGAGAATTCCGTTGGAAAGTTGGCGAAACTACCTTATATGGGGCTTTCTACGCGTATATTTTTTTTCTTTTTTTTTTTTTTTTGCTGTTTCCTTCGCTCGGATGAGCCCAGGGGGGGCGAAACCGACGAGCATCGAGAAAATTATACGTTTGACGAGAGCGGGGCGATGATGACACGCTACCGGGGATCGATCGGTGAAAACCACAGTCATCATTACGGGCGGACAGACAACGAGAGTTCGCGTTGTCGTCATACATCGCAAACACACTTTTATATTAATGCATATATATAAGCAGCAAACATCATCATCATCATCATATATATATATATATGATATGAGGATGAAAATTGAGGGCCGTATTAAATATATCCGGAGAAAACGATAAACGCTCATCTCTCGCAACTGGGACAAGACACGACAAAATAAATGCATACGTTTTATATACATATATATATATATATATGTATATATATATATATATAGGTGTGTGTGTGTATTAAATCATACAAGTGTGGAAATAAATGAAGGGTAGGGATAAAATGAGAGAAAACACCGTTTATGAAAATAATAATAATAATAATAATCATACATTAAATGGATTTATCGTGTTACATATATACATATAATGTGTACATTAATGTACGAGACAAGAGTTTTATACCAACAAAATACGAGAGGCAGACGGTCAACTCGGTTGCGATAAATCGATGTTTCGTCAAGTAGATATCCTCGAACGCACTTATTTCCTGATAAACGACGAGGTTTTTTTTAGCTTATGCATTTCGCAGGAGGACAAATGTACGTTTTTTTTTTTTTTTTTTAAGAGATTTTTATGTGAACCAATCGAGGATGTAGAAATAAATTAAAAAGGTCTTTAAATTCTTTCAGTTTAGAGACAATCTATATATTTCAATTATACGAGCTTAAAATGGAGTTTTGTTTGGGAAAAAGAGAATTAATGGAACGAGAAAATACATACGTGAAAGAGAATTGTTACCTGGCTGGAAGTTGTACAGAGTTTTACATTAGCATGGGAATTTTATAGATTGGGATACAAATGGAATTTGATAAAATACGTTTTCGAAACTTTTCCAAATATCATTCATCATTTTTTTTTTGTTTTTTTTTTTAATGAAAATTGATTGAAAAGAAATTTTTAAAAAATTTGCTACTTTTTTTTTCCAATGATGAACCAATCAGTCGATGATTGGATGGATGATAATAAAAAAAAAGCTTCGATAATATATCTTTGTCTGTCAATCAAGATTAAAATAGAGTTTTCGTGACTGTTGCAACCCAACCTAAGCCAAATGGGGGATTGGCCGGTTTCTTGGTACAGCAAAGTGGCAAAAGAATCGTGTTTGAGTTCAATATGGCAGTGGATAACACGACATGACACACCCACACACACACACACACACACACACACACACACAATCCAACAAAATGTTTCATCGATCCAATGAAACCAAAGCAATGTTACTCAGGTTGCTAAAGATCCTCGTGGCAATAACGTGCAATAAATGTACATATATATATATATATACACACATATATATATCATCATGTGCATCTCTATACCGTGCAGAAATGTGTTGAAAAAAAGAGGTGAGAGCTTATTGCAGGTGAGGACAGCAAGACGAAAGAGAAAGTAATGAGAAGAAGGAAAGAAAGAGAGAGAGAGAGAGAGAGAGAGAGAGAGAGAGAGAGAGAAAAAAAGTATACGAGAACTTCGATGTGTATGAGATGAGAAACAGGGGAGAAGAAGTATCAGCAATAAAATCGCCCAGACCAGCGATAAACAGATCTGAATCTGGGCCAAGTGTTTGTCGTCGTCGTCGTCGTCGTCGTCGCCTTGTAACGAGACGCGAAACGAGACATGCACAGCTCTAACACGTAAAACGTGTATGCCGTTTATACCACATTGCTCAATTATGAAAAAAAAAAAAGTTTAAACTATAAATTAATCTTCAATAAAATATGCAATAAATAATTACTCTTGTATTACAAGCTTTTTTTTTGTACATAAATAATTTTGTATTTTTTAAATGTAAAATATTACGAATAAAAAAGCCTTCAAGTCATTTTGATAAAGTTTTTTTTTTTTTTTTCCGAACGAAACAAGATAAAATATTTTATAATCAGACAGACACTTGAGCCGTGAGCCGTTTTATCGTGGTTGGTAAGAAAAATTGTGAAAATAAGCAATGCAACTCAGAGGCTGAATCAAGGATACATTTCGAGGAAAATAAAAGTTAGGCCTTTGTTAGTCTGGCAGTTAAGAAGAAATTATTAGTTTCATCAAAATTTCAATCTTCATTGAATGACATTCCTTAAAAAAACTGCAGCAATCTCTCTCGTACTCGTGCGAGTATCACATCACTTTAATCAGGAAAATTTTGAAAAAATAAAATAAAAAATCAATACTATTTTTCGTTAGATCTGACTTCAAATTAATAATTGAATTAAAAAAATAAACAAAAAATTCAAATTATTAATTGCGTCGATTGGGAAAGTTGGAGTTTCGGAATAAAGCTGTACATCACCACATATTAAATTTTCATTATAAAAGTGCAAATTAAACGTAATTGAAATTTATTAAAGTTGTTTACGAAGGATATATATATATATATATATCGAGAGTTCGTGACCACCGAAAGTGTATGAGAGGATAAAGAGAGAAAAAAAAAAAAACAACAATAATAAGAAACCAAGTTCAAAGTGCTTTGCGTGACCGCGAGACTCGCCACGTGCGTGCGTACAGTCAAAATGACTTATTGGCTAATAAATTTGCAAACATCCAAGGCGTCGAGACAGACAGAACGGGTGAGAGTGAGCACATATAACATATATATATATATATATAAAATACCAACACAGCCTTGAGTCAACTCACTTGTCGTCACAGAGTCAGTTTTGTTTCTCGAGACAAAAGTCATTGTAAATTTTCGACATGTATTTAAAAAAAAAAAAAAGGAAAAAAAAAAAAAAAACTTCCGCGAGCAAATATTTCTCCTTCACGAGCCACGGAGGATCAACTTGTTTTTCCGCGAGTTCTTTTATTTATTCATCGGCCTATCCGCATGAATCGTTAACGCAAACGATATTTAATGGATGAACAGCAGTTGGGAAAGCTTTGCTTTTTTTTTTTAAACCACCACGATTATTCAGTAGCGATTGTGTATATATATATATATATATACGTCTGGCTATTGTCTGATGAATACTTTAAAGGGACACCTGTAGCTTAGACTATGGACTCTTATGCACACGGTTTTGTACCCCATAATGAGCAGTAAATAGAGTATATAATTTGGTGCACACGAGAGAACCTCCTCATATTATCTAATCAATAAAATCATGTTTATTTGAGTTTGTACTCACCTAAGTATGTTGGGATGACTCAGTTTGTTCATTAGCTGTACCTCCTTTAGCATGTTTGGTCTATTCGCAGGAAGCTGATTCATCTTTAGGACCATCACCTGACTCGTTACTTTGTGGGTCACCTAGAAAGATATAGAAACGAAACGTTCTAATATTTTCACACCTCGTAAAAAATTTTATCATAAAAATAAAAATAAAATGTTCATTTTCGCAAGAGCGAAATAAAAATAATGAGTTGCAGCAATAAAAAATAAACGGATTAGTCGGAGGGGTCGAGGTAGATGTAAAATATAATCGAGATTCAGTATCACTTTCTTTGAACATTTGCTCAAATTCAAACGTAAATCTAATTATGAACGAAGATCGTTACGCGATGACCAACTGTAGCATATAGCTAATAAATATCAGCAACATTCTCTATCTATCTATCTATATATATATATATATATATAGAGTGAATGCTATACATAGTCATAATCGTAGTGATAAAGTTGTATTTTACTTTCGACTCCCCATACGGTAGTTCATAACGATGGAAGAGAAATGAGATTGCAATCTCAACACGTCCATATTTCACACACACACACACATATATATATATATATATATATATATATATAATTAATGCATAAAATTTATTCATATATACATAATGGATGATCTCGGGTCAGAAATAAATGCACGAACCATCCTTTATCGGTCTCGAAATATTACGATAAAATGTTAAATATGGGAATCCATACACGCAATTGGAAAGTTCGTCTCTCGAGCTATCAAAGAGCTAAATAAGAGCTTATAAAAAATCTAACATATCGTGCGTAGGCAAATTATCATACAGAATCTATCGGGGCCTTTCAATGTCTATATATATATATATATATATATATGCGTTATACACAAATGATATCGGTGAGAGACAAAGCCAAGAGCTAGACCACTTTCGCGCACCCTGACTCTCGAGACTCGCGAGAGCGATTGACGTGAAAAAAAAAAAAACGTGAGAAGAGTCACGAGAGAAAAAGGGGAGAGTTTTCCTGTACTCCTTTGATGTGTACATCGTGTCTCACTCTCTGTACTTTTTGGTGCAACGCGTTCAGGTGCTCTATTATAAATATGTATGCATTTCCATGCACGAAAATTTATAGATATAATTTTCATTTTTTTTTTTTTTTTTTCAGGGAGCTTCAGTGCATTCAAAACCAAAAATTATATAGGAAATCATTGAAAAAAAGACGTTTCTTTTTGTAGGAAATTTTTGAATATCAATAACAGATTCCTCGTACACGAGGAAAAATACAACGATTATTATAGAGTTGGAAAAGAAATTTGAATAAATATATATATATGTATTTTTTTTTCTATCAATTATAACGTTAAATTTGGTTCACTGAATTTGATGTATTTTTTGCTTCGATACGATTTTTCTTGTCACCACCCTATCCGATAAAAAATTTCATGCAAATTACGAATCACCGTAAATTTTTGTCGAAAAATATAAAAAAAATTGAATGGAAAAAAAAAAACTTGTTTTTTTATTTTTTTTATATATTGATCGTTTATCATTCTCACACAGATGCATTTCTGCGTAGCTTCTCTACCCTCGATCACTGTATATTATCACACTTGTGATATTTCAGTTGTAAACATGCCTACCATATAATAATACTTGGAGTTTATGATTATTATTTTTAAGGTATATATACATATGCGCATTATAATATGCGCATGTGCGCAGGTGGAGCGCCCGGAGAAAGTTCAAACTCTCTCATGTGTCTCTTGCGAGAGCAAATTGTTGGTGTAACTGCTTCTCGTTGATATCAATGGAAGTCTCTGGAATTCGTGTATCGGTGCCGGCAATTAATTTTATGGAATTAGAGGCCACCGCACAAGGCTCATTCTCATTTCCTCTCGCACGAATCTGTCAGTTATATCTACACACATATATTTATATATATATGTATATATGTATATATATATATATATATATATATATATATATGTGTGTGTATATATATATATATATGTATATATATATATATATATATTAGCTGAAGTTTACTTGCTATGCATAATTTTTTTTTACACCTCGAGAGAGTATTTTTCGCGAATAATAATGAAACGAGAGTCTCGGAAAACACAATGGCCCATTCTCGTTACACGCGAAATTGCCGGGGATTCTCCAGGTCTTAAGGGAAAAAAAACGAGAGGAAAAGAAAGAGAAAAAAGAGAGAGAGAGAGAGAGAGAGAGAGGAAAAAAAGTTAGTGAAAGAGTTCTCTTGCAACTGCGTCGCGTTAATAATATGTTAAATTTTCTCTTTCTCTCTCACTCTCTCGTCGTGTTATTTTATTCATGAGGTGTGCATGAGACATATTTGTAAATATAGAGACGATAAAACGTGAGAAATTTCAAATGAAAAAAATGACGAAAGTGATAGAGAAAGGGAGAGAGGGAGAGGGAAAAATTTCTCACGAGTGAAATCTCGCATGTTAATGAAACGGTTTGGGTAAACTGTATTCAGTATAGCAATACAACGCATCTGGTTGACGATGCTCGAGAGTATTCACGAGCTAGACAAATTTCTATTGTAAAGAAAAAAAAAAAAAAAAAAAAAAAAAAACCAAGCTACGTGTATAGAAAAATGAAAAGGAAAGAGTTCAGAGACGATTCGATATGCCGCAAGTCACTCGTAATTGCGTGGACACCAATGATCGAAATTTGCTTTGCGCCATTTACATATATATATATAGACTGGTGCACTCGGCTCGATCATTAAATGGATCATTTTAGACATTCGAGAAGTATACTCGAGTCTTCTCAATTATTTTACTCTCGTCACGCCATACGCGAGAGTGGCATCTGCATTATATTTTTTTCGAGTGCGTTTCATTCCAGCAAACGTTTTTTTTTTTTTCTACTTATTTGCTTATTTCAATTAATTTGATATCTCGAGAAATTAGAAAACACGTCGAGCAAGTGCCACGATATAATTTCACTCTAATGAGGCATCAGGTGGTCCGAGGAATGATTAGTGTAGTAATAATAATTCAGAAACTCACGAAACTTTTGCTATTTTCACTTTTAAATATCTCAAATTGAAATAAATGTTTGTTTGCATAGTGGCATATTTTAATCTAGATTGATTTCTTTTTTTTATTCACGTATATGTAATCGAGGATGATTCATTCGTAACGAAAAAAAAAAAGAAATCGCGTTCATTGAATTTTTGATCTAATTAGTTCGATGAAATTTTTTCATCGTATTATTATTATTTTTTTATATTTTGGATGAAGAAATTTTAAAAATATCAAAAGATCGAGTATCGATTCCTCACCAGGGTAAAATATTATAGAATGCGATCTGGCAGCCTCGTGTACGCCCTCAGCTCTCTCTCTCTCTCTCTCTCTCTCTCTCTTTAACTCGCTCCCATTCTCTCGTACTCTTCGTATAAATAGTTACCGAGCTATCGGATCTCTGTACATCGTTATTCTTGCATAGGCGTGAGGGCGAACGAGAACGCAGAGCGCGCGAGAATTCCTGAATACTCTCACTGTTGTACGATATGTGTGGCAAGATAAAATTTATCCATGAGATATACACACAGAAAGTGCGCGAGAGCGAGAAAAAGAGAAAAAGAGAGAGGACGATACTTCCGTTGGAGAAATGTTCAGACTCGAATATTTTCACAATCCATCGGCATATTTAAGCATATACATATATATATATATATATATATATATATATATATATATATATATATACACACATAGGTAATAGATAAACAGGTTATAATGTACAAAAATGTCAAATCGGATTTAACGAGATAGAGAAAAGTAATAAAGACTCCCCACTGACCTTTCAACTCTTTCGTACACTGTTGAGAGGTAATTTACGTTAATCATGAGTGTGTGGGAAATTCTCGAGTCCGGATAAACGTACGACATGCTTAGACGATTATTTAACGAACGAGGGAAAAGACTGACCATTGCGTGGGCGTTATTTCGATGCTTGGATAAAACAAAATTTATTTCGAGAAAAGTGTCGACTTTAAGCGGCTAAAATTGTTTCCGAATGGATATATAGAGAGAATAAAAAAAAAAATATGAAACTAATTTCGGCGCGTGCAGAATTTTTTTTTTTTTTTTAAATGAAATTTTTTTTTAGGATAGCAACACAATTTGTTTAATAAAACGGTTATTATTTTTATTTTTTATTTTTTTTTTCGTATAGTATAATAGCCTTGTGGTCCAAAATGATTTTCTATAATTAACATTTTTTTTTTGCGACTTTTTCTAAAAGATAAATTTTTGTCAAAACTTTGAGGATTCTTTTTTTTTTTTTTTTTTTGCTGAAATGATATGGAACTACCGAGGAAAACTCGCGAGTCTCAAGAGAGAGCGAGAGAGATGAAAGTACGAGTGGAAATTGTGGTTTTTGTTATATGGCCACGAGAAATCGAGAAGGGCGTAAAGAAAGAAAGAGAGAGAAAGAAAAAAAAGAGAGAGGGAGCAGCCAGAGGGAGATGAAGAAAATAAGAATTCTGGGTGGATTCGAGAGAGTACATACTTTACAGCCAAGATTCCTTGGCAGTGGCTGGCTTAGTTGGACTCTGGCCAAATGATGACGAATAAGAGACGGCGCTGGATTGCAGAGAGCGCCAGGCCCAAAGAGTGAGAGAGAGAGAAAAAGCGAGCTAACTAATGCTTATGCTGTCTCTCTATCCTATGACGGTAAACATGAGAACCGGTGCGGATCGAGAATTTCGCAGGGTATATAATGAAATGCATCTATATACGATAGAGAACGTTACGAAAAGCAGAGATGAGATTCAGAATTAGATGAAAGAATACGAACGATGAAATAGCGAGATAAAAATTTTCTCCAAAATCTCTTTGAATATTTTTAAACTGTGTTATTATTATTTTACATTAGTGAGAATATAAAATATTTATTCTGATTAAACAAAATATTAATTGGGTTACATAAAAATTAACGAAATTATATTTTATAAATTTTTCATACTAATAAACTAATTTGTTTAATGAAACATTTGAGCACATGAAAAATTGTTCTTATTTGGTTTCGTATTTTTTCTGTTTATAATAAGCCGAAAGCTCATTGCACCCTCTTTTTATGTTCTTCAGAGGTCACGTAAAAAAATAAAAACTCAGCTGTATGATAATTGGCAAAATATCATTCTCGCTTATATATCTCCGGTACTCCAGAGGTACCCATCGGCGCGATGGAGTTCACCAATTAGGGAGTCACCGAGCTGAGGATGTTCAAGGTGCTCGAGTGATGCCCCCGTGGCTCACTACTCATTTCCCCCCCCCCCCGCCAGCTTCTCTTTCTGTTTTTCTCACTCGCAATTCTTCGTCAAGTGTACACCTTGAAATCTCGTCTGCCTCGTGCGCGAACACGACGCTCTCTTGTCGGAAAAAAAAGAGTTGGCAAGAGGTCACCACGATGAAGATCGGAATAAGAGCTTCCGTTCTCGCAGACAAATTTATAAATATTTTTTGTCGAATAAAAAAAAAAAAAAAAATTAGATCGAATAACTCTTAATCAATTGTTTTGATTAAATTTGTAACAATTTGATGAATTTATTTTAATTTCAAGTCATCTCAAATTGTAAGAAAAAAAATAAAAAAATATCTATCAGTTGAATGTTTTTTTTTTTTTTTTTTTTTTTTTTTTTTTTTTTTTTCATTGCCTGGATCGAAGCAATGTTTTTTTAATGAAAATTTTTATGAAAGATTAACGAGATTTTTTTTTTTTACGAAATCGAGAAATCTCTTTTGGTTATATACGGAGAAATTGGAGAAAATTTTGTGGTTCGATGCGCGTTCACGTTCGCGGATGTAATATGTTCAAGAGTTTAATGGGTGGATTATTAATCATACCGGATTGGCCGAAGGAATTTTACCAAATGGGATCAAGAAATTTCGTTGATTAATATCCGTATGGCTCTCTGATATGCTCGTTTTCGCTTCTTTGATATGTATATAAAAAATATTATACCACAGACGTCCTTCTCGTATGCAACATATCGTGTATATTTATATATACGATAAAATAAGCAGATATATATATATATATATTATGTTCCGTCCTCTCTTACTGAGCTCACATCAGCACCCTACTTTCTCTCAACCGCATAGCAGCGATCTTTTCATATATTATGATCTTCAAACTCGATCGTTTATGGACGACCCGGTCAAGTTTTTCAACGACTTTATATATCGTTTTCAACCTCATATCACGATCTGCTTTGACATTAAAAATAAATTTCAAATTCGCCACAGCGTCAATACGTTTAAAAAAAAAATTAAAAAAAAACAGCTTTCGTTTACAGCGTGACAAGTTACAAACATGACCGGTTTGGCGTGAAAATTCAGGCTCAACCCGTTTCCTTGCAAATTCCTTGCTCACCCAGTTTCTCGATCTATGCATATATATATATGTAACTCATAATTTATGACATTTTGTAATATATCCTGACGAAATATTTCGCAAAATGTTTAAGTTGACTGGCAAATATTTCCGGGCGCATTGATGCATTAAAATTATCATTGGCCACTTCCCGAGCTATTGAACATTTTCAATATTAATTCTCAAAGTGGCTTAACGAATAAAAATGAAAGTAAAAAAATAAACAAAAACGAGAATAATTATTCATTTACCGAATAATAAGCTAAAATCAAAAAAAAATCCAATTACAAATGTGCTTGTTAGTTTAATGAGAGAGAAAAATGTATATTGAACTCAATCGCTTCTCTGGCTACGAAACATTCTAAATATAATTTGTCAATGTGAACATTTTTTTTTTCTTTAACACTCGAATGAAAAATTCGAATAAAGAATAAAAATATCGTTAATTAAACGAACCAGTAAACTTACAAATTTCGATAAAATAAATAAATAAAAACTTATCAAATTAAGACAAATAAAATGGATCTTTCCACAAAATAAAAAAATTGATTATTTCACGATTAATTTCAACGTGTATTTACAAACTGTCAATGACTGGAAAATTGATCTTACTTATATATAATTCCATAGTCGACTCGCGAACGCTCGATAATTATTCTTCTTTGGTTCGATTTAAATATTATCCATTATACATTCGAAGGAGAAGGATATTCCATCTCTTGGCAGTACAAAAAAGAGCCGTCGAGCGGGGCAGCGAGTGAGAACTCTTTTGCATATGAAATGAATCTTTTATACCATACATATATGTATACATAGCGATGCTATAAAGCATAAAAGTGACAAAAAATGAATTGTACGTTCGCTAACACGTCGTACGTGATTGCCATACGAATTGCGCAATCATCACTTGGGGCAATTGACTGTGGTTTGTTGTTTTCGAGTTTTATATATATACGTTGAGTGCCAAAGTGCGAGTCGATGATGATGATAATGATGATGATAATGTTGATCAGAGCAGGAAAACACGTGCCAGAACACATACGAGAATGCCACACACGCGATATCTACCAAGATTCTCACTTCTCGAGTTACCATAAAAGCTATATATATATATATATATATATATATATAAAAGATGTTTCGTAGTTACCACGAGAGTTCGCACTTTCTTGCGATTTCTAAATGGACTTCCGAGCGGCCCAGCAATATTCAAGCTATATATATATATATATATATATATATATATATATATATATATATATACAGAAGCCCATCCAGCATTATATTCGCGTAGCCAACAAAACAAATGTGCACTCAATTTTCACGCAGGAAGTGCACCCGTTGCATCGCACTGAAAACATAAACAGAAAAATTCTCGTCTCGGTTCCACACACTCTGAGCCAAATTTTACTATTCATGCTTTTCTCAACCTCTCGCTGATCATTAGATTAACAGGCATATATATATATATAAATGTGTGTGTGTGTAGAGAGAGAGAGAGAGAAGGAGAAAATACGAGATAATTCATACAAAAAATGCTATGATTGCTATGATTAATTAGGCAAGCTATAAAAACCCGAGCCACGAAATATTTTCTCGTAAAATTTCTCTGTACGTTCAACGATCTTTAAAAGCTTTTGAGAGGAGAATACACGTTTTGCATATAGAAACCGGAAATCATATATTTTCTCAAGAATATTTTTACTGCCAAACAATGAAGAGATTATTGAACAATTGATATTTTTTTGTTAGTTTGAAGCAAAAGCAAAAAAAAAATTGTAAAAAAAAAAAAAAACTCGTATGGTTCGAGAAAATTATCCACTTGGTTAATTCCTAAGTTTTTATCCACGGCCTTGAGAAATTTTTTACACAAGTTTATTGTCATCGTTTTTTCATACGAGATTATCGAAGACCTTCGGAGAATAACAAATTAAGAGTTTGAAAAACCGTCAATGGATTAATTTTCTTAATTGTGATCAATCGTTACCCAATCACAAGATGATTAAGATTAATTTCCTGCCTCGTTCGAGTGATAGGGGCATACTTATTTTGATATGAGAATTTATGATGGAGGGGAAATGAAAACATAAGAGAAGATTCTCTCTCAG
Source organism: Dyspetes luteomarginatus (assembly GCA_963669185.1). Lineage (NCBI taxonomy): Eukaryota > Metazoa > Arthropoda > Insecta > Hymenoptera > Ichneumonidae > Dyspetes > Dyspetes luteomarginatus. The sequence continues at coordinate 22,369,553 of OY769903.1, read as the reverse complement.
GGCGCCACGCGAGCATATATATATATATATAACTAAAATATATAGATATAGATGGTAAAGGAATTGTCGGTTGGGAACGAAAATGAGCGAAGGAGCGTAAGAGGCTCATTAGAGAGTGTTCGCGTACTCCATGGCCATCAGGCATGACCGGCTTTCACGTCTGTTTCTAACATTCTTACTATACTGCCAAGTAAGCAACAAGCACATCGAGAAGTCAGTAACATCAACGACGATGATGCGAAGTAGAAAAGGAGGAAATGCCCTCGGTCTCTCTCTCTCTCTCTCTCATTCTTGCACCGCGCAGCGTGCCACGCGAGCTTCTCGCGCGGCTCCTCCGCCACGACTGAGTCACACAAGCGAGTGAGCGAGTGCACTGAGAAGGCCACCGAGAGAACGAGAAAGAAGAGAGGCAAGGCCGTTTCTAACGGCCCTGTGTGCAAACCTCACGGAGAGTTACGTATATCTCACACCCGAGCGATTCACCATAGTCGTCTGGCTGCGGTCGCGGTCACGATATTATATCGACAGATCAAACGGCCAACGAACCGCGAATTACATAAATGCATATTTTCATCAATTACGACGTTTTTATCGCGATTTTTTTCGATCAAAATCCCTTAACGGGATAAGAAAGGTCAAGTGTCAACTTGGACATTTTTTCAATTTTTTTTCGGTCTAAATGATTAAATTTTTGGGAAAAAGCACATTATTATGAAAAAGTCACGTGAATTTAATCCATTTAAATTTTTATTCATTGAAAAAATTTATTATTTTTGTCGAAAAGTTATCCAAGAATCTTAGACCCGAGGGATTCACCATAGTCGTCGTCTGGCTGCGGTCGCGGTCACGATATTATATCGACAGATCAAACGACCAACGAACCACGAGTTACATAAATACATATTTTCATCAATTACAACGTTTTTATCGCGATTTTTTTCGATTAAGTTCCCTTAACGGGATAAGAAAGGTCAAGTGTCAACTTGGACATTTTTTTACATTTTTTTTCGGTCTAAATGATTAAATTTTTGGGAAAAAGCTCATTATTATGAAAAAGTCACGTGAATTTAATCCATTTAAATTTTTATTCATTGAAAAAATTTATTATTTTTGTCGAAAAGTTATCCAAGAATCTTAGACCCGAGGGATTCACCATAGTCGTCGTCTGGCTGCGGTCGCGGTCACGATATTATATCGACAGATCAAACGGCCAACGAACCGCGAATTACATAAATGCATATTTTCATCAATTACGACGTTTTTATCGCGATTTTTTTCGATCAAAATCCCTTAAGGGGATAAGAAAGGTCAAGTGTGAACTTTGACATTTTTTATCAAATATTTTTTCGGTGAAAATAATTAAATTTTCTGTTAAAAAAATATTATTACAAAAGAAAAAGAATTGCATGATCTAACGTTATGAACCCCTCGCGGAAAAGAGAGAGATGAAATTTTTCTTCTTTTATCGAAAAAATTTATTATTTCTATCGAAAAGCTGTCCAGGCAGCTCAAGCATTTTTTGTTTAAAAAAATAGTTGAAGAGCTGACATTAAATAATTGGAGTATTTTATACGGAAAATTTATGTTTTAACTATATTTTTGTAACATAACATTTTTCTAAAAGATGACAATTACAAGGGCGATAAATAGATTTTTTTTTAATCATCATTTGAGTATAAAAATTTTATATATTTTTTTCTTTCATGGGGAAAAAGTATGAAAAATTATAGAATAATTTCAACGAGTTTCGATCGTTTGAACATTAACCCAAATCCAAGATAAAACGTTTAATGTCATCGAGTCGTGAAGATTTATTATAAATATTACAATTTACTTTAACCCAATTAATAAGTAAGGACTGTGGAAATCCTCGTTGGTCCCATTTTCATTGCGAATTACGAGTAGAGTAGAACGACTATGTACTTATACGGACGAGCATACTGTAAGATACAGATATAGATATACAAAGTGTTGTTGGGCGACATACGGTGGCCGGTGAGTCGATATTCGGGTTAATCGGCCTCTCCGCGTGGATAAGTTCGCTCTCGTCATGCTCGAGAATTCTTGCACTCGCTTGCAAAAGATTAACTATCGGCCAACGCATCTCTCCGTTCTATATATATAATGTTTTTGTATACGAACAAACTGCATACGTACCTATGGGGAATTCCACGCCAATTCAGCCACAGAAAAGAATTAAAATTGTTCAAAAAATAAATTTCGCCCCACGAGACAAAAAAAAATATTTGCCAATTTGTTTAAATAATTCTGAAAAAAATAAATAAATAATAAAAAAAAAAAAAAACTTAAATTTTTTCTTCCAAAATATTTAAAGATATTGAAAAATATTTTCTTGTGGGACGAAAAAACTGGATATTTTTGTGTTTCAAATTAAAAATATGAGCAATCATTTATGATTTACTAAAGGACAGATTTATACCCTATAATGCCCCCTCATAATTTTACATAATTACTATTGTAATTATATGTGTGGCCTAATTATGGGGGTAATTATATATGTAGCAAAAAATTAAGATTTAATAAAAATAATTAATAAAATAAGAAAATTAAAATTAATTCCTTTTGTGGTTAGATAAAATGACGTGGAATGGCCCATATATTGTATTTGTGTGCTCGAGGATGCGAGAATATAATCCCGTACGGAAGTACGTATAAAATCTCACTTCCATTCGCCACTCTTAGCCCGAGTAAGTAATAGACATATATATATATATATATATATGTATATATATACAACTACAAAGCTCACAGAGTCCGCTTGCATTTATGCGTTATACTCTGTTGCTCGTGTGGTCTCGCTCATCTTGTGCGATCTCTGCATAAATGTAAATTTACCGACAGTACCGCAAATATATAATCATCGCATCAGAGCTCACGAATGGAAAAAAATAATTATTATTATTATCGTCCACGAACGAGATAAATTGCATCGTCTCTCTTTTTTGGCCATTCGTCTCTAGAACGAGAAAGGAGAGAAATCGGAAAAAAAAATCTTGTTAACTATTTATCAACTGTCACATATTTTGCAATATTTTTGTCCCCTCTTATTCCTATATTAATTATAGAATCCAATAGAAATTCGAGACAAAAATCATTACAAATATCACATTTAATTTATTTATTTACTTCATATAATTCGTCGAAAAAAATGCACAATTTATTGATGAATTTTTTTCTGGCTACGAATCAGAACACGGAATTTAAACGCTATATTTCCTGGCTCGCATTAAGCGCCATGTATTGTATAACGAACGAGAGAAAGAAAGAGAAAGAGAAAGAGAGAGAGAGAGAGACAACTGGCTCGAGAAATTCGTGAACCAATCTCTCTTTGTCGTTTTATTACGCAATTGGTATGCCACGAAGTTTCCGCCAAACATTTCGCGAGGGAAAAGACGAATCTTTCACGAAGAATCGCGAGGGCGACGTATTTAAATTTTGCATAATTCGCAAGTGGGAGGAATAACGTTGTAGAGCTTCAATTGCACACTATAATTATATATATATATATATATATGTATATATGTACATGTGAATTTTTCACAATGGAAAGTGTTAATGAGACACTCTTTCTCTTCTCGGGGAAACTTTCATATATATATAGTCGACCATTCAACTTTATATACCACGATTGAATTTTTTTTTCTCTTTTTTTCCATCGTGTATAAACCAATTTTACACGATGAACGTAAATTAAAAGTCGAAAAAAGATTCACGACTTCCCACGCTGTAGCAATTTAACGATGAGAAGCAATATGTTTTATTCACGATCCAACACTTTTTTTATTTCGTTTGTCGACGATATGAACGCGCCGAAATGAAAAATCTCAAGCCATAGAACAGTCTATAAATCGATTGTCATGAAATTTGCCATAATTTATAACATTCCAATTCTCCTGGCTGATTTACTGCCCGCAAAAAAAAAAAAAAAATCTCCTCGAGGCCACGAGAGAGTATCCCAGAACGTTCTATTGGCAAAAATACGTTTTTTATTTTTTTTTTACCATAAAGAATTGTACGTTAAAAATAAAAAAATAAAGACGTAATTGTGCAATTGAAAACGTGGTCGGTTAAAAATATAGAATTGCGGAGGGAATATTTATTCGTTTATCAACCGGATCCTCCAATTCTGGAATGACTTTTCGAGCCGAAGGGTTATGACACGCCGAGACCCGAAGAAAAAGAACAAAGAATTTGTCTCGTATGCGTCTTTTCGTCTCGTCTCTCGCTATTTTCTCTTCGCATGTGGGAGCCATTTCGGATTTTAATGTCACTCTGAGTTTTTGCAGTAATGTGAAGAAATACGAGAAGACGATACGGTAAAGAGCCGAGAGCTCGATGCAGATGAAGAAGAAGAAGAAGCAGAAGAAGACGAAGAAAAAGAAGTATGTGGAATAACAACATATATATATATATATATATATATATATATATATATATATATATATATATATATAGTGAGATGAGAGTGAGATGTTGAGGACACACGATAGAACTTACGGTTCGTTTTGAAAATAGATTGCGTGGGTAATGCCACGCCAGTCTGCTTCACGATGTGTACACGACGAGGATGAAGAAAACCCAAACGTCTCAGATCACTGAAAAGCTTCGTCTCTGCGAACGAAGCTCCCGAGAAAGGGACAAATAATTAAAGAAAGATGGAAGAAAAGGAGCGAATTGGCGAAGGAGCCGAAGAGGAAGGCGACATATGGACTTGAATAAAATGGAGTCGATGAAAAAGGAAAAGCGGAAGAAAGTGTGGCCGATGGAAAAATTGATGAAGAAGAAAATGAAAATGAAAAGAAAGAGAAGAGTGACAAAAAAAAATTTATGAAATGGAAGAAAGTGAGGCCGATGGGGAGAAGTTGATGAAGATGAAGAATAAAAATCAAGAGAAAGAGAAGAGTTAAAAAAAATTATAAAGTGAAAGAAAGTGAGGCCAATGGGGAGAAGTTGATGAAGATGAAGATGAAGAGAAAGAGAAGAGTTAAAAAAAATTATGAAGTGAAAGAAAGTGAGGACAATGGGGAGAAGTTGATGAAGATGAAGATGAAGAGAAAGAGAAGAGTTAAAAAAAATTATGAAGCGGAAGAAAGTGAGGCCAATGGAGAAATTGATGAAGATGAAGATGAAGAAAAAGGGAAGAGTTAGAAAAAATTATGAAGCGGAAGAAAGTAAGGCCAATGGGGAAAAGTTGATAAAGATGGATGAAGAGAAAGAGATGAAAAGGAAATTTTATTTTATTTTAATTAAAGTGAGGCAGATGGAGAAATTGAAATGAAGATGGGTGAAGAGAGAGAGGAAAAAGGTCTGATAAACAAGCGGAAGAAGGCGGAACAAGCAGGAATTGATGAAGTAGAGTCAGCGAAAGAAATAAAAGAATATATTTGTATTCTTCTGCGAAGAAGTAGACATGGAAGAGAAGGCAAAACACTTGATGGTTCGTTGATTTGGCCTTCAGCACAGATCGAATATAAACGCGCGGGTGCATCTTCATGCACCGAATAATTGGCATTGCAAACACAAATGCACACACACACACACACACACACACAGATCTGACTCCAAGTTGCGTCGACGAGAACGAAAGAAGAATAATTCGATGAATGGCAATTAGGGACAACGCTTTCCGCTCGAATTCCCATAGGATCGCTGGGGTTCCATTTCCTCACCGGATATATGAAACCTGAACGGATATGCTAAAAGTCTTTTATATTTTTCTCTGGCTTTGAGGTCACGATCAGTAATGCGCAAAGTCAAAATCGCCACAAGAGTTAGCCCTTCACCGCGCACATCGCACTTACGATTCTACATTCCTGACGAGAGATAAACAAACGAGCGAGAAAGGAAGAAACGGTACCGCTATCCGGTTCAACGCTCGTACGTCCTTCCGTATCTCGTTACATGAATTTTTGAAACTTTCTCAAGGACGCGCATCATTACAGTGCACATAACTATGTGAATTATATATATGTATATATATATAAGCTCAAACCACGAAAAGTTTCACATATGTTATACATATATATGTGAGACGTGGGTCTGAACTTTGGGGGACCGAGAATTGGGGTCGAGAAGCAATGTGCTGGAGGAACCGGACTCTCCTCGCTATATATATATATATATATATATATATATATATATATATATATATATATATGTAAATATACTTATGCATGTATATAGAATCGAGAAATCGCCAAGAAAAAAAAAATTATCATTTCACTTTTTTTTATTTTCTTTTTATTTTTTGGGTTAACGATTTCTCGTCGGTTTTCTTTTATTAAATTAGCTGAAAATTCATAACTCATTCATGGGAGCGTAGGAAAAATGGGGTACGTATGGAGCACAATCGGCACATTATGGACGAAAATTGATATCATTTTGAAAAATTTTTTTTCACAAATTTTCCAGGATTGAGGGTACAGAAAGAAAAATTTTAATGTTTTTTTTTTTCATGCAACCTGTGTTAGGAGCTAACAGCGGGAGTTATTCGTTAATTTTTTTCTAGTATGTAGGGTGGAATTATCGAAAGATATTGTTCAAATGGCCAAATTGTCACAAAATTATTATTTTTTGCAGATATAGATGACTTTTAAATCATAATTTTTTTCATAATTTTTTTAAATCATAAAAAAAAAACAATCATATACACTTTACGCCAATTGATTTTTATTTATTTAATTCGCGCAGCTAACGTAAATTAGGTATAACAGATTTTGTGCAAGAAATAAAATTCGATTTTTCTTTTTAATGATTTTTGTTCCAGCTGGCGATATATCGTGACTAAAATTGTTGGAAAACAACAGAATAAAATAAGTGGAATTTTTTTTGAATTTTCGTCTGTATTAATTACGTGCTTCACGTGCTCGTTTTGCCCCACTTTTTCTTGTATATTTTCTAATTGCTTCTCCGACTCTGGCTATTAAACCAAGACGAGATTTCCGCAAATTTCGGTGTCGATTTTTTTTTTTTTTACAGCAGCTGTCAAACTGTCTCATTTGGTATTCAACCGAAGAGAATTCGGCAAAATATAGAAAAAAGTAAATCTCGTTAAAATCTCCAAACACGAATAACCAACGTGGCTCTCTCTCTCTCTCGCTCTGCCTTTGCATCTTTCTTTTCTGGACCATTGAATTTTCCGTATCTTATTTTCTCAGTCATCGATTTTGTTCTTGGCATGAAAGCAACTGCGGCAATCGCGTCTCCTCTGAATGCCAATGCGCGTATGTATGTATACAAGAGAATAAAGGAAAATAGTTTGACGAAAAGCTTAACCAGTATATTAATGAAAAATAAATTGGGAAGAATTTTTTTTAGTCGAGGACATTAAATCATTGGGGCTAATAAAAACTATCTCGTTAAAGTCAATGAAAGTTGTGCGGAAAAAAGATGATTAACGTGACGTTAAATAATATTGACTCTGTCATAACTGCGGCTAATGACACACACAAATAAATAAAGTACATAAAAACTATATATATACACACACACACACACATATATATATATATATAGTAATAACTATGTACGAGACTTGAATCTTTGTAAGCAGCAGCTTGAAAGTAACGAGCATAAATCCATACGGTATCACTCATCCCGGATGTATTTATACACACACAAGCATCGATCCACTAGATTTTTTTTTCTCTCGTCGCGACATTTTTAGAATCTATTTTTTCCACGAGTCAATTTCCTCGTGTAAACATTCTCATTTCCAAACGTTTTTCCTTCTCTCGTTCTTCCGGCATTCTCTGTTATATATACGTGTACCCGTAGCAATTTAAAGGGCCAGAGTGTGACTATATCGTATGAGAAAACAATCAAAATCGAGTTCAATTTGCTGGAAAGAAAATTGATACGGTATAATTTAACAATGTTTCGATTTTTCTTTTTTTTTTTTTTTTGCAGGAGGAAAAGGGTTTCTTGGCTCAATGAGACAGAGGTTACGATATTGTGTATATGTATATATACACAATATTGTAACCTCTGTATATATATATATATGTGTGTGATTTCGGGACTCGAGCCAGGAACGCGTGACCTATGAAACTGACGACTCCACCTCTGCGATCCTCGACCAAGTTGAATCTCAAATTATTATGTCCTCTCTCTGTCTGTCTGCCTCTCTCTGTTTTTGATTCTTTCTCTCTTCAATCTACGACAAATTCGAATTAAGGGCTGACTTGAGATTTCTCAGGGCGAATTTGAATGTAAATTTAAGTGTAAACTTTAGTTCAAGCTCAAGTATAAACTTAAGACAAGTGTATACTTGATTATAATATCAAGTATAAGTTTTAATTTAATTCTTTCCGTACAAACATGGATCTTTCGTGTCCGGTCATTTCAATTTATCTCCCCAATTATTTATTATTCTTCGATAATTAAATGATACTAAAGTTATTTTTTTCCAAAATGAAAGAAAGCAGGCATTTATTCTACAAAGTTCAAAGTATATTCATAATTTTTTTAAGACCCACGTTTGTATGGACCAGGTGGTGTTTTTTACATGGTATGGAAAGGGTTAAAATATTGAACTTGAACTAAACGCGGAAGCAAGTTCGACCTCAGATTTGCGGATGGAGGCGACGACGATTGTAAAAGGATAAAGATCACGTTCGATGAATCTTGTCGAAGTTGACATCGCGTCGATCGTTAGCCCCGACAACGACAACGACGAGACGAGGAAACCGGTGAAGCCGGTTAGTTCGCAAAAGCACCCAGGTACAGAATCTATGCAACAAAAGAGCCGTGGAATCGTTCAAATAGTTCTTGGGATCTATTCAATAAACCTGCTGGATGTCACAACGGCAATGTGATTACTTTTAAAAAGCACACAAAGAGACTTAAAAAGTTATTCTACAACGTTTGATGATTTCTCTCTTTCCCTCTCTCTATGTCACCCCCCTGTCTCTTACGTCCACAAGACAAAATGTAACCCATAAAATTAAAATTATATATTTCAATTTTCATTATCATTGAGTATAATTAAAATTATTAATTTACAGCAATTGATTAAATCTACCATAATTAGATAATTAGAGTTTTATAAATTCATTAAATGCCCTTCCGTTAATACTCATAGCGCCAAATTTTTTTTAAATTCATTCATGAATCATATAAAAATATAACGCGCACCTGTCTCCTTTTAATGTAGACTCAAAAGTATGCGAGAGATATAGTACGAAAATCTCCAAGATCAGTTAGAATATTATTTTCGGACGGTATTAAGACGCTGACGGTGGTTGCACCTCTCCCGACGAAGAGGCAGCGACGCTCGCGCCCCTCTGTGGGACGCTATCGAACTTCCCGGACGGGCGGACGCGCGGTTTTTATCGCTGTGCTTTAATCGACATATATATACATCTATATGTGCCCTAAAGCTGTGAATGCCTTCGAATATATATGTGCTATATAGAGACGTAACATATACGCGATGCAACGCTGGCAAAGCTACTAAGTAAGCTCAACGTGAGGCAAAAACACACACACACACCATCGGCATTACCACCAGCTGCTAATTTCCTGTTGACCTATTTATAAAGCGCTTCTATGCTCTCACGACGACGACGGCGGCACACTTGTCGAGGTTCCCCCGCCCCGCTGATCGTTCGGTAACTTTTGGAACGACCACGGATTCCTCTTTGACGTTCCACGTAACTATACACACGATGACGTTTGTCAAAAATAAAAAAATAAAAACACCACGGAAGCGCATAATAATAATAACAATAATCGACTAATGGACCGGATGACTGGTCGGATTTGCATCGTTTGGGGCTCGTTTTTACCTTGCCCCGTGACGATTAAATGTCCATCGCAACATTTACATGTCTCAAAAAACTTCAAATTCAGCCACGAGCCCCTCTATATGTCTATATATGTATATAGGTATACGCTAATAAAATGTATGAAACGAGGCTCCGTGCCAGTTATTAATATTGTGAATCATTCCTGGTGGCTTGAGGCTCGACCTTCTAATAGGTAACTCGGATGAATATCAACTAGCTGAACTCGCTGCCAATAAATGTAACCGGTGAAGGAAGAAATAATGTTGTAACGCACCGGTAGTTATGAATTATAATCCAACTGTTTCTTTGCTAGAATTTTTAGCATGGAGAAAAATAGAAACATTTTAATCAACTAATTTCTATTTATTTACCAATGGAGTTTTTATTCTTTTTACTACATTATTGCACTGATTGGTCTACGACAAAGTGAGCAACGTTGGGATGAGTGAAAATTAAAAAAAAATCCATAGCAAATTCGCAGACTCATTGATCTCGCGATAAGAAAAGCCAACGAAGAGAAGAAGAGGAAAAATACGATACAGAGATTTATTCATCTGATGAAATGGATAAAATATATATTGGACACTCCACGCCTCATTCACAGCCCTCCAGCCACCATCTTTCATTTTTTTTCTTATAAAAATTGTAGAACAACACAAGAGGAGATAGCACGTAAATTTTCATATCCATTGTAAAATCAGTGCGATCGTTTTGAACAAAGATCCGAATCAACATTCTTTTAGTATCCAAATTTATTTGAAATTATAAGTGATTAATTTTGTTTCGTCTCAAAAAAAAATCTTTTTTACCAAAGAATTTTTTACGAAAATTTAAAAACAAGCAACAGTTTCTCCAGCCTTTTTTATGTTGAATTATAAAATAGTAATGTGAAGAAAAAAAAATTATAATTTGCAATATTGATCAAGCCTCAAATGTCCGATATATATATATAAAAGCAAAACGCAGAGAGTATAAGGAGGATCGAATGCTGTGGCTATTAATTGGTACGTAGCCCTGGCATCACGATTCTGTTCCTTCAATGGAGTACTAATTGAACGAGAGTACACCGAGCGAGAAGGATCCCGTTGCTCTCTGTACATTCAACATATACATATATATGCATATATAGGTCTATATATTTATATAGGTCTCTATATGTATATATGTGTATATATATATATATATATATATATATATATATATACAATGTAGCTATGCAGAAGCAACACCGTGGCAAACTAAATTGAACTGAACTTTGGGGCCACGCCGGATACCCCGTGTGGTGCAACACACAACGCGAGCCTGATTATAGAGCGATCTACGGGGTCGATGTAATTTTTTTTTTTTTTTTTTTTTTTGCAAAGTAGAAGAAGATCTGCGAGAAACGCCTTTTTATCGTATTCGGAACGGAAAGAAAAGCCTCACGATCTGTTCAGAGATTTCTCGGTCGATATAACGTCGTATACATATGTATACGTTCCTGAATCCCATATATATATATTTATATATATGGGATTCAACGGTCGGTAGAAAGACGATTCGGCTGGTTAAATCTCGTGTATCGAATCTTCGAGGATTTCCAAACGTTACTCATGAGCGAAACCCGAGTCGACCGTGTGGAAATAGGAAGAGAATAGAACTTTAAGAAACAGAAACTATTTTTTTTTTCCTTGTTTCATTCCTATTGCATTATTCGACGTATATATATATATATATATATATATATATATATATATATATATACATATATATGTGTGTCTATCCTTGCCTATGAATGAATGTACACATATATATATATACACAATGAAATGCTTGAAATTTCTCAAAGCGAATAGAGCCAATGACGAAGAATGAGTCAAGTAAGAAAGAAAAGAAATAAGAATGGAAGGAAAAATAAAAATAAAGGTGGGTACAAGTCGAAGTGTCTGATTTACGTAACCATCGCGATATCGCGATATCGCGAATGTGGGTGCTCTCCTCGAGAATGACGTAATAACGATCTACTTTGATGAATAAACTACAAGGACACGAATGAATTTTATCAAAGATCGTCAAAATGGGTGCATTATTATTATTTTGTTTTTTTTTTTGAGAAATTGAAAATTTTATAACACCGAAAATTTCATTAAATCTAAATGACTTTATTGTTTTTTGCCAAATTTAACATAAAACGAGGCTTCAATTCATCGAAAAAAAAATAAACTGTAATCACTGTGCTAATAAGAGATGATGATGACTCGATGAATGATAAAGGAAAATCGAGGGTGGCATATTAGCCAAACAACAAAATATTTTTACGCATTTTAGATCAAAATGTGCATTTATAATATTTTCAAAATTACAAAAAAAATGTTTCTCAAAAATTCATTCAAAACTAAAACTTTAATGAAGTAAACTTTTTTTTTGAGGGTTGCATGGTTTTTGGGTTATAACGGTTAGAAAAAGAAAAGTCTGCTGATTTTGCACATTTAGTGTACCTCGAAAACGATTGGGTGAATAATTTTGAAATAAATTATATAAACTTCTCTTCAATGATGATAAATGTTGACAGAGTTTTTTTTTTTTTTTTTTTTTTTTAAGGGGTCAGGGTTTTCTCTTCGCTAAAAACCTTTGAATTTCTTCATCTCTCTCTCTCTCTCTCTCTCTCTATATATATATATATAGGCATACGTACATAATACGCTCGTTCGCTAAACGACTCGTTGCGTCCTCGACCGACCCACGAAAATTTCGAGACGAGCATTTTAGTCGACGATATAGCGATAATCAAGCGCATCGAACTTTGGCAACGAGATATTCGAAGGCCCACGAGAGCGTTTGTGTGGAAAATGCAAAGGCCGTGAGAGGGAAGAAAAAACTGGCCACAGAGAAAGAGAGAGAGAGGCGAAAATCGATTTCTGCTACATAACGTTGGAACGAGAAACTTTTGATACGAAATATCGAAGCCATATAGAAAATTGTCCTTTCCTCTTTTGGAGGGACACCAAATAAAGAAATAAATTTATAGTATGGAAACGACCTTGCATAAATTGTGTATCAAATGCGTCATTGCCATTAATTATAAATGGTATAAAATTGATTAATTAACATATGGATAAATATGATAATTAACCCTTTCCGTACAAACATGGGTCTTTCATATCCGGTTGCTTCAAATCATTTGTCTCAGTTATTGATTATTCGTAGATAATTAAATTATGCTTCATTTTTTTTTTTTTTTTTTTTTTTTTTTTTTTTTTTTTTTCAAAATGGCCTATAAAGACATTTTCTAAAAAATATTCTAAAAAATTCAAAATACATTGACAAATTTTTAGAGATTTTTAGAATTACTTTGAAAAAGTGAAAATTAGTCGGACTCGAAAGGACCATGTTTGGTATTGATCAGGTGCCATTTTTCACATCGTATGCAAATTCGTGGATATCGATATTTTGAAATAAATAAAAAAAACATTATTGATTATAAATTGGATTGCAATGAATAGTATAAATGTGGATTTAATTATTAATCAATAATTTCATTACAATTGATAAATTAATTACTCAATTAATTAATTAATTAATTAAGCAATTGATTGGAAAGCATCGTAGCCCTAGCCTGTTGAACACTCCTTAAATAAAAAATATAGTATGGAAATCAACTACCATACATTACCGATCAATTACATGGGAATTCATTAATTAACATATTAATCGATACGATACAGTATTGAGTATTAAAGTTTTAGAAGAAAAAGAAAGATTTTATTTTCCATTTGAAGACAAATTGTGCGTCAATAAAAAGAAAGAGTATCGATTAAATATTCCATGAGTATATTTAATCACGATTCATTAATTAGCTTATGCTATAAAATTGATCGAAATATTTGATAAAAAAAAAGTAAATAAATTATTATTCAAGAATATTCAACAGTTCATGTTTTTTAGCTGTTCATAATCATGAATAATTACTGCCATGAATATTTCTAAGTAAATGAGAAAGATAAAAATTCAAGTGAAAATTCATCGCGAACGTAATCATAGTCACATATATATATAATATACTTGCTGCAAAGATAAATTATCATTACCGCAATATTTTCTGCGCGTATAATATGATATTGGCATGATATTATTCACTCTTGGTAAAAGTAATAATCGACATCGGCAAAAGTGAATTTAAATGAGAGTCTCAACCTCTGACGAGCCGAAGTGATTGTATTATCAGCGTGGTGTCTGAATATCTTTACGAGCTGGCATCATCGGTACTCGTATGAATTATTGCATCGTACAGAGTATGTGACAACTCGAATAAGTTGTTTTGCTCGAGAGATTCTCCGACAGGAGAGAGGAGAAAAATATGAAGGCGAAGCGAAAGAGAGAAAAAAATAGACGAAGAGAGAGAAACAACTGGTAGCACATCATACGATTATAAGAAACTTCGACCATGATTATCCCGAGGAATTAATAATCACGCGAAGATATTCCGCACGAGCAGTGCTCTATGTTTGAATATATATATATATACTCGTACGTATATATATACGTACTCGTTCGAATATACGTATATATACATATATATGCACGCTATATAGAGGTGTATGAAGAAGAGAGGTGTATGCATGTGCCTCATCGTCCTCATCGCAACGAGCCTATCTAATCTACGCGGATATTAATCTAAAAGATAAGCGAGAACGGAAACTCACGTGTTATACACTTATTATTTTCACGAAGAATTTATCAAAGTCTTGGGGCGTTAAATGATCAAACACGCAAAGAGTTATCGGCACGTGTTGGCATTCTATAAGTAAGAATGGAGGGATATGGAGAAGAATTCAAGAATTATTGAAGAATTAATAAAAATATATATAAATAATGACAGAATATTTATGAATTAAAAAAAAAACAAAAGAGAAATTGGCAAATCCTTAAACTGAGGATAGGCACGCGCGGTATTTTTTTAATGGGGATGGTTCTGAGGCGTGAATTTTAAACCCCATTTTTAAATTGAAGATGTCCTGTAAACTATTTTTCTTTAAATTTTAGCTCCATGGTTAAAAAAATCGGAAAATCAGAACGAACAATGATATTTTTTGGAAAATAATAAATTTAATCAAATCCAAATCCTTTGAGCAATTAATATTGGCGAACAATACACGAAAATAATTCACGAATTATTAAAGAGTCAAAAATAATATAGATGATTTTTTTTTTAAATTGCAAGAGCTTCATAGCTTGATAACAAAAATCACCACCCAGACTCGTGCGTATTACCAATCTCTAGCTAATCGAATTATCGACCTCGTTTCACTATAGTCATTTTACAGAAATAAAACGACGGTGTGTACACACACATGTATATATATATATATATACACACACGCACATCACGAGAGTAAAGTGTGTATTTAGAGTGTTATACCCGTTATTACGTCTGGAAATAATCGGTTGACTGATTATCGTCGAGTGATCGCAAGAGTTTTGCAGATACCCAAGCAGGTACTTTGCACTTTGTTTTTCTATTTTCGTTCACACAAAAGATGAAAAATATTGGAAAAAAAATCCAAACTACCCACGCAGTAGTAAAAATATTTTTTTAACCCTTATTCATTAAAGTCATACGAACTCAAGGACAGTTTTATGGTAAAATATCTTATTTGCTCAATGATGAATTAAAATTCTCCATTGAGAGTAGAAAATCATTGAAAAAAAATCAAACTGGGCAGAATGAATAACATAATTTGTCGTAACCACCATATTGGCTGAAGTTAAATATGATATTGAAGTTTGCATCGTTGAAATGCAACGAAATTCGATGAAAAAAAAAAAAATGTATCAACATTGCATAGAATTTTCTTCCCTAAGATTATTTCATGCGATGAACAAGATAATATGAAATTGCCCCGACCCTCAGAACTTACCCTTGACAGGGGTTAAAATTTTTATTCGAATTTCGTTGCATTTCAATGATGCAAACTTCAATGTCGTGGTTAAATACGACCTCAAGAATTTTTTTATGCTAGAATATAAGCAAATCAAACTGGGCAATGGGCAAAAACAAATCAGTTTTAATGATTTGCTTTTTTTTTGTTTATTAAACCAAATGGAAAAACATAATTTGTGGTAACCACCATATTAGCTGAGGTTAAGTACGAGCTCAAGGACTTTTTTACGGTAGAATGTCTCAATTCCTCAATGATGAATTAAAATCCTTCATTAAGTATAAAAACATTAAAAACAAATCAAAGTGGGCAATGGGCAAAAACAAATCAGTTTTAATGATTTGCTTTTTTTTTGTTTGTTTATTAAACCAAATGGAATAATATAATTTGTGGTAACCACCATATTAGCTGATGTTAAGTACGAGCTCAAGGACTTTTTTACGGTAGAATGTCCCAATTCCTCAATGATGAATTAAAATCCTTCATTGAGTATAAAAACATTAAAAACAAATCAAACTGGGCAATGGGCAAAAACAGATCAGTTTTATTGATTTGTTTTTTATTTAATTCAACCAAATGGAATAAGATAATTTGTCGTAACGAGCATTATAGCAGAAGTTAAATCGTATTTAGACTCATTCAATTACCTTGAAAACCTCCGAGAAGAATCCAGCACCAATTTTTTCAAGATAAAAGTCATCCAATCGATTTAACGATGATACAGCATGTCTGAGAGCCTGACACGATGCGCCAGTACGTCTCTTTGTATTTGTTTCCTGTTGCAATAATTCTCCCGAGCAAACTGGCAAAGCCTGAACATTTCCCTCGAGTTCTGTTGGCCTCCAAGAATCGCGACATTTCTCACGATCTTTGTAGCTTCTGGGCGATGATTGTAGCTCAGTTGGCAAATCTTGTGGCAAAAAACTCATGCAATTTTGTTGTATCTCACGATCTTGCTGATAACGTTTACGCTCATCTCTTCTCTCCTCTCTCGATGGCGTCGAGGTAGCAAAAACTTCAGTCGAAGAAACTCCAGCTTGGCAACGATTTCGTTCGATAGTGGAATTATCACGAATAATAAAATTTCCACATATCTCAGGATCCTTCGAAAGTGAGGATTTACGATTTTTAGAAAATCTTCGCAAATCTACAAAACTCTCCTTGGACGGTGATGAGGAAATAATTGTCGTTGAGAGATCATTTGAATTATTTGAAAACAAATTATCCTCATTATTAACTTCTGACAAAATTTTAGCTGCTCCAATAATTACAGACGAATTATTCGTTCTCAGGTGATCTCTGCTATATGATAATTTATTACTGCCATTTGTTTGTTGATCGTTTATCAAAAAATCTCGATTCAATGTGGATGATGTGATTTTTTTCATCTTTGACGAATCCTTTGAATTAATCTCAAGGTCATTGGAAGATGTTGAATTTTTTACTATTTTGGAAGAATTACCAATGGAATTTGCAATTTTTATGCTTATCGATTTTGTTGACATCAGACTCGGACAGTTTGGATTTGAGGAACATTTGTGTATCGTTGATATTATCGATGGAGAATTCTTTGAAATGTTTGTACTCGCTGCCGCTGTGTCCTGCTTGGAGTTGGAAAATTTATTGTTTCCCGATTGACAATGTTTCATTGTGTGAAAATTATTCTCAGTCCTGCAGGGTCTCGTTATTTCAGAGAGACACGAGGAATTTGGAGAAGATGAAAGATTACAAGGTGCCTCAAAAACGACGCAGCCATTTTCCTTCGCTCGCCAGGGTTTTAATCTTTCGTCATTCGAGACTACAGGATTTTCCTCAGATGTAAAGCACGAAAGACAATTTCCGGTTTGTCTGACCCCGCAAACTTTACTGACTGTCGTGACTCCTGGTGGACCAGGAGCGTTTGACGACGACGATGATGACGACGACGACGATGCATTGCCAAACATTTTTTTTTCTTTTTTCTTTTTTTTTTTTTTATTGTCCCACGATCTCGTCTCGTTACAAGGCAAATCTGAGCTTCTCGAAGAAGCCAGAATCACCCGAGACTAAAATCATCAAAACCTTCCTCATGTGTCTCTCACATTTTTAGTTCTTAATTTTTAAATAAAATTAAAAAAAAAACTAACCAATTATAAGTAACTCAAGTTCTCGTTCGTTTTAATTTTTTCACCCAATTGCCTACATGCTCGATTAAAACTTTCACGTAAATTCTTGTAATATAAATTGACGGAAAAAAAAAGAAAAAATCGTCAAATTTAAGGAGCAATTTTATTGAATAAAAGCTATGGCAATATTCAATAATCGTTGCTAAAATTTCAGTGATTTTGAGATTTTTTTTCCTGAGTACAATTTTCAGTCAAAAATCTTTCGCGTAATGAGTTCTGTCATTTTTCATGATTTTTTTTTTTTCATTTCTCACCTCCGATGGAAAATTATGTCAAGATTTTTGAGGTTATGTAACGACGACACTTGGAAAAATCGGCGTTCTGTCACTTTTGTTTACACTCGAGTCTCGATGAGTTCTGTTTTTTTTTTCGTTCTTCTTTTTCGTTTAGTTCTCTTCTCGCACGTCACGATTCTCAAAGTGACATTTGACGTTCTCTCTTACGTGAAAACCCGGCGAACAAAGACGACATCACGAAGAAAACAGTGAAAAAGAAAAACAAACAAAAATTGGCACAACACAGTTCGAGAATGTTTGATTGACGAACGAGAGATACAGGATGTAGAAAAAGAGGAATGATGATCGTTCGTCAGATGACAAAAAAAATTATTCACACATCCGCACAAGATCCGAATACGCTACGGTTTAGACGCGTAAACAATGACGAAGCCTCGCGAAGATAAGCTCCAAGACTACGGCAAACTTTGAAGATACGCTCTCTTTTATCTCACTTCACTAACGCGCGAATATTATGATATTTATCGGAATTAAGCATTTACGATTGTTGAGAGATTACGTGCTTATTCGGTCGATCATCACTTTTGGTATGGAAAGATTTTTGTTTTCCTTGTTTTTTGTTCTTCAACGAAACTCACGCGTTTATCTAGCTACGCGATGCTTTGGACACTCTCTCTCGTGGGAAGAGAGAGAGAGACGCACACACGATATACATTCAATACACAAAACCGCGACAACGCCACTGTACGGCGGCCATTACGGGAATGAGCTCCGCCGCACCGCCGCTTGTAGAGACGGGTGAGACGCCTCACGGGAAACGACGAAAGTAACGAAAGTGCTGCCCCATCCTCTTTGGCGGCTGGCTTCCTCACTCTCCTCCGCAATCTTATACATCCGTGCTCTTCTCTCGTGTATATACATATAAATCCCACCCTCTCGCCTAGAAATTCACGCGTGTGTCACATCACGAGCGCAGTTTGTTGTGTTGACGTTCGAGAGCGAGCTCTTCCCCCTCCCGCCGTTTGGTTTGATACGTGCGCCTGTGTGTGTGTGTGTGTATCAAAAGCTCCTTACATCTCTCCCTCTTTTCGGGTTTGCGCAGTTCGTGCAACAACAGCTGAGTTCGAAAAATATGACAGCAGCTTTCACCCGACAAAAGGAAATCGATGAGCATGGTCTTTGCTCTTTGCTGCCGGTTCGAGATGAGATAAGCCGCCATTTTAAATTCTGCCCAGTTACCATCAGTACCTGTCGCGGTCATGTAGGAAATTTGTGCTTTTCGTCGCACGGTAATCCGTTTGTATATTCAACTGTAATTATTATACTTCAGTGCCTTAATATTTTTAATTGCAATAAATTGCGTGCACTCTGACGTTGATAGAAATTAGCACTCGCTGCTTTAATCCCTATACAATAAAATATCCCCCGTTTTGTACTGGAGACTTAGTACTGGTTGCCGCCAGTAGCGCTAGTAGTCACTTAGCCGATTGTTATTACTCCGTTTCATCAAACGCTCGATATAATCAAATTCCGATAATGATTTAATAATAACATTAAATTATACGAATTTAAATAACATGAACATAAAAAATCTATAACGAGCCAAAGACTTATTAAAATTATTACAGTCGTTTCTTTTTATTTAATATAAAATGATCAATTTCAATGACTAATGGAGCTTGACATTTATTATTTATTTCATGAAGTTTTACATGCAGATTCTATATATATTTAAACTCCAGCACGTCACAAATGTCTTATATATCGGTGAAACATTATTTTGTACCTCAAAAATCTTTTCACGCTGATTCTTAGTCTTCGCAGTTCAATCTTTATTGCCACATATACAAAATGCCATTTTTGCAAGTTAAATATGAATGGTACATAAATTTGGCGATATACAAGCTTTTGAGCTTCATCTCAATTTTTATTTCCTAATATTTTGTAAAAATGAGTATAGCAGAAGAATAACTAAAACTGGCATAAATTAATTTGTCTCTATATATATATCCTATATGCTGAAAAGGTTCCATCAAAATCAATTAAAAAAAAAAAACAACCATAACTGATGAGTTTTTTGTCCACAATATTTAATTCCCATTGACAGCATCCATTCTGTTCAACACAACATTGAAAATACTTTTTTTATCAGTCCATAAGAATACATATTTATTTATTTAAGATGCAAGTTCAATCCTATTTTTTCTCATTCATTGGCAATAGGAAGGTCAATCACACTCTTGTAGAACAAATTTATTTCGATTCAAATTGAATTGGTGTGCAATGGTTTTGAGTAGATATCTGTATGGAATTTTTTAAGCAGGGGAGTTCAGTCATTGTTGCCACATACAATAAAATGCCATTTTTGCAAGTTAAATATGAAAGGTACATAAATTTGGCGATATACAAGCTTTTGAGCTTCATCTCAATTTTTATTTCCTAATATTTTGTAAAAATGAGTATAGCAGAAGAATAACTAAAACTGGCATAAATTAATTTGTCTCTATATATATATCCTATATGCTTAAAAGATTCCATTAAAATCAATTTAAAAAAAAAAAACAATCATAACTGATGAGTTTTTTGTCCACAATATTTAATTCCCATTGACAGCATCCATTCTGTTCAACACAACCTTGAAAATACTTTTTTTATCAGTCCATAAGAATACATATTTATTTATTTAAGATGCAAGTTCAATCCTATTTTTTCTCATTCATTGGCAATAGGAAGGTCAATCACACTCTTGTAGAACAAATTTATTTCGATTCAAATTGAATTGGTGTGCAATGGTTTTGAGTAGATATCTGTATGGAATTTTTTAAGCAGGGGAGTTCAGTCATTGTTGCCACATACAATAAAATGCCATTTTTGCAAGTTAAATATGAAAGGTACATAAATTTGGCGATATACAAGCTTTTGAGCTTCATCTCAATTTTTATTTCCTAATATTTTGTAAAAATGAGTATAGTAGAAGGATAAGTATAACTGGCATAAATTAATTTCTCTCAAAATGAATTCATATGTATATAGAATCCGAGTAAAGCTCTTGTTATTTGTCACTACACGTGGGACTGTTGTGCGAGAAAGTGCGGGAACTTCCGGTTTATATTCTCGATCTTCGTAAAAGTTTGCCGTGTCGCAAGTGTAAAGTGAAAATATCGCGATAATTGTTTAACTAACAAATGGTCAATCTGTTGATGCAGTGAGTGTGCAATTTTTCGCAAACGATTTTTCGTGCCCAATGCGCGCTCGTCAGTCGATATGGAAGAGATTCGTGTGTACGAATGTGCTGCTCAGCGTTCCGGTAAGTTTTGAAATCACAAAACGGCCTTAGGTCTAAATACATATGGGGCATTCCAGGCCAAATTGACACTGATCTGTGACCTCACATTTTGGGATTTATTTCCCAATTATTTTTTAATGATTGTTATACATCCCCCTAAGGGACATTTTTTTGTGTAGATTTTTTTGGTCAGCCCTTATTTGATTATAATAAAAAACCTGCCTGTAGTGGATATAAAAAAAATTGAATCCACATCTCGCAGTGGACCGACGTACATAGTTCCATTAATTCCAAATATATCGAAATTTTTAAAAAAATTGAAAAAAAATAAAATCCATGTCCTACTCACTTTGAGATATATTGCTTTAATGTTTTCATATCATACACAGAATTTTTGTGATTTTTTTCAGATTTTTTAAATGTGCTTAACGTGTATCTATTTTATAATTTATTTTTTTCAAAATATCGTCATAATAAATAATAAATAAATAGACTGGATTGATTTGGGCCAAAATGATGAACAAAAAAAACTGCATGAATCTTAATGTATTAACAAATATATATGAGAAACTGGGGACAAAGTCACACAGAGGGTCAGTAGATTTGGCCTGGAATGCCCCATATACAAGCACAATATCATGAATAGAGGAACTACGTTTTATCTGTTTGTGCATATAGAGCTCAAAGTTTTTTCTTTCTTTTCTGGATGTGTAGAAAAATGTAGGTTAAGGTAAAAGAAAATTAAGTAAACAAAAAAGAGAGTTGCAATTCGTCAAGTTGCGTTTATTATTAAACTGTTGCTCTCTCTCTCTCTTTCTCTCCTTCTCTAGGACGTACACTCTGTGACATTTTCTTGACAAAATTAGTTTATCGTGCACGTTCTGTTGTGAAATATCACGCTATTCTCGCTCGTGTCCACGGTCGTCTTGGCTCGGCAAAGCTCCCACCTGTTTTTTTTTTTTTTAAATTATAATCATTAATGAAAACACGCGCTGTTAAACACCCCTCTAGCTTATAATGCACTTTACTGCACACTATATAGTAATACGCAATAGTCATTTTCTGAGTTGCGAGGAGATTGCACGATTACGAGCGTATTATAAATTTATATATGGGGCTTTTCAGGTCAATTGGACATGGCCGTGAAGCCCTAAAATTTTTGGCGGCCTTTTAGCATGTTGCACTTTACATCAAATTATACATTTACGAAAAAAAAAAAAATTAACATTTTGTAATTATATTTTTTTTTTCATTTTCCAACAATTATTTATAATTATTCTGTTCTATTTTGAACTATTTTTTTTTATCAAATAATTTGTATTATTCAGACATTTTTTTTTGTAATGAAAATAATTACAGATATATACAGTTACAAAAATATTAATAAATGTAGAATTTTTACTGTTTTTTTTACCACGGCCATGCTAAAAGTAGAGCCATCTTCAAATGGATTTTAAAAAATGTTGCTTATCAATGAATAATAATTGGGAAAAATTTCGGAATAATGGATAAAATTTGATAATATTAATTTTAAACTTTGTCGACAACGCCTTTATGGCTAAGATTAAAGCAAAAAAAAAACAAAATGAAAATTGACGAGTAGTCAAGCTTACGTCAATTTTCTCTGAAATGCATATATATATATATATATATACCTGTTTCCCCTTCTGTCGTCTATGAACATTTTGTCCAGCTGCAATGTCGGTGCACGTGGGGCAATATTCGAACTTCCTTCATCCGGATCTTCGATGTCAGGAATATACCAAATGGTACCTTCGATTTTCACAATTTTTTCCGTTATTGCACGAAATTCGGCTGCTGCTATGTTATAGAAAATCGTTCGTGCCTCGTTTCTCTCGTTTAATTTTCGGATCCTTTGCGAATTATTATTATTATTACAATTTTTTATTTACAACAAATGACATAATTACTTTTTTCAATAATAATTTAGAAATCAATCACGTGACATTTAGTACTCACTCGCATCGAATTCCAAAAGTTGTGGTCGAATTTTGATGTTTTATCTTTAAGTACAGCATACCGGAAGTTCTTGGCGCATCTTCAGAGGTGATGGCAGCTGCTCTCAGTGGATCCCCTGAAAAATTAATTCAAGATGAGAGAAAGAATTTTAAAATAATTTTTTAAAAACACGTAAATTGTTTTTAATTTTTAGTGCCCTAAAAATTATATATATATATATATATATATGATATGTGTTTTTTGAAAAACTTTTTTTTTCCTACTTCATTTTTGACTGTTTAGTGCAGTAGCAATTGTAATTTTTCACAAAAGTCTCTGATAATGTGAGAAAAAAAAGTTGCCACCACTATATATAAGACACGTGTGATAATTTATTATTAAGAAATGGGAATGATAGAAAATTGATTAAAAAATTATGTCAATTTTTTTTTCTTTTTTTGACAAAATTACCACAAAATGGTGACTCGGCACGAGTCGCGAGATAATAAATTCCAAGGGGTCCATGATCAGCGGCATAGCCCATTTCGTGTGACCACTTGACCGTTTCAAGGGGAAAACATGTACCCCGAGCGAAAGAATCAGATCCCTGAGAACACGGCCAAGCGATGAATTTGCACTCTCCCGATTGGCTCTGCATGCTCTCCACAAATATCTGCCATGCTCTCAAATGACTGCATGCTATCTCGCGATCCAAATCGTCCTCTGCGCAATAACGATGAGAGAAAATTACTTTAATCATAATAATTCTAATCATGCGCCAGATTAACTTAATTTATGAAAGCCCAAGATAAAGTTATAATTGCAATTAACCAGTAATTAAGGAGGAGATATTTTTAAATAATCGTCCATTTGGACTTTAATTCAAATTTTTAAACCGACCACTCTAGAATGCTGAAAAAGATCGAGCAAAAATAAAACGATCTATACGAAACGCGAATTGAGATGATAATAAATTTTTGTCAAGTATTGTTCGCGAAGATTTGCATCGACGGACCATTAAAATGGTACAATTTATAATTATAATTCTGAAAAAATCTGATTTAAATCCATCCAAATTAATTCGAATTTTTAACCAGATCACTCTAGGGTGCTCGAAAAAATCGAGCAAAAATAAAACGATCTACGAAACGCGAATTGAGTTAGTAATAAATTTTTGTCGAGTTGTTGGCGAAGATTTTCATTGACGGACCATGAAAATGGTACAATTTATAATTATAATTCTGAAAAAATCTGATTTCAATCCGTCAAAAATCCGAGCAAAAATAAAATGATCCACGAAACGCGAATTGAGTTAATAATAAATTTTTGTCGAGCATTGTTACTAAAGACTTTCATCGACAGACCATTAAAATGGTACAATTTATAATTATAATTCTGAAAAAATCTGATTTCAATCCATCAAAATTAATTTGAATTTCAATTCAAATTTTTAACCAGTTCACTCTAGAGTGCTCAAAAAAATCGACCAAAACGCGAATTGAGATAATAATAAATTTTTGCGGAGTTGTTCGTGAAGACTTTCATCGACGGACCATGAAAATGCGAGTAGACGACTGAATTCTTTATGTCACTGCAGCCTGGCTGTTCTCTGCCGCCATTTGGAAAGAAATCAACGTGTCCTATGGGCTTAAATAAGCCAAAGCCATCGGTAAAAACTTCTGAGCCATCGGTGTGAATAACATCGACGAGACCAGCATCGGTCACGTCAAGTTTCCGCGATCTCTCGCGTATTAAATTACGACGAAAGAATGGGGAGGCTGGATCAAGGCCTGTTATACGTCCAATAAGAAGTTTCTTTTTTTTAAGAACCTCCGAAGCGCAACCAGCCACGTGTGCACCGAGACTGAAACCAATTATGTGAATGGCACGTGGTTTCGTTCCGAGATGAATGGCATCCAGAAGAACAAGAGCCAATTGTCGACCAACCAACTCGGTATTAGCCACAGCTGTTTGATAACTCGTGCCTGCTCCTTTTGTCCAATCAACAATTATGACGTTCGCGTCTTCCTTCAAACAAAAAAAAAAACAAAAAAAAACCCTTAAAATCTCCTTAATAATTTACGAGCTGAACGAAAATTAATTGTAGAAAAATATTAAAATATAAAAATCATCGCGTATATCCTCCGTTAATAATTTAAGAGCTGAAGGAATTATAGCTATGGAATTAATTGAGAAAAAAAAATAATTTTAGACGTACCAGTACGAGCAAAGATTTTGCACCAAGAATTGCTCCAAAGTCACTTCCGCTGCCCTTAAAACCGTGAATAATGATCTTGAGCTTTTTCGTCGCGTTGAAACGAGACTCGCCGATCGACTTAAAATCGTCGCCATATTGCAAAACTTCCGGCACGTCAAGCTCATCTCGAGTATAGAGCAAAAATCTCGTTTGTATGATACTCGGATTTTCCGGTGGGCGTTTCAACGATAAGGCCGGTGGAGGATCGGCAAAACAGCCAAGTAACTCTAACGATCGTTATCGAATAATTCGTCGATTATATCATCGTACAAATATGGTCAAAGATTTATAAACTTTGTCATTAGAGAGAATTACTTACCGAAACAAACTTTTGGCTTTAATTCCTCTCGGCCACTGACTCGTCGCC
This sequence comes from Dyspetes luteomarginatus, assembly GCA_963669185.1. Lineage (NCBI taxonomy): Eukaryota > Metazoa > Arthropoda > Insecta > Hymenoptera > Ichneumonidae > Dyspetes > Dyspetes luteomarginatus. The sequence goes on along the minus strand of OY769903.1, from coordinate 22,343,556 downwards.
CTATCATTCGATTTCTTCGGTTGAGAAATTTGACTGAAATTTTTTTATCCCATTAATCATCATTGCAAAAAAAAAATTGAAATAATAAATCGTGACGTTCAATCTCGACGACTATTTGCACTTTTACGAGCAGTTTTTTTAAATCCCACGCTGACCAATACAAAAAAAATATGATACATACCAAAAAATTTAAACGGAGTATCGTGAAATGGAAAAATCGGTGAAACTCACCATTGCGTCGAGTCGCGCTCTCACCACGCGCAGCATCGATCAACGTCATAACGATTATTACGAGAATGAAGATGCGAGAGATAAAAAATAATTTTCGGTTTAAAGCCATTTTTTCTCCAGATGCTTTTAGTGATGATGCTGCGGTTCCAATATCTTGATATTTATTTCTCTCCTCGACTGAAATTATTATTATTATTATTATTATTTGCTAAAATCTCGTCATTTTTTTTTTTATCTCTTCTTCTCCCTTTACTGCTACAAATTACGAAATTTCACTCTGTATTAAGTGTAAGTCAAACTTTTTAGAATTTCAATACTTTTCGTATAAATTTTTTTTTCGTTATATTATTTTTTGGTTTTTTCATAAATATTTCATTTTTCAATCAAGTTCGATTAATTTTTTTCCTCTCTCGGCCCAATGACTGCAGCTATTGCCGTAGATCGCGACTTCTTTATACGTAAAAGTTGCAAAAGACCCGCATCACCACCATATATGCATCGTGCTCAAGAGCCGGTAAAAAAAAAAAAAAATGAAAAAATAAAATAAACCTTTCGCAACGTGTTCACCTCGTGCACGAGGTAGGCCCGCAGTTTACAGCCGACTGTTCGACTCGATCTTCATCGGACGTTGACTCGTTTGTCCCCCTCAGCTAATATTACCACCGCTTGTTCGCTACTTGGCAAATTTTGCAATGTGAAAAACGTTCTAAAAGTATATATACATATATATATATATATGTGTGTGTGTGTGTGTGTGTGTGTGTGTTTATTATTCATAATGAAATATCAGGGCGTATTTGCTCGCTCGAGAAAATTTCTCACTCAAATCAGTCATGTGTATGTATCCGAGATGAAACGTCAAAGTCGATGCGAACGCATCAATTTTGATGATACGATTTTTTTTTTTTCCATCAACGTCGCTACTCATACTATAGCTATATGATGATCAGCTGGAACAAAGTTTCCCCTGTCGCATAATACTTTCGCCGGGTGACCGCAATTGCAATATTCACACATACACACCATAAAACTTGCCTTGTGATGTAATTTTTTGCTTTGACTGTTGGAACGAATAATACGTCGTGATTATACATCAGTGAGCTGTATATATTACGATTTATGTTGTATATAACATTTAACATAATATGGGTATATATATATATATATATATATGCGTATTACACACCTTTCACATAGTCCTCGAGGCGTGCCAAATACTCAAACGCTTATAATATTGTCATACTAGGCAAGATACGAGCTAAAAATGTATTGCTCATTAACAAATAAAACAATAATTTCATAAATTTCTATACTTTTATCGTGCATTTCCTTCTGTATTTACCGCAAATTCACAATTATATCACTTACCAATTTTTTTTTCCTCACTATAAATCACGTTGATAGATTTCCATAATTGTAATATATATATATTATTTAAAGAAAATTATCCACTTGAAAGTCTGTTTAGATAGAATTTTGTTTTAAATTAAAGTTCCACTCGAGTTATATGTGCTCAGGTCGTTATTTGAAATGTACGATTATCAGGATAATTTTTTCATATATTTCAAATTTTTATATGTACTTGAAATATGCATAATAATCGTTTATTAGAAATTTTTTAAATAATCGATTATCTTCCTCTCTCTGATAATTTACCCGGCGAAAATAATAATAAATTGCACTATATAGATAGTCTGTCAAACTATTAATATTTGTTGGAAATTTATTTTCGTGCATTTCCTGCTGTATTTGCCGCAAATTCACAATTATATCACTTACCAATTTTTTTTTTCCTCACTATAAATCACTTTGATAGATTTCCATAACTGTAATATATATATATTATTTAAAGAAAATTATCCACTTGAAAGTCTGTTTAGATAGAATTTTGTTTTAAATTGAAGTCACACTCGAGTTATATGTGCTCAGGTCGTTATTTGAAATGTACGATTATCAGGATAATTTTTTCATATATTGCAAATTTTCAAATGTATTTGAAAAATGCATAATAATCGTTTATGGGAAAATTTTAAAATTATCTTCCTCTCTGATAATTTACCCGGTGAAAATAATAATAAATTGCACTATATAGATAGTCTGTCAAACTATTAATATTTGTTGGAAATTTATTTTCGTGCATTTCCTGCTGTATTTGCCGCAAATTCACAATTATATCACTTACCAATTTTTTTTTTCCTCACTATAAATCACTTTGATAGATTTCCATAATTGTAATATATATATTATTTTAAAAAAATTATCCACTTGAAAGTTTGTTTAGATAGAATTTTGTTTTAAATTAAAATCACACTCGAGTTATATGTGCTCAGGTCGTTATTTGAAATGTACGATTATCAGGATAATTTTTTCATATATTGCAAATTTTCAAATGTATTTGAAAAATGCATAATAATCGTTTATGGGAAAATTTTAAAATTATCTTCCTCTCTGATAATTTACCCGGTGAAAATAATAATAAATTGCACTATATAGATAGTCTGTCAAACTATTAATATTTGTTGGAAATTTATTTTCGTACTCGAAATTCACCGTTTAATTATCACACAAGTATCCTCAAAACTCAGTGAGTAAATTTTCGTCTGATGAAGCACAAACGTCCCCCATGCTGTTCTCGTTGGGAAGCACTGCTGCCGCGTGCACATGGAATATCCTCGCAGTCTTAAAATGCAAAACTTGTCCCGCAAGTTTCACGATCGAGTTACCGAATCAAGCGTGCGATCGCTTTTTTAAATCATTCGAGAGAGAAATACGAATCAATGGCTGAAAGAATTTACAAACAATGATGAAAAAATGAAATAAAAAAAGAATATCAAGAGAAAAAATCAGGAATTTGTATAAATACAGTTGGGATTTTTTTTTTCAAAATTTCGCTAAATACGTCTCATTAATACTTATAACATATTTATTTCGTAATATATTAGTAATATACCTTCTTATTGTAGACATATATTTATATGTATGGCAGCATATTATTATGACATCGTATATTATAGGTGAGGTGACTGATAGAACGTTTTTTTTCCAATTCTCTCTCTCTCTCTCTCTCTCTTCTCTCATACTCCCGCACTTTGCCCTCCACACACGAAGTAATTGTTATACATTAATATATATACGTACTCCGTTAATCCTGTTGTTCACCGCGTTTTCTTTTTCGCGTCAATATGTTTTCGTTTTTTTTTTGTCTTCTCGCCCCTCTTTGGTTTTATTCGTTATTCAATAAATTAATTAATTATTTATGCACACATTCATTGTCATACGCTAAATCGTATGATGTTTTTTTTTTCAGCATTTATAATTTATCGCCCGGAATTTTACGGCCACTCGAGTGTCAAGCGATCGTTTTTTTTTTTTTTTTTTTTTTTCGAGTATGGTCTCTCCCTCTTTTTCGTCCTCTTTTATTCAGTTAATTATAAACCACGTTAATCGATCAATCGATGCGTATACAGGAGTCTTTCAACGATCTCGCAAATATTTCTTTGTGTTTATAATTTTTTTTTTTTCTACGTGGCCCTTTTTTCCACTCTATTTTTGTTTATCCTCTCTCCTCCAGCTTTTCGTCTCAATCTTCATAATTCAAACAATAATAATAATAATAATAATAATAATAATAATAATAATTAAAAATTGCATTCATATAATCGCGCATTTTGGGCACGATTGCTCGATCGCGGGACAACCGCGATATCTCTCTCGACCACTGGACGCTCCAAACCATTTTTTTTTCTCTTTTTTTTTTTATAATACAATATCCATAACATTATCTCATTTTTTTACTTGTCTAGTTAAAATATTCAATATATATTTCATATACATGTATATGCATATATATATATACATATATATACATATATATATATATACTTTTTTGTTTGTTTTTATTTCATATTTTTATTTATTCTTGTTCCGTATATATACTCTAATAACGATAATGCAACGTTTTTAATTTATTATACTTTGCAAATTAGAAAAATACTCGTAGGGTTTAGGGGGGAGGGGGAGGGGAAGGGGTACATTCTACCATGACCGCGTCTCGTGACGTTTAATTATGATATATTCGTTAATGCATTAGTAATTCCGAGCGGCCAATAAAAAAGGTTTATCATCGCGGTGTCGGGGCAACGAATGCGACGACAGGATTTTTTTTTAATGCCGGATTTATCGCGCAAATAAAAAATTATGTAAAAATAAAAAGAAAATACAAGAGTACCCTCCTCTCGATTAAATAACTAACTACAGGAACGAGAAAAAACAATGAACAATTAGTGTCTATAGGTGTCTAACAAGATTGAATATAATTCGGACAAATTGAGATTACGAATCGAACTTTAATGATACAATTTAGAATAATAATAATAATAATAATAATAATAATGACAATGGCAATTCCAATAATTACAAACAATTAGAGAAACGAGTCTAATAACCGGCAATAAATATACTAGAAGCGAAATCTTTCAACTATTTACTTCTTTTTTTTTATCATACTAATTCGCATTGACTAAGAACGTTTGTTTTTTATCTAACGATAATTGCCTAGTAGGAAATCCGGTATATTCGTTAAAATTGACCGAATTCTTTTTTTTTTTAATCTTTTTTTTTTAGATTGCTGGACAAGCGATCAGTCGCTCACCGATCACTTTTTCTTTTGTTATTATTATTTTTTTCTCTACAAACCGTTAACTAAAATTCATCTCGAGGGATGAATTAAATAGTGCGGCTCATAATCGGTCTTTTTGCGAGATCGTCAAGCTCACTCCGTCGTCCGTATGACGAAAAATCGTTACGCATACATTTTTTGTTGTTGCTTTTTTTTTTTTTTTTTTCAATTAAATTACACCGTGTATATAAATAGCACCGTTTCCAAAAATTCCCAGTCTAAGTCCGCGCGCGTTTTTTTTTTTTGTTTGTTCAAAAATCTCTAGCGACACGGCTCGATCAAGCGAGGTAAAAAAAAAATTATTTTTATTTTTTGCAATAAATATTGGTTTTTCCCTTCAATTGATCTTACGAGTCGTGCCGTACGAGACATGGATTACGGTTTTAATAAAATCTATATTAGAAAAACAATCAACGGAACAACGATAATAATATAACTATTAGTTTACGTTTCTTTTTTTTTTTTTTTCTTTTAATTCATACGCACGGCATATTTTAAAAATTTCTCGCGGCACTATAGCGTGTATGTGTTTTTGTATGTCTCTATTTCTATATTTTTTTCTAAGTTTTATGTCTGTTTCTCATATCTATATCAATAATACACGAACGCGATAGCGCAGAGATTGCTCTAATTCACCGGATATAATATATCCGGCCTTTATTATTTAGCCTCTCTCATCGTAATCTCTTAGTGACATTGGTTATAATCAGAGCGTCCGATGGTCATCAGTGGTCAATCGCAAGCGTCCCTTTTATTACGATTTTTTGAAAAGCATTTGCTTTTTTTTAAATCAATATTCTCTTGATTATTATTTTTCTCTCAATTTTCTTTGTTTTTTTTTTTTTACAATAAATCGTAGATCGAGATCGTGCATGGGCTCTATGAACATTTCCTATGCATTTTGCGATACTATTTTTATCGCGTCTTTCGATTCCATTTAAATATATATCTTTTCGTCGCACATACCAATATATATATATTTTTTTTAGTAATCGCGTAATCGTCGTTATGGATTTTTCTTTCTTTCTCTCTTTTGTTTTTTTTTCATCTCGTGATTTTTTTTGCCATTTTCAAAACGTACAAACGTGGTAATTTCATACGTGGAAATACTGATTGATATATTTGTCTTCGAGCCTGGGTGTGATTCCTGGCAGCAGCTAAACTTTTTTTCTCACTTTTTCATTCAATATATTTATAATCGCCGATTTTTCCACACACTTCCGCGGCAGCTTATCTTTCTCTTTATCTTGTCACATTTCTTCGTCATCATTGCCATTATTATTTTTATTTTTTTTTCCGTGTGTGTATGTTTGTGTCTATGTTTAAATGGATTTTGTCAGTGCTCGTATCGTTTCGTTTTTTTTTTGTTTTTTTTTTTTCAATTCTCGTGCCGAGCAGTGGCCATTATTGCCACACTCCAATATACATGATACATTTTTTTTTTTTTTTTCTTTTTCCCTACAATTCTTTGATCCATTAAACGCGATTCCATTTTTTGTTTCGTGAATTGCATTTTAATGACGAAACGTCAACTCTCTGAGAGGATTGTTTTTAATCCTCCATTTTCCCAATACTTTTTTGTCAAATTTAATCAGTAATTTATCATCGTAAATCAATGAAAAAAATTGACAATGAAAATATTTGTTTATCGAAATTTCTTTCACCTTATTCTTTTTGCAATCGATTTTTTGTTTTTTTTTTTTTTGTTTTTTTGACAATCAACGAGCATTCGCGTAACTACACAATTCGTACATAGTATTTATAAGTATAGTACAGTTTTTTTTTTTTTCATTTTTTTTTTGTTGTTCATTAATTTCTCCACAACAGGATCGAGCGCGGCGGTCGGCGGGGGAGGGGAAGAGGTGGGGGGGGGGGGGGGGGGGGGATTTTCAGGACTCGATGATTTACAGATCTATATATTGGTGGCGCAGCCACTTTGACTACTTCACGTTACTCTCTATGTAAATCAATTTTTTTTTTTTTTTTTTTTTTAAATCTTTCATTATTTTTTTTTTCTCTCTACAGGGTTCTCTCTCGCGTTTCACACACTCGCATTTTTTCATTCATTTATTACCAGTGTGATAAATTTACAATAATTAGTCGCTGCTGCGACGAGGTGACATTTTTTTTTCTCTCTCTCTCTCTCTCTGTTTCTTCATGATCATCGTTTTCTCTCGATCGCATTAGCTCGCAAAAAATCCAACTTGAAATTCAATATTTTATTTTCGTGTTCCATTACCTTTTAATTAGGCCAATTTGCCCGAATTTCAGCCAAATAATATAATTCGTGAGCGAAAAACGATTTAAAAAATAATTGAGAATAATAATAAAAATTATTTCTACCAAAAAAGACGAATCTGTACTGGAATTTTTACGCGTAACATGTAGTACACAACGTTCATTATTCAAAATCTCTATCCCTCTTTTCTTCCTCGACAAGGTGCATTTATCGATACCGATCGAATTTCTCATTATTACGATAAATTATTTTATCGTTTTATTCGCAGCCTCGTTATAATGATTGCCCATATATCATATGGGCCCATATGTCAATATATATTGACAAGAGATTTTGACATTTAACCCGCTCACTATTTTATCCGTGTTCGTTAGAAAATAAATCCTATCTCGTTAACAACACGTTTTTGTCGATAGCTGACAGGTATAAGTTTTTATTTTTCTGTTCATTTTCATTCTTATTATTTTTTTTTTAAATCTTTCCCCGGTGCATGATAGTTTTTACATCCTACGCGATCGTTTTCCTCATTTTTCCCATTACTTCTAACCATTATTGTTATTATTATTATTATTATTATTATTTTTCTGCGTTCTGCCGTCTCTTAATTCCTCTCTCGCTCACGTGTAACAAACTATGAATGCTTGAAAAAATAAAAATAAAAATTAATGGATATGTTGGAAACTGAGTGGAGTCTCGCGTCTAGCCAAGAATTTATGTCACTTTACCTTTTTTTTGTGTACCTTTTTTTAAAATTAATTTTCTCTTTTCTAATGATAGCATCGATGATACGTCGTGTGAATGATAAAAACTTTTCTTTTTTTTTTTTTTTTTTACACGTCGCGCCTATTCATTAGATTAAACTAAACTCTCATGATTGTTTCATATCCTCAGCTATATTAAAGACGTCGAAGCGTGTTGATGCTCATATACGTTTCTCTCACACTCGTAATTGCTAAATACTATATCGTTAGGATTTAGGAGGCCCGTTAATTTGTATGTATTTTTTAATTTTTTTTTTTTTTTCTGCATGTGTATGTGTTTGTATTTTTTTTTTCTCTTTTATCGTTAACGTTTTCGTTTCGATCGTACTCTCGTTTATTTAAACATTTCCACCTCGTCCAGTAGGCCCTTCGTCGGACATTTTCTTTTTATTCATTTATTTATTTATATTCTCTTCAATTGAAATTGTTTTTTTTTTTACTTTTTATTGTGTCAAAAATTAATCTTCTTCTCTCTCATTCTCGCACGCGTTTATTTTCTGCGACAAAGTTTCCTAATGAAAACATCGCCTTAGTGATATGTGGGGACAATCTAAATCTATCCAGGGATAGTTTTTCTTTTTTTTTTTTTCTCATATTCTGATTTGGGATAACTAGATAAGCTCAGCGGCCTCTTGATCCATATTTTTTCCCCGTCTTACCGTTCTCTGTTCTCTCTCCCTTTCTCTTTAACTCTTTTTTTTTATCGTTAATTACTTCGCAATCACCGTTTTTTTTTTTTTTTTTTTTTTTTTTTTTTTTTTTTTTTTTTTTCAACCGGACAAAGATCGATATGTATCTGAATTAAACGCTCAGTAAAAGCCCTTTAGATAATTCGACTCTCGTGACTAAAATAATTCTTGATGATAAATTAATCAATGATGATTAATGAGCATCCGAATCGATCGATTCTTCGCGCCCTTTTTTTGTTTTTGTTTTCTACAATAATTATTTTATCATATTTTGGTTCTCTGAATAAATGGTGGCTAGCAAACTGTTTTTCTTAAATTTCTCTCACATATTGCATTCGATATCTCTCGTCACTAATGCTCGAACATATTTTTTTTTTTTTTTTTTTTTTTTTTTTTTTTACGGACTTGCGCAAAACTTTGAGTTCAGGATATGTGTTTGGAGAGCGTCGTTGGGAAGAGAGGCACGCGTTTTGTTGAAGCCATGAAATTAACACTCTAATAAATTCGCGTGTATTCAACACAGCTTACGTTTCTTTTTTTTTCGTTTCGTTTTTTTTTCTTTTTTTTTTTAAGTATGTACCATATCGAATATCATTAAGAGACGTCATGCAGGACACTCGTGTGGGCCGTACGTAAAACGTCGCTCAATTTTTTGTTTTTTTTCCTTCGCTACTTTCCTCTCTCACTCGTTCTTCCTTAATCAAAATTCTTAACGATAAAAGTGACTAGAAATTCTGGAGCGTGAAAAACTCGAAACGCCAAACTTTTTCTTCTGGTTTTTTGTTTGTTTTTCATCAATTATAACGTTTAAATTCCGCGTTTCTTTTTTTTTTCATCCTTTCTTTCCTCATACTGTATACGTGTCTGCGTATGTGTGTATATTTTTGCGTGTTGTGTGTTATATTTCTTTATTTTTTTTTGTCTTTATTTTTTTTAAATAACTTTAAGAAACGTTTCGGTATGACAAACGTGGTCCATCGTAATTATTTTTATAGTACATATCGTAAACGTACGTGTTGCAAGAGCTGGGGGGAGGGGAGTGTGGAGAAGAGAGATTTGCCGAAAGCTTATTACATGCGAGATATCAAGATCTTTTTTCTTCCTTGTTTTATTTTATTTTATTTTTTTTCATTTTTTTTCTTGCTTTTAAACCTGTGGCATTCTCGCTCCCCTCGAAATTATAGTAAAATTTGACTGGGCAATCGTATCAATTGCGGGCGATAATTGTCAGGTATAATGCAAACGTCTCTTACACGTTAAAAAATTAGATTTGTATATGAATATTTTTTTTATTTTTTTTTTCACGAGCCGAACTTTAATCGTCCACTGTCGTCATCAGCTCTCGCTTTTGGCTCTAATTTATCTCAATTTTTATATCAATAAAGAAAACAAGGATGAAAAAAAATCATTCTCCACTCTCACGCCCCAATATTTTTCCTCTTCATTGCCCGGTTTTTTTTTTTTTTTTTTTCATTTCGTTTCTCATTCTTTCATTGTTTAGGAGGATTCAATTCGATCGTACAAACGTAACGAATTGAAAGTGTGCGCTCAGAAGACTCTTAGAATTAAAAAAATACCTGCCCTCGATAGATCGAATTGTTATAAACATTTAGTCATTTATTTTTCCTTTTTTTTTGTTTGTTTTATATCTTGTGAAAACTCGTCTCGTTTGACACGATATCGTCACGAATCGATCTATCATTATTATCTTTTTTTTTTTTTCACACTTCGATCGATCGATCGCAGGTATGCATTAACAGTCAATTTATAAAATTGCGGCAGTGTGCTTTCTCGTATTATCGATAATTCTCTCATGACTGTCTCGCGTTCCCTACTCTCTCTCTCTCTCTCTCACTCTCATTTCGTATCTACGATGAAATCATTTATTATTTCAACACACTTATCTATGATTAATTACCAAAGTTGCTCGACCCCTTTCGTTGGATACCCGAAGGCGTATATATATATATATATATATATTGTTTCGTAACTATACAATACGCTTCGCGAATTTCCTCGACATGTATCGATTGGAAAACGATCGCGATAGAGATGTAAACGAAAAAAAATGAGAAAAAAAAAAGAAACACAAAAATATACACAATACGTAACATTTTGTCGTGGGACTATCGAGAAGCGTATTTTTCGTGTTGGATAGAAAAATTGAAAAATTGAAAAAAAAAAAAAAATTGAAATATAAAAAATTTAATTAATATAAAATTGAAAAACTTTATGGTATCCAGCTTTTTCTCATTAAACCGGCGCGTAAGCACAGTCGGGAGACAGTCATAAATTCACAACTTGGGATTATCAATAATCAATTAATTAATCAATTTCAATCAATCAAGTTATACACGAGTTATGGTACACTGATCTCTATACTATATATATATACAGTATACTGCAGTATACTGTATATATATATATATATATATATACACACTAATAAAATGGTACTCGATATTATTATTTCTTCTTTGTCTTTTTTTTCTCTTGTTCGTCGTTTCTCTCGTCCCATCATTTTTCTTATAGATCTCATCATGGGATAAATACAGCTAAGTGTGCGAATCGTAATGTGTGTATATTACAATCAAAATGTGTGTATGTGGTTTTTTTTTTCACGAAGATTAGGTAATTTTTTTTCTTCGTCACGATGCGCTAGTCGATGATTTTTTTTTTTTTATGATTTTACAATCAATCGAACTCGACGTTTTATTATTTATTTATTTATTTACTTTATGGTACTTTACTTTAGACGCATAATAATACTGGCTATGTTACTGGTTAAAAGGTAGCGGTTCTTCTGGGTTTTTCTTTATGTTTATGTGGTTTTTTTTTCGTTTCCGTTTTCTCTCTCTTTGTTCTGTTTAGCTTTTTTTAATTCTCAATTATCTCGTAACATTGTAATTATTATCGTTTCGGTGATTTCACATGACGTTATTTTTTTTTTTTCATCCCTTCTATTGTCACATATACAACAATCGTGGAGTTTTTTTTCACACTTAATTACACGTTTTAGCGCCCCATTTGCTCCTTTAATTATTTTTTGTTCCTTCGTTTTTTTTTTGCTTCGTCCACTTTGTTCCATATTCTTGTTCAATATGACTTTGTCGTACGCGATATTACGTATATACATCGTATTGGTAATGTTATGTATATATTTATATTTTTCTCCTGACTCACACACTTATAATTCTCATTTTTTTTCTCCACTCTCTCTCTCTCTCATTTTTTTCTTTCTTTCCCTCTGAATTTTCATCTTCCACTTTTGCCTCTCAATTCATTTGTAATATTATCATTATATTTCTTTTTCGTATCATATAATCGTGGTTTGTTTTTCTCATCTTCTTTAAATCGTTTAGTAGTCGTGAACGAGGGCTAGCTAATCGCTATTATAATTAATAGTTTTTATCAAAAGCACATGTATATCGTCGCTATTCTACATATGTATGTTATATGTATAGTATGTATACATAGTATAATATCGTATATAAACCGACTGTTATGTTATGCCACTTTGGTTTTGTGTTTGCGTTATTGTTTCATTTTTATCATTTTTTTCTTTCTTTTTTTTTTTCACCCTCGCACTTTTCTATCAATTATAAATGAATCCTCATTTTTTTTTTCTCACTTTTATCATCATCTCCAACGGGCCTCAATATTTTTTTTTAATACTTTTATTATTATTCTTTTTTTTTCTTCTTAAATGTGACAGGATGTGTTTTGTGTGTGAGTTTGCGTGATTTTTCGTTAATCTCGTTCTCGTGTGGTTGTTAATATTGCCCTCGTATTTTTTCTCTTCGTTGAATTAGCTAAGATCGTTTTTTTTAAATTTATTTTCGTTCGTTCGTTTTTTTTTATTCCTCTGTATTAGTCATCTGACAAAATTAGGAATTCACTTTGACCGGATTTTTGTCTGGATCGAATGAAGATGGATTTAGAAGAAAAAAATAGACGCATCTGGGCATTCGTTCTGGAGGAAAAAAATTATACTCTCGCACAGAGATTTTTTTTTTTCGCTTATCATTCTCCCATATATGCGAGTGAATTTGTGAAAAAGTAGAGAGCGTTTTGTAAAATAGAACATTAGCATGGAGTTTGATTGATCATTTTTAGGTACGTTTTTTTTTTCTTGAATATATATATATATATATATATATATATGTATACACATATATATATATATACATATATTAGATACGGAGGATATTTGCGTATAAGAAAATGTAAAAAGATTTTATAAAGGTGAGAAAAAGACGACTCCCTATATCGTACAGATGACGATTTTAAGGATTCGTTCATTAATTATAAAAATCGAACGTATAGATTTCGTATTCAATTACCGATATACAAATGCGCTTTTTATTTCATTATCGTTATTATTATTATTATTTGTTTTTTTTTTTTTTTTTTTCGTTTCAATAGAAAGCACGAGAAATCGCATTTAATTTTTATATAACTCGTCCGTATGCAGAGATTATAAACTCTCTCGACTCATATAAATGTAGTATAACGTTTCGAAAAAAAATTACTGCGTATTCAGACTGACGTGTGTATGTTTGTGTGTATATTTGTCTGTGTTAAAAATACGAAAAAGATGTATATAGAAAGATTGTTGTTTTTTTTTTTTTTCGTTTGATTAAAAGTTTAGATAGATGAAAGTGAAATGGGTCACGATTTAAAAAATTTAAAAATTAAAAAAAAAAACCCTTTTCAACCGGTTGCTCTTTTGCAATTTATATAACAATCATGATGATAGAGGACACGTGGTTTGCAAAATTGTTCGTCGTTTCTTTTTTCTTTTTTTTTTCCATATTATTTTTCGAAGAGTTTCAATGGAAAGTTTCGTGTTTCTGTAGGTCGTTTCGATCTCTTTTTCATCCCTCGCAAGTTTTCCATTTTCTCTAACGATTATCATTATTTTCTCTCTTACCGTATAGTTTGTATCGATATATTTGTGTATCCTGTAGCATTTTCAATATTTTCGTTCTTTAGTTTTTTTTAAATCATTTTTTTTTTTTTATCGAACGCGAATCAACAGCAATTACGAGCAGATAATAATCAGCAAGTGAGGAATTGGGGGGAGGGGGGATAAAAAAATTAAGAATTGTTGCGTTTAGCGACATGATCGTCGTCGCTCGCTTCGGCATCGCCCTCGACACCACGTTCGACTTCCTCCGTGTGTGACGGATTTCCCTCTTCCGTGTCGACGCTGCTCGTTGGCGTTATCTGCTCCATCGTCGTCGTGGTCGTTGTTGTCGTCATTGTCGCTGCTGTCGTTTCACCATTATCATTATTGAAGCCAATAACATCGCGATTAATTATTTGACGCGTTTCTTTGTTAATTGGCTCCGGCGATGCTGACTCCTCGCTGCTAGGTGAACCGGGAGATGAGACTATCACCTATATTGACACAGACACACACACGCACACGCGCACACACACACACACACACAAATATACGATAAAAACAAATATCACCCTTCTAGAGTTCAGACGAAAAAAAAAAAAAAAATATATCATCTTTGAATTTTCATGAATTATTTTGTCTCTCGCTATTTTATAAATTGTATAAAATTTAGCAATGAGTACATGGATTATTTATCATCATCCAATCGAGCCATTTTTTATGATCGTTTTAATCCTTAAAAATTCAATTTTATTTTCCAATAATCGAGTCAGACTGATTGAGATAATTAATACGTTCAAAAAAAAAAAAACAATTATTTTTGTAATGAAGTGAAATAAAATCTTCAAATTACTAATTTTCATTATTTGAAATATTCAATCGAGACTTTTATTACTTTTAATTTCTAAATCAGCCTTTATACGATTTAACGAGGGATCAATGATTGAACGATTATGCGAAATATCGACAATAAATTTTGTACGTGAAGAAAAATAATTGTCAAATGTTATCAGTCCATGAGAGATTTACGATATTAAATTATATAAGCATGCTGGAAATTTCGGACAATGCGGATGAATTTTCTTGCTGCATATGTTTTTTTTTATTTTTTTATTTTTTTAAGCCATGCGACACTTGAGCGTACATAGAAGAAAAAAAAAGCATCGTTTTGCTGTAAAGAGTTGAGGCGAGATGAAGAGACAGAGGGATCGTGAAATAAATGTGAATGCATTAGGAGAATGAAAAATGGATTTGAAAATCAGGCCGTTAAATTAATAACGAGATGATACCTGTGCAAGAAGCGGCGTCTCTGTGCTGTCAGCGGTTTGGTAGAGCCGGCAATTTGCGCTTGCTCTGAATACGTGCGAAAAAAGAAAGAGTACGAACAATTGAGAAGACTAAATTAAACATCAGTTGTAGTTCTTTTTTTTTTTTTTTAACTCTTTTTTGTCTCTATATACGTGAAAAAAAGATGCCCAGAAAGTATATATGTATATATGAAAATAGATCAAGAATCGGCCCAAAACAGTCGCGAACAAATATAAATAATAAACGATTGCGATAAAAATTGCCATCAGAGTAGAAAAAAAAAAAGGCTCAATCGTGCATCATTAAAAATTGACTCACAAAACTCTCGATAAATATTATTTCAAAATCAAACGAAATGTTTTTTTTTTTAACCAATTGGAATTTTTATTCAATTATCATTGTCTCAGCCATTTTTTTCATTCAACGAAATTTTGTTTGTTTAAAATAATATTGATCGGCCTTTGATTCAATTCTTTTTCTTTTAATTTTATTTTTTAATCAAAGTCACTCTTGTCATTTATGGCAAGCTTGAAAAGAGGCAACGAACGAATGAATATTAATAATAAGTAAGAAACAGTAATAATATCAATTATGTACACACAGAGAGAGAGAGAGAGAGAGAGAGAGAGAGTGAGGGGGAGA
The DNA here is from genome assembly GCA_963669185.1 of Dyspetes luteomarginatus. Classification (NCBI taxonomy): domain Eukaryota; kingdom Metazoa; phylum Arthropoda; class Insecta; order Hymenoptera; family Ichneumonidae; genus Dyspetes; species Dyspetes luteomarginatus. The sequence goes on along the minus strand of OY769903.1, from coordinate 22,328,099 downwards.
GAGAGAGAGAGAGAGAGAGCGCATGCACACGTTATCATCATGGATAATATTATCTGATTTATATACGTAAAAAAATAAAAAATAAAAATACAAAAAAAAACAAACAATGACATATAGATAATGAGGGTATTAATGAAGATGATGATGAATTTTTTTTTTTTTTTTTTTCGCGGCTGCCATCGCTTTTTGTTTTTTTCTCACTTTGTTGTACGTTCATATTTGTGGCTAAATGGAATTGTCGAACAATTTACAAACCTGTCGTGGCTTGACTGGTGGTGGAGGACGAATGGATGAGGCGAGTACCGCGGGGGTTGAAGTGACAACCTGATGATGAAGCGAGGGTTGCTGCTGCCAGGGCAGACCTTGACGTCCCAAAGTTCCCTGTTGAACTTGCTGTTGCTGCTGCTGAATTTGTTGCTGCTGCTGCTGTTGCTGAATTTGTTGCTGCTGCTGCTGCTGCTGCTGCTGAATTTGTTGCTGCTGCTGAATTTGCTGCTGCTGATGCTGCTGAAGTTGATGATGCAATTGCTGCTGCTGCTGCTGAAGTTGCTGATGATGCTGTTGCTGTTGCTGATGCTGCTGATGTAGATGATTGCTGGAGCTGCTGCTGCGCACGACTTGTGGCGTAACTCGAGGGAGCGTTGAAACGACTGAAGAAATCTTCCGAACTGTCTGTGAAATGAGCCACTGATTATTCGGCTCTTGATTAATCTCTTTTTCTTTTTTTTTCTTTTTTTTTAATTAAATAATTATTTCATCGCTCCTGAGCTATTTGCACGTGCATGGAATCATTTAAATATTCATCAAATTTATTTCAATATAATTGAATTGCTTGGGCCCAATACATAAAATTATTTTTCAAGAATTTCTTAAGAAAAAAAAGAGAAAAAAAATTTGTAGTGTCAATACCAAATGGCACGAAAAATCTCTCTTGATTAATCTCTTTTCTTTTTTTTTTTTTTTAATTCAATAATTACTTCATCGCTCCTGAGCTATTTGCACGTGCATGGAATCATTTCAATATTGATCAAATTTATTTCAATATAATTGAATTGCTTGGGCCCAATACATAAAATTATTTTTCAAGAATTTCTTAAGAAAAAAAAAAGAAAAAAAATTTGTAGTGTCAATACCAAATGGCACGAAAAATGTATAAATCGTGGAAGGGTAAAACAAAAAAAAAATTACATAATTATATTCTGAAATAAATGTCATTCCATACTCGTACGAATCTCTCAAATTTCATTTTATATGATTGTTTTTTTTTTTTTTTTTTTTTTTACACGTCGACGAAAACGTGACGTCCGTTTGGCGCGATAAAATTTCAATCGTCTACAACGGTTCGAGATTTTTATCGTAATTTCATTCCTCTCATAATCTACGCATCTAATGCAATCTACCATAACTCGTCTACACGATCAATTTCAAGCATTGTTTTTTGTTTTTTTTTTTTTTTATATGTTTTGTAATATTGTACAGGCTATTTATTTTCTGTGTGCGTGTACGTGTGTGTGTGAGTGTTTTTCTTTTTTTTTTTAATGCATGTCTAACGTATCAATCTGTACCGTGTCACGAGTGAAACTTTATCCTTCGTTCCTTCCGATAGTCGCACGTGAACGAGCTCGATGACGCCACGTCGCGTCAACGTCTCGTCTCGTAACTCGCCCGTAGATGAGAGCTCTTGGAGCCTCTCGGCGTTGTTGTCGTCGTTGCTGATCCATGGATAACATTACCTGACTTTACCGGCCATATCTCTAAAAGATATTTGAGCACGGCTATGGGCTGTTGAAAATCAAGCGGTGGGCCTGTATCCTCGGCATGTAACATCAATACGGGACCAAAACATACGGCCAAACTAGCCGGTGACATCTTGTTGCATTGCGATACGACCATTGCCAAATGATTCAACAGATATATCAGAGTACACTGAAATAAAACATTAAAAATAAATATTTTTCAATCGTTCAATAGAATTTTTCATCTTTTGATGGGAAAAATATTTTAATTTACGGATAGAATCTCATCATAGTATTTTTGAATAATAAAATAGATGAATTTTGTGAAGAAAATTGATTCAAAATCAAGAAATCTTAGGGTGAACATTCTACAGGATCGTAAATAATTTTTTTTTACCTACGTCATATCTCAAATAAGATTTTTTCTTAAATAGGATAGGATGAAATCGTTTTTCAATCGTTCCGTGTAATTTTTCATCTTTTGAGCGGAAAATATTTGAAGTCTTGGGTAGGATCTCATAATATTATTTTCGAATAATGAAACAGATGAATTTTCGTCGTGAAAATTCTACAAAATCGTAAATAAATTTTTCCCCATTAAAATCTCAAATAGAATTTTTCTTTATTAAAATGTTTTTCAATAAGAGCTTAAATTTTCTGAGATTGGAATTTTTAGTCGTATTTACCATTTTAATGTTGATTTTATTACAAAATCATTTCGGACTTTAGATCGAATTTTGGTTTTAACTTAACCCTTTCCGTACAAACATGGGTGTCTTTCGTGTCCGGTCGATTCAATTTATCTACCCAATTATTGATTATTCCTCGATAATTAAATGATACTAAACTTATTTTTTTTTCCAAAATGAAGTAAAGCAGGCATTCATTCTACAAAGTTCAAAGTAAATTGACAAAATTTTAGGCATTTTTAGAAGTACTTTGAATAGGAGAAAAAGTCGTCAAACTCGACTCGTGTCTGTATGGATCAGGTGTCGTTTTTCACATGATATCGAAAGGGTTAAAAAATAAATCATTAAAATTCATCATTGAGCATTTGATACATTCTACCGTAAAAAAAATTCCGTGAGGTCGTATTTAACCCCAGCTAATAGTGGTTACGACAAATTATATTATTCCATTGAATTTAACCCTTTCCGTACAAACATGGGTGTCTTTCGTGTCCGGTTGATTCAATTTATCTCCCCAATTATTGATTATTCTTCGATAATTAAATGATACTAAACTTAATTTTTTTTTTCCAAAATGAAGTAAAGCAGGCATTCATTCTACAAAGTTCAAAGTAAATTGACAAAATTTTTGGCATTTTTAGAAGTACTTTGAATGGGAGAAAAAAAGTCGTCAAACTCGACTCGTGTCTGTATGGATCAGGTGTCGTTTTTCACATGATATCGAAAGGGTTAAAAAATAAATCATTAAAATTCATCATTGAGCATTTGATACATTCTACCGTAAAAAAAGTCCGTGAGGTCGTATTTAACCCCAGCTAATGGTGGTTACGACAAATTATGTTATTCCATTGAATTTAACCCTTTCCGTACAAACATGGGTGTCTTTCGTGTCCGGTCGAATCAATTTATCTCCCCAATTATTGATTATTCCTCGATAATTAAATGATACTAAACTTATTTTTTTTTTCCAAAATGAAGTAAAGCAGGCATTCATTCTACAAAGTTCAAAGTACATTGACAAAATTTTAGGCATTTTTAGAAGTACTTTGAATAGGAGAAAAAAAGTCGTCAAACTCGACTCGTGTCTGTATGGATCAGGTGTCGTTTTTCACATGATACATTTGACACATTCTACCGTAAATAAAGTCCGTGAGGTCGTATTTAAAAATTTGGGGCTAAGAAATGTTATTAAATTGCGGTTTTTTTCATTTGCTAAAAATTGCACATGTGGAATTTGTTTGTTTTCGTTGGGGATTTCTTTTTTTTTTTTAGTAAAAAAAAAATGCAATAGGTTTGTTGAAAACTCACCCTGTTGACTTTGGGCAGGCAATCGAGTATGCTGAACATGAGTTTGGCATTGCCCTGAGGATCGTCAGGTAGACATACAGCCAGTGCATCGACCATCATTTGATAGAGGCACTTGGTAAAAAGTGGCTCCGGCAATTCACGAAGATAATCCTTCAGGACTCCCGTTATAACGTTTATATCGGGCACATTGTCAGGCGATAAATCAACCGATCTTGCGTTTCTCTCAAAAGCCTCTCTGAGTATTCTTTTTTTGGTCGCGGAACCGCAAAGCCTGTACAAGCCTATTCGAAAAATGAGAGAAAATAATAGGTGATAATTCTTATTTCCGCCGCATCGATCTCATAATTAATTAATTCCTGACAGTCGATCGATTTTCACCTAATAATTGAGGGCTAGAATTTTAATGACTGTGACAATTTATAAAAACAAAAGAATTTTCATACATTTACATCAACTACGTATGACTAAAATTCCTATTACCATAAAATGGATTTTACAACATTAAAATATTTGTATTTTCTTTGAATTTCAATGGGTATTATTGCAAAATGATTTACGATTATCACAATCAAAATGATAATACAAAAAAAAAATCCTCATACCAATAATATCGAGTCCTCTTCTCTCGACTTCCTCCACGCAACGCCAAACAATTATCGGCACATTTTGTGTCGCTCCACCCATCGCGAGTGCTGTTGAAACTCCACCAGGAACACCCCCAGTTTTGCACTCACGGCTGACTACAGTGTCGAGATCAACACCAAAGAGTGGCGCTACTCTCGTTGCTAATGATATTACCGGTAAGCCACGACGTTTAAATGTCTGATGAGCGTCGGTGTAACGCAATCTTAAATAAATCGTTCCACGTGGCTCGACCTTCAATGCCAATTGATGAAGAGGCGACTCTTTGAGCAACGTAGCCAAATGGACCGAACCCTTGTAGCACAATTTATGCCTATGCTGAGGATCCCACGAATAAACGAGAAGATCGAGCTGACGATTTCCAACGAGATCGAGCTCAAACGTTTCGTCCCAATCGAACATCAAATCACCAGTGCGTACTACAGTTCGTGCTTTGTGAACTCTGTCGCATTCAAGCACGCAATAAAGATCCCTCAGGCCGCAACTACCTAATTATTTGTAACAAGAATTTGCCACGTTAACATTTATTTAATGATTAATGATCGATCGGAAACAATTGGAAAAAATAAATAGTCGAGGAATTATCATGGAATTAATGATTGTTTTTTCTTCTTAGTTTTTTTTTTCAATGATTTTTGTCAATGATTTAATCAATGAAATTAAAATGAAAGATTTTTTTTTTAATTTATTTTTTCAAAATATTACCTAAATTGGGCTGACCCGATGGTGTGGAAGGCGTAGTAGCTGCTGACGATGATGTCGTCGAGCGAAGTCCTCGACCTGCTAGCAAGTGAACCCAGAGAAGACCGCTAACACCACCGGCCAAATCACCACCGCCACTGTCGCCCAGAGAACTCAGCAGGGAGCTGGTCGAGCTCGGAGTGCCAACTGTCGGTGGCTTTTCTATCTTATACTTGAGGAACTCTGAAAAATTCAAAAAAATTAAACAAAACCATTAATAAAAAGCAGTGATAAAAATTAGTTAATTGACTTTTACGTGTTCTGAATAATGACGAAAAGAATGTAAAGATTAAGTATTTTTTTTGTTTAAATAATTAAGCGACTTAATTAATTAAGCGGGAGCTGGTCAAGCTCGGAGTTGCCCCTATCAGTGGCTTTTCTATTTTATTTTTCTGGAACTCTGATAAGTAAAATAAAAAAAGTAAAACCATTAATAAAAATTAGAGATAAAAATTGGTAAATGGGCGTTTTATATGCAAAGATAAAGCATTTTTTTTTTTTTAATTAAGCAATCATTTAATCATATTTAAAAATGATCGCGGAAAATTAAGCGTTTGGAGATGATTACTCAATGATCATTTTGACCTTGATTTTAAAATCGATTATTTTGATGGAATGAAGAATTTTTAGGAAAATTGAACTAACCTGCAGGATTAATGTCTAGCAGTCTTTGATCCTGAGTTCTCGTAGGCGTGGGCGTGGGAATGTTTCTCGTTGATTCAAGATCGAGCAAATTTCTTATTCTTCTGACTGACGTTGCCCTCTGTGTGGCTGAGCTTGTTAATGAGGCTTTTTGACTCGCGAGTGATGAACGTGCGCTCGACGCTACCGATGCTGGTCTTTGACCTCCCGCTGATGTTCGATGACTTGACGAACTTATTGCCGTCGAGGCACGAAGATTCGCGAGATTCACCTGCTGCGCCGAGGCTGATCTCGTCGATAAACGATCGAGAGTACTCGAGAGTGGTCTGTACGATCCGTAACCTCCGTACTCGGCCTTCAAGGTCAACAGAAATATTAATTAACGGGATTTATTCAATTTTTCTTCCTAAAGATTTTTTTATTATTTTTTACTCCCTCATTGAGGAAACTTTATTTTCGTGATATAATATTTTTTTTTCCTCGAAATTTTTATGCCAAAGTAATTAAAATGTTTTTAAAAGTCGATAAATCATATTTAAAATAATTTAGAATTTACTAGTTTGTTTCGAGAAAAAAAATATATTTTTGCTCCAACTATCGAGCTGAAAGTTGCTAGGCAAATGGGCTAGGAGACAAGGAAATTCGATATTAATTTTCCCAAGAATTGATCAAGGCGTTCAAATTTTATGAAATTTTCTATTTAATAAAATTTACAATTTGTCGAAACTTTTGTAAATTTTCGACTGTAGGACTCAAACTAATTAACAAAAAAAGACTAGAGGATAAACATGTTCAACATTGAGTTTGGCAAAAATCGATAAAAGCATTCAGATTTAATGAAATGTTGAATTGCATTAAAGTTTATAATTTCCCGAAAAATATATAAAAACCTAATATCTTGATTTAATTTCATAAAACTACAATGAATTTTACAATATTAATTCAATTGGATTGAATTGAAATTGATAAAAAAAAATCATCATAAAGAAAATAAATTCGACAAAGATTAAAAATTGATATTCACAAAGCTTCCTCTATGGCTAACTTAAAATCGATAAGACCACATAGAAGACTCTGTTGATGATCCAAAATCACAATGAAGCAATTTTGAAATTTTTTTAATTTCAACATTTAAATTAATTTCTTACCGCATTGGCAGCTGCGTGAATGTTTTCAGCGCTGTACGTGTAACGAGGTGGCCTACTCGTCGTTGCTCTGATCTGTTCGTAAAGAGCACTCGTGCTTGGAGTTCGACTCAGCCAAGCTCTGTACTCGTCTGACGTGAAGACACTCGGAGAAGATGGTATTCTCCCTGTATTAAATTAATTTTATTATGGCCAATTTAATCGTTGATAAATTCTTGATAAGAGACACGTCGTCGAATTTAATCCGAAGACTTAATTTTTTTAATTAAATAATTACTTTAATCAGTTATTCGCTCAATAAACTCTCATTAAGGAGCATAAATAAGTATTACTGAATAATTTGTTTAGATAATGCATTTACGGTCAATCTATTTTATATTTGGGACGAAAAATCTTCAGGGAAGTTTATATAGAACGTGCGTTTTTTCGTGTAATTTTTAAGCTTTTGACAAAAGAACCAGCAGAAAAATTCTGATTAAATGGGTTATTGAGAGATAGTGAAAGACGAAAGAAATGTTTTTTTCTATTTTTTTTAGCCAGCCCAAAAATGTACAAAAGCTCGAAATTTCAAATGGCAATAACTTTAACCCCATTCCTGCGATTAAGATCTATTTGTAGTGTTTTAAAAACGTCAAGGGTAGACTTAGACAATGCTTTTTCGTTCATTCTGATATCGTGATTTTTGTGACCACTTGGGAGCACTTTGAAAATCATCAAAATCAGATCGAGTGGATGTCTGGAAAAATGTGCCTTAAAAAAACTGTCAAAAATATTTTTTTTTAAATCGTAATTTGATAAATCAGCCGGCATTTAAACCATCTTATTTTATCCATTTAGTATTTTCTCTAAGACTCAAAAATTGCGTTGAATAATCGCGAAAAAAAAATATCTATTTTTATCTTCCTTATTTAATTTTGATGAGAATAAATAGCTCAAACTTACCTCTGTCTCGTCTGATGGAAGGTAATTCAGGCGCTGACAGAGCACCATCACTGTCCTCCTGATCAATGAGGCCCGAAGTGACGGTACTAAGTCCCGTTCTGAGCCCTGGCTGTTGAGGCAATGTTCGTCCACTTCGTGGCAATGAATTTGATCTGAGACCCGAGGAACTTTGGCCAATTTGCGATCGTGATAACGTAGCTAAATGCGAAACAGCGCTGCTCTGTGCTGGATTGTTTATATTATGCCTGTAGTAATAATAAGCCGATCTTGGTGAACTCGAACAGGTTGCCTCGGTGTCAGATGCATAATCCAATGAAGGTCTGTGTCTCCTGGTCAATGTACCAAATTGACCCTGACCTGTTCGTTGAGAACTCGTTGTAGTGTCAGTTTGCGTCGCGTATCTCGAATTGTAACGCAATGCTGATGAACCTGAATGAAAAATAAAAAATACGCAAATAATTTTCATCACGAATAACGGACATTTATTTCGAGAAAGGATAACTGGGGGAAAAATGTGCCACAAGCCAATTTTAAAAGGAGGCCAAAAAAATAAATTGTCCTTCCTAGGGTTAATTTGGAGAATCGTTGCAGCATTCTTGTTCATTTTTTTCCTTCTTTGTCTGATCACATATATACATAACTGGGGAAAAAATATGCCCCAAGACAATTTCAAACTAAGGCAAAAAAATAAATTGACCTTCCTAGGGTTAATTTGGAGTATCGTTGCAGCATTCTTGTTCATTTTTTGCCTTCTTTGCCTGATCACATATACACATAACTGAGGAAAAAATATGCCCCAAGACAATTTTAAACTAAGGCAAAAAAAAAACGTTATCCTGTCCAGGGTTAATTATCGTAATTAATGAAAAAATTAATAAATTAAGATATGATTTAATCAATTAAAAAAAATTATACAGCAAATTATATTTTAAATAATCAATATTTAAGAAAATCAAAGTTAATTGATTAAATTAAAATAGAATAATTTTCGATAAATCGATGATTAGAAAATTTACCTGACTTGAGACTCGATCTCAGTAGAGTATGACGAGCTGGTGTTGTTATACTCGTGTAATCGACCCTCGGTAAATGTTGATCGGAGCCACTTCTTGGCATTATTCTACCGCTACCCGTGTGTTGGCCATAACCGTAATGAGAGCTCTGCGTTTGACCGGTCAATCTGCCACTAACCGATTGCATTCCACCACCCGTTGACATACGACGATTTCCGTTCGTCGGCATTACCGGGCCCGTGTAGAACGAGTGGACCTGATTATAGGATTGGAGAATAAAAGGTTTATAGTCTTTTTTTTTATTCTGGAAATACCAAAATTGTTTATTTTTTAATTTCATTATTTATTTATTTTTTAGAAAATCTTGATACGATCGAGACGAATTTTTAATTGTTTTTAAGCTATTTTCATTTTTTTAATAATTTTTTTTATTTTCTTCAATACGATTCATTTTATCCAGAGTTTTATTTTCGTCGAGAGATGATGAGAAATAAACGCTGAAAGAATCTCGATAATATCAAGAATCACAGAGAGTGACAGAGAGAGCGAGAGAGAGAGATAGAGAGAGAGACAATAAAAAGGGTAAAAAAAAATTAAACGAGGATACTTAGAAAAGCTTTTGGTAGCAGGGTTAACGGAAAATTCAAGGTTGACACGCCACATAGCAATTATACACAAATATACATTATAGATAATCAATCTTTCATATTTATCTATATCTGTATATATATATGTGTATTAAATATATAAATATATATATATATATGAATATATATTTAATATTTAGAATAATACATACATGTAGTATATTCAAGATCAAACATTACTTATTATCATTACGAGGTCTATAGCAGTATCAAGAAGAGATTTAATTTATCTTTACCTTCGTGAAATCCTGGTTAATATCAATGTAGCATTGTCATTGAGAACTAATTAGTGGATTAAAGTTTCACGTCGACACGGGGGTATAGCGCGCCGCGCGTGGCCGGCCGACCCGACGCCACACTATGTCCGCGTCATTCGGAAGCTTATTTATTCGATCTCTCAACGATCCATGGATCGTCATAAATTTTTATTTATTGCTTTACTTTTTTTTTTCATTTTCCATTAATTTTCAAAAGTAATAATTCTGATTTTTTTTTTAATCACGGATATCTGTCCTGTGCTTGCGATCCGATCGGCTCGGACGCGGTCAGAAGAAAGGGTTGGCCGGCTGACCCCTGGGATCGTGCACTTTTATCATTTTTTTTTTTTTTTTTTTTTTTTTTTTTATCACGGATTCACACTGGACAGAGTCACGTTTATATCTGGGTCGTCACGAGGTCTCAATGCCGTTTCAAATTAACTCTATTATCATTGCTATTTAATTATTATGATTATCATTATTATTTTCGAGAAAAGGATTTTTTTTATACGTTTCTTTTTTTTTTTTTTTTTTTAACTTTTAATAGTAAAAGGCGTTTGGTATCAGAGAGTGTACAGAGGGCAAACAAGTGATTAATGGTGCAGACAGATGTAAAGGGTGCTCGATCCACATCGCCTAGGACATCTAGACCTACCCACGACTCGTCGATTGAAGCGATTTTACGCAAGTACAAAAAAAAAAATTAATAAAAAAAAAAAAACACTCACAATCATCGAGAAATATTAATCTTCGATTCTGTCCATTAAATTTATCAACCCCATCAATTATTCACATGGGTAATAAAAAAAAAAATGAAATTCAAATATGACGCGATAAAAAAAATTAAAAAAATTGATCGATCGCTTCATCCGACAAGACGAGACACACGACTCTTTTTTCTCGTTCTTTCGCATTGCCAAAGAACTTTTGGTCTTTACTTACTTTCTCGGCGAGGCTCTCGAGGGTCTTTGGATAGCCTCTCTCGTAAGGCTGAAAGTGCTGGGTCGTTGAGGGTTTAGGCTGATGCGTGATAACTGGTGGTGGGGGTGGCTGATATGACCAGTGACCCTCGGGTCGAGAATTGTAATAAAGATCACCGTTGCTTGAGCCAAGATCCTGACTCGAGCCTAGTCCAGTCAAACCGAGCCTCGAGCGAGATGGTAACATTTCTCTTCCGTCACCCCTTCTACGATTGCTGTCTCTGATTTGTATTATTTCGTATTATTGTTTTTCATTGTTTCATTAATTTTTCTTATCTGTCTATAATTTCAATCGATTCGTTATTGCCAATTTTTTTTATTTATTTTTTTATAACAAAGAACGATTAAATTTTAATTGCCAAGTGTATCTAAATAATGTATAAAGGGGATAATTATAGAGGAATTTTATTAATAATTCCCTGTTACGGTTTATTTTTAATCTAATCAGCATTATGTGCATTCATACTGAACTAAATTTTTTAAATAAAACCTTTAGAATACACTTGAAGTTAAAAAAAAAAAAAATCTCGTTTCAAAGCGAAGCTAAATGGTAAAAGTAACGTCAAAATCTTATTAAATATCTATTTGTACTCTTTTTTCCTTTTAAAATTGATAATTCTTCTCGTAGAGGAAGCAATTTAGTGAAAAAATGATAATTAATTTGCAAAGTTTTTATTTTAAATATAGCATGGCAACTATAAATTATAATTTATGTAGTTTATACAGTTAACGATCGATCATACCTGATGTGATTACTGGTCGCGTGATCGCTCTCGTCCTCGTTTAGCTCACGTTTTATAACAACTACCGGTGGTGCCTTGTGCTCGCTCTGACGACTGTGCGATACCGGCTGATGAGGACCGTGCCTCGTTGCCAGTACCAATCGCCTCGGTATGGACATAATTATAACGACATCGTCGAGGCTCATATGCGTCACATCGACGAGATTTACAGCAAGAATCTCGTCACCAACCTATAAAGCATTTTTTTCAAAAAAATCATCGTATAACCAGTCAAATTTAAAGTCACATTTTTTTGGGCCTTATGATAAAAAAAAATCGGCTTGAAAAAAAAAAGTAATTCAGGGCCCAAAACAAACAAAAAAATTTGTAAAATCGATTTTTTTTTCTCAAAATTATAAAAAAAAAAAACTTTAAATCCTTATGAATTTCCAAGTCCATTTAGTGCTCATTTTTCACGTAATCCTTCAAACTGTTAAATGTCATCGAGCTGATATTGTTATTTTTATTTCCCAAAAAAATTTAATTGGGCCATCAATTTTTGCTGATTAAGCAACTCATGTCATTAATTCATAATGATAATAGGAATTTTATAATAAATTCAGCGGTGATAATGATAACATTGAAAAATATTTTTTAATACAAAATAAATAATAAAATACTTTAAACGAACCTTCAGGCATCCACTGTTGTACACCGCAGACTCGAGCGCTATCCTCGAGATGAAAACACCATCGTTTCTGTCGACCCCATTTCCCTCACGAATGTACAGACCCAGTGTCTGTCCCGGTCTTTTAATTATCTCCACGAAATATATCGGGTGCTTAGGGTCCTTTGGTGTGGGTGTACGCGCGAGAGAAAACAAGACGAAAAGCCATATTACTATAATGGCTTGTCACCTCGTAAATGTACACACACACACATACACATGTATAAACTATACTAGTACACAGAGTATGTGTGAGCTCGGGTAAAGTGAAAAAGAGAGGAAAAATAGTGCCTCGTTACCACCGAGGAAACAATCTCGCTGGCAATGTGGTAGCGAAATGGCCTCTCATACGAGAACCAATAAAGACTAGTACTCAAACAATATATATATATATATATATATATATATATATATATGTATATGTGTGTCTGTCAATAAAAAATAGGCTTCCGATTCTCGACGCGATTTTCTCCCTCACTCGATCCATTTTAACCAATATATCAATGATTGATTTTTATGATTATTTTTGTTAAAAAAAAAAAAAAATATATTCATGTGAAAATAGTCGACGTACTTTACCTAAATATTGTAACGCAATTTCTACACGATATTTAGATATACAATGCAAGCCTCGAATCCCTTCAAATCTTAAATATCTTTGATATTCATGGTTCATGGTATGTGCAACTAAATCCTTGGCGGAAATCCGATAAAGGAGATTTTCGGAATATTCGGGGCATAAAGTTACACCTCACTTTACGTATACTGCTCTGCATTTATATATATATAGAGATAGAGAGAGAGAGAGAGAGAGAGGATGATATATATAGAGGATATATATAGGATGGGATTTATCCGTCGAGCTTACTTGAGCAGAGATAAATTTCTTGGCTGCCTCGGAGGCCTGTCTTCCCATCTGACGTGGTTCGATAACCCGTACGACCATCTCACCCCGTCTTTCGACAGCCTCGAGTGCTGCTGCTGTCGAGGCGTCATGGTCGTTCTCAACAGTCTCGATCTGCTTGAAGATCTCCGTACTTATACCGCTCACCTGCGAAAGACGGTCCCTCTACTTCAGGTATGGAGGAGCTTGTATGATTTGTTCCAAAAAATTCATTCGAAAATTCCACTTCATACAAATACGAATGAGCAAATCGTATCCACATGAATTATGGAGCAATCCAAGATACCATTTAATACAAGCCTTTGAATATAAATTTCATATTTAAATCGTAAAAAAAAAATATTTTAATATTTATCGATATTTGCCTATCCAGTATTGTCGATCGAATGAATTTTCTGGCAATTGGCACGACTTTGATCGTCGTGTGTTAACTTAAAATCGTGAAATTTTCTAAAACGAGAATAATTACCAGATTAAAATCATTTCTGACCACCATTTACATTGTTAAAAGTTGTTATTGTTGAATTTTAGTAAAATAGAAAAAAATTCTTCGTGTTATAAATTGGTATTTATCTCGTTTTATATTGATAATTTTCTCGTTTCATTACCTTTCTGAAATCCCCTTGGATGACCATCGGGGGTGGTTCCTTTGGGCGCAACTGGTTGGCAGGTGCCTGCCGACCAGGACTCGCACTTATGTCCGTCACTTCTCCCCGCCCCTCCTGGAAAATAAAACATCAAGTATTAATACATAGATAACCATATGGGCATATTTATAGAATCGATTAATCGATAAATTGCTAATTTCTCCCTTCACTTTTTTCATTGTATCGTTCTCTCTCTGTGAGCCAAATTGAGATTCGTACTATCGATATTAGTACTACTAGTATTACTACAAGCTCTGTCACTGGATCCTACTCTTAGTCATAAATGAAGGCTTTCCTGAGGGATGCTGCGAGCACTATAGAGGTATAAATGTTTAATGAAAATCGACGTTCCGACCAATCATACATATCGCGATGAACCCAAACTTTCTCTCTCTCTCTCTCTCTCTCTCTCTGTCACTGTGCAAATTTGTGCAACGACGAGAGAGCAGCTAATGCGATTCTTAATAGCTGGTTGGGAGGATAATCGAGAATCGATATGCAATTCAGTTCTGGCTTCTCTCTCTCTCTCTCTCTCTCTCTCTCTCGCCACTGCGGTGACTCGATGCCAAACGCGTTTGGCCACATTACATTCTGTCCTCGGTCATGAGGCCGCCTTCAATGTTAATGTAGACCATCTTCAACTACATACCATGCAATTTTAGATTTTTCTCTTATATCCAGTATTTCTCTCTAAAATTTTCATCATTTTATTATTATCATCCACTAATTTTTATTTATTTATCCATGCGAGGTAAAATTAATTTTCGAGAAACGAGAATCCTGCGAGTCATGGAAATTTTTCAAAAACCATTATTAACCGTAGTAAAATATATTTCAATGCAATTCATATATATAATTATTTTGTAATAATCATATTATAAAAATGGATTTTGAGGAAGATCACATTTTTCATCAGTGCTAATATCTGCATATGAAATTTTTAATTATCTACTCTCCGATAATCAGTAAATTTTCACGAGTATCTACATTTTTCAGTCACAAGTTTATGATATCGAAATTTGCATCGTTGGAATGCAATGAAATTCGATGAGAAAAAAAAAATGTATCAACATTGCATAGAATTTTCTTTTCTAAGATTATTTCATGGGATGAACAAGATAATATGAATAATTGTCAAATTGCCCCGACCCCCGGAACTCACCCTTGACAGGGGTTGAAATTTTTGTTCGAATTTCGTTGCATTCCAACGATGCAAACTTCAGTGTCATACAAGTTTGTAGATTATTTGAAAATTGAATTTATTCATGAACTTTGACCTGATGACTCTTTCTCAGAAAAGAGTATTCAACAACTTTGAAAACCCCAAGTAGTACAATGAGATATATTTATTTTCTATGCTCAATCGATGCTGAAATATTCTCATCCAATAGAACAAAAACATAGGATCAAGGGTGAAATAATTTATAAATAAATTACCCTAAATATAAAAACAATTTTTAATAAAATAAAATTTATCAAACGGAAATAAAATTGATTTGGCTCGAAATATTTTGTCTCGATGAATATTCCTCGCTGTCTATTCTTCGCCCTTATTTTTTATTTTTTTTTTCTGTCAATTCGCCATATCGTGGAATATCCTCCGGAGAGTAGAACAGGCCACAGCTGGGCCACACGAGAGATCGAGCATGGTCGATTCATCTCAGCGGCGGGCCGACTGGATAGATTTTAGTGATGGATAATCGGAGAGTAGCGAGGGAGATATCGGAAACCTGACTACTGGCAAGGAAGCACGAGAACGAGAAAAAACTCGGAGGGTTGCCAAGAATTATTAATTTCTCTCTGCCAAAAATATATACCATAACCCAAAAAATATTGTACGATTTTAGTTTTACTCTTTTTTCTCATATCTCGATGTTTTTCACTTAATTCTTCTCCCTAGCAAATATGTCAATAAAATAAAAACTACAATCAGAGAATGGAGTACCAGATAATTACACGAGAATAATAGATCTATTCAATTCTTGTTTAGATCAACGTGCTTTTGATAAATTCCAACCCTTATGATCAACAATAGAAATAATTAAGAAATCAATAACTAGATCAATATAATTCCGGATAATATCAGAAATTTAATTCTCAATTACACGATTGAATAACATAAAAATAATTCATTGATTTCATTTAATCTCACAGGCCCGGGTGTCTTCAGTGAATTTTTCATCCCTTAGTCATTAATAATTTTTTTTCAATCTTTAATTAATTTCAAGAATTCCAAATATCGACAGAAATTTCATTTCGAATAAGATAATTAACTGACCATCCCCTATAAATTTGCAAAGGTATTATATCATTGTTAAATTATTATTATTATTATACTTGGGTTATGAATGTCGGGCTTATGGACGTTACAATGAAAAACCGACAATCGAGTGAGAAGCTTGCGCGTTCCGTGATTACCTTGCAGATGAAGAAGCAACCTGAGCCACCCCTGTCGGACATTGTATCTCGGGTACCGGCGAAAATGGGAAACGTAGACGACAGAGAATGCTAACCCCCCATGTTGGGGCTAATATGGCGGGAAGAGCGGATAGAATCGCGACGTTCACACTCGGTAGTAGGAAAAACAGACACGAGAAAATATATATATATATATATATATAGGGGACTATGTAGAGTGATAGTATAGCTAAAGAGGGGGCTGGAAAGCTTTTCTCTGTAGTACGCCGGTATAGCTCTCTCGCTCCCTGCTTACTGCGCCTGCGCGAAAGCCTCCCTGTTCTATCGTGAAAAGTCTGTGTGTGTGTGTGTGTGTGTGGGGGGTATTATCGACTCAGTGTGACGTCACGAAGGGTAGTTTTGCGTTTTCTCCCTCTCCCTTTCTCTCCCTCGATCGCGATTTCTCGTATTATATATATATATATATATATATATATATATATATATATATATATATATAACACTGTCTACGTCGTGTACGACGTTCTGCAACCGCTTTGTATAGGTGTATATTCTCCCTCTCTATACTTCTCCACCGTCGAAAATCTTCAGGAAATCAAGAGATTCTCGAGCTATATATATATATAGGAGTCACAGATTTTCATGTGGTTATTGCGGCTTCCTGCAAGCTTTACCGAATCTGGCTCTCGGGTCTAGTATGGAAATTCGCCCGTACGTCATTCGGCACCAAAACGCTCCTCGAGGGCAGCAACGAGAGAACATGAGGCATGAAATCGTTGGCGTTTTTCCCCCCAAAAAAAAATCATGAAAAAAAAATTTAGATCCTTTGCAAATGACATTGTACTTTTGAACCATCGTTTTTTTATTTGTCATTCAATCGAATTTGAATATATTTTTTATTGAATTTTAATTTCAATCAAACGCAATTTATTCCTATCAAGTGAAATTTGTTTAATTCCAATATATAACTCTTTGTTGATGAAAAAGGGAGTTCTTCGTCATATCGAGACGCGAGAGAGAAAGAAAGGGTTGCTGAAGTGTACTCCAATGAAGCATCGAAGCGTACGCTAAAATCCCTGAAGCCTCGTGTGAAAGAAAAAAATGATGGTGGCTAAATCTTGACGTACAAGAAGGTAAGAAAGGGCTTCGAAAGCTTCTATACATATATATATATATAAGTATTAATAGTGTATAGAAGGAAGAAGTGAGCGACTGAGAGAAAAGCGTGGCTCTCCCGCGCCATACAGAGAAGTAGGATTAGAAACGCTCCGCTTCCTCCGGCCGGCTTAAGCTCTCTTGACCTCCGGCCAGCGAGGTCAACGAGATAACGTCGACGACGCTGCGACTACGAGAGAATATCGCATTGGGATGTCTTGGGGGTACTTCGATTATTCACTAGGTAACAAACCCAGAATCTTCGCACCCTTATTTTTCATAATTTCTTCACATATTACCCTTATTCCATTTTCTCACTACTGTACTCTTCGTCTTTTACACGTGGCCCATTTTTACCTACTGTAGTGAAACTTTGAAAATTTCAACTATCCTACTGAAGGCCTCGATCGATTCTTGCCAAACTCAAAACCAAACAAACTTGCCACCTAGCCTATTTCTATAGAAAGTTTGATCTCGGCAGCTGGAAATTTACGAAAGTTAGAGAAATCACGCCCTTTCGAAAAATGCAAACTATCATAAAATGAGACACCCGGTAGCGATCTGAGCAAAAATTGCAGCAAACCGAGGAGGTTTGCGGCTCAATTTTTGCGCAAAATTTCGGCAAGATCGGTGGAGCCGTTCTCGAGATATGGCCATATCAATTTTTACAAGCTCATCACGTACATACACACACACACATACGGACATTTTTTCTAAATATGATTTTTCGATTTTCATCCATGTCCATGAGGAAGTAAAATTAAAAAAAAAAACACTTTTTAAAAAAGGTTTCATAAAAATTTGGTAATTTAAGTCGAAATTTTGTATCGATAATCCGGAATGAGTCGATTTTTTCTCTCATTATGCACTTTTTCGATGATAAGTTTTTCCTGAATGTTTTTCTACGCGAGTAATGACGAATTAAGTGAAAAGATAGAACAAAATTCCTGAAGCTTGGCAATGAATATAATATTTTGAACGCCATATTGATCCCCATTCTGCAAAACATTACCCTCTAACAAATCCTTTCTAATAACAACAATGGGGGTTAACCAGGTGTGAGTGCAGCTCAGCGTACCTAATGATAAGTATCGCGCTCACTCTATCTATATACATATCTACACACGTCGTAAACGTACCACGAGGGTGTGCATGTGCATGGAAAATGGCGAATATTGGAAGTGCAGAAAACGCAATCGAAACAGAACGAGACATCATAGAGGGCGAGAGAGGAAAATATATACAGGCAAACATGAGATACGAAGAAGCTTCGGTGAATTCTTCCACCGGAGATTCTCGATCCTCAAGAATATAATACAGAAGCGAGAGATAGAGAGAGAGAGAGAGAGAGAGAGAGAGAGAGAGAAAGAGTAGGTAGAGCTCCATTGGAACTGACAACGAAGAAACGTCGCACGAGCCAGGAGAGGTAAAGAGAACACGGGGGAGGATGCATGGCCAAGGGTGGCCCAGGGTGGTTAGCCAGGGGGAATTGTGCCTCCAGCCAACGAGTAAGGCCCAGGGGAACAAGATGCGGAGAGAACGTAGGAGTATTTTTTTCCTCTCTAACCGCCCTCCTCTTTTTAGCTTCTCGTCTCCCTCTCCCTCTCACTCTGACGACTGAAAGCTCGTAGTAGTAATGGTTGTAGTATAGTATGCGTCCGTACGGCGCTAGCATGCACCGGCTTAAGCTCTCGCTCAGCTCCCTAGCTTGGTCGCATTCACGAACGTCTCTCCATTTCTCCATGGATGTTCAAGTCGAATGGGGGGATGAAACTAGTAATGGCATACACGCAAGCGTACGCACGCCGGTTATAACGCGGAGAGGAGTCAAAGGATTCAGGCAAGTGAGGAGGGGGAGGGAATGTGGATTCTACACCTCTTCTCTCTCTCTCTCTCTCTCTCCCTCTTGCAACCCCGTCCATCTGTCCTCTTTCTCTATCTCTTGTGAAAGATTTATTTGACGGAGTAGGGATTGGACGGGGGATGAAAGGGGGCTGGTAGTGTACTATAATACATATATTCTCGCGCGGTCGTCCTCGCGCGCAGGCAAATCCCGGCTCCCGGTATACGATATTAGCCCATCCCAACCCATTCTGGCTCAATGCGCCTGCGTCTCACAAATCCCCACGAGGGAATAAGAGGGATGAAGAGATACAGCCAGAGAGAGAGAGAGAGAGAGGAAGAATTATCCCTCTTTCTCCCATGTGGATGCAACTCGCTATCTCATATCGCCGGTACGTTTTTCTTCTCATCACTTCTCTGTTTCTCCTCCATATCTCTATATTTGTTCGTGTTTCTATATGAGGATCAGTTTGTAACCTTTTCGGTCGTAAAAATACGAATGTGTGCACAGGTTTGTACGTATTTTACGTATATGTTTGCACAATTGTCTTTTCGCTCTCTTTCTCTCCCTCTCTCTTTCTCTCTCTCTCTCTCTATATATATATATATATATATGGGTTATCTCGCATATTTCGCCGATTCTCGTTCTCTACTCATTTGAACTGGGCAAATTATATGTGGGATATGTTCTCTTACATCCCACCATTTGTTTCGACTTGCATGGTACTTTCGTGTTCTTTTTACGAAGCTATACAAATTATTCTTGTGAGTGTACTTATCGGAGCCAACGAGACATTTGGGATAATATGTACGAGCTCATTCACCTGTCAAAGAGTAATTGTAGTACTTCGAGTTTATGATCAATGAGATGATTTAAATCGAGTTTATTTTGCATACAAATTATAAAAATTGCATGAGATTTTTCCTTCATTTGGTCATGTGATGAATGATCTCGATGATTTTTACGATGCATTTCTCACACTTGGGTTAATATTTGAATAAATTTAAAATCGTTAGTTTTGTGATAATGCAAATTATTGAGGAATCGTTAGAAAAACTGTAATTCGAGGCTCGATCATTGCCAAAATCTTAAAGCACCTGTAGAAAAAGTGGCCTGATTTTTTTTTTTTTTGATAAAATCAGCATCTTGATTAGGAGTTTGAAATCATCTCGACCAGTTTTTCTACAAAGAAGTTTTCTTTTCTCGTACTATTAATGGTTATCACGACTACGTAGCAAACTCGAGTTTAACCTCCTCGATATAAAGGAATTTCCTAATGTATAATTCGCTAGGAATTTCTCGTCGTCTGTCGAGAAACCGGACACAAAGTGTTAGCCTGTAGCTCTCTATCATGTCAAGCAGGGTTCCGATTCGCAGTAGTCCAGCAATAAACTACCCCACGAGTATATGCGCACATGAAACTGTCTGTTACGAAATCGATAGAATGACGACACTCTGTCCTAGAGACTCATGTATATATATATTGGATAACGTATATATATACATACCAGTTGCTAAAATTCAAGGAAACATGCGGCCTCGATCGTTTAATAAATCACATTTTCCTGGTATTGGATGACTTTGGAAAGGTAAGAAAATCTCTTGTCAATGTGCACTTCTCCCTCTTTATCTCTCTCTCTCTCTCTCTCTCTATCTCTCTCTCTTTCTGGTATTTCAAAATTTATGATCGATGCTATCATTCAATATTCAACGAGTCCAGGTATCCATTATAACTAGCAATTTTCCATCAGTCGTAAAAAATAATCGCTGAGCATCGTTTGGTTATCTGACCAAGTATTATCGATCCAGTACAGAAGTTAAAATTCATTAGATACATGACGAAATTGGAATTTATATTCCAAAAGCTTCCAAGCTTTTTTTTATATCGCTTCTGCTTAATTCTTTAGTCTCTCTCTCTCTGGTATTTCAAAATTTATGATCGATGCTATCATTCAATATTCAACGAGTCCAGGTATCCATTATAACTAGCAATTTTCCATCAGTCGTAAAAAATAATCGCCGAGCATCGTTTGGCTATCCGATCAAGTATTATCGATCCAGTACAGAAGTTAAAATTCATTAGATACATGACGAAATTGGAATTTATATTCCAAAAGCTTCCAAGCTTTTTTTTATATCGCTTCTGTTTAATTCTTTTTTCTCATCCAATCTCGACGCTCTCTGCCACGAATTTCACCCTTTCTCGAATAAGCTCTCGCTCCCTGTTGGATTCTATTTCCAGTGAAACCTATATTAGTAAGACGAGCCTGTACCTCGGGGCATTGCAATCGATCATGGGGATCCGACCAGAGACATTGTTGACCCACTAGGACAGAGAGATAGAGAGAGGGATGAGAAAGGATTGAGAGAATAGAGGCGTAGACCCTCTGATCTTGCGCATGAGTTATATACATACACATATACGTATATATCTATTTTATATATATATATATAAAACGAGCTGTCTAAATACAATCTATCTAAATCCGTCCGATCGATATTTCACATCCAACTCGATCCATTTAGTTTAAAAGAGGTTACAATAAAACTCAAATGTGCAATGGACTAATTTTTCAAAAATTCAAAAAAATCGCCCATTCATTAATCGTATGTCAATAGAAATAAATTTTTGGTAAAAAAATTGATTCTACGTGTGTCAGATAAATTGTCCGATTGTATTTAAAAAAATTATATGAAGTAATTTCGTGGAATTTATGATTATATTTGATCTTACGTTATCTTACAATTTTATTACGTGACAAATTTTCGTCCACTTCAATTACGTTCAAATACCAACAGATCGTTTCGTTTTATCTAATAAAAAAGTCGAGAAACTCTTTCTCTCTGCGTTCTATTCTCACTTCATCTTTTTTTTGAGGAAATAGAGGTGAAAAAAAAAGTAAGCGCACACCTCTGAGGCTACATTCTCGCGATATTCGATTCGAATAGTAAAAGTATACGTATAGTATAACTTGCCACTCGGCTCTTTCTTTGCTTCTCTCTCTCGTACCATCTCGTGAAGCGCGACCGGGCTCGTAAATGTCAGAGCCAATCGAGAGGGTGTGTATGGTCTCTCCGGTTCGCTCCAACCAACCCCTAGAATTCGAGGCAAGAGAAGTCGAGGCCAGGCTATGCACGAGAGAGAGAGAGAGAGAGAGAGAGAGAGAGAGAGAGAGAGGTAGAGAAGACGAAGATCTAAAACTCAACGTTGCTCTCTCTGCTCTCCGACGTGCCGAACCGATAAGAATGGAACGTCGACCGAATCGTCGACGTCAGTTGCTCTCACCCCCTCGCTGCCCATCCTCATCTCTCGTCCACCCTTCCAAGCCTCATCCTCGCCTCGTGTCCTCTTGAAAATACCGATAATTCCACATTCATACACATGGAATTGGGAACGAGCCATTTTTCGATAAGGGGTCGACGGGTTACTGCGCTACTATAACTGCATCTCTTTCACAATCTATATTTCTATATATATAGATATATAAATTCAAATATCTATATAGATATATAGATTCAAATATCTATATAGATATATAGATTCAAATATCTATATAGATATATAGATTCAAATATCTATATAGATATTTGGATTACAAAAATACATACTGCATGCGCTGCCACATATCTCCCTCGCTCTTTTTTTTGTTCCTACATTTCGATTTCCGCACGATTGCATCGATTCCGAATAATTGCTCGAAAAATCCTTCGTTCTGGTCTGTGTTTATTCATTCAACAGATAGTAATGAACGAATATGTATACAAAATAAAAAGAGGCTCATATTATCGAGACTTGCACATTGCATATTCGTGGACAATTTATTATCATTCACGAAGCTTCATCGATTGCCATGTTAAAATTGGACAAGTCAAATTTTCATGGAACAGAAACAGAATCCAAAGTTTCATCGGATCTTTTTATTCCACTGCACACAATCATATCTGAACAATTTCTCATTCTTTTTTCTATTTTTTTTTTTTATGTTTTCCGTTAAAAAGGAGTCTCTACGACAAGTGAAGAAAATTCACATAAAAATTTAATTTATTCTCATCTTTTTTAAGAACTTCCTCCTCCCCCCCCCCGCCCCCGCCCCCCTCCGGCTGCCCCTCCTACCACGCCAATTTTTTCGGGGATTCGGTAGAGACGATTCGGTGGACGAATCGGGAGACTCTTGCAGTTCGTATATCAGGTTGAAAAATTGTTTGAAAAGAAGCCAGAGGAGTCTTCCGGAGCGTGCCAGAGTGATTTTTAAGTCACGAAATGTGGGATAAAGGGATACTAAGAATGGAAAAGGAAGCGAGAAGAGACGCTCCCAGGGATGTCTTCAGCCTCACCCCCCTCTCCCAACCCTCCACTCGTTCAGGGGGACGAGTAGCAGCACATATAATATCACGTACTGACAAATGTGAGAAATGATATATATAGTGAGAAAAAGCCCGGAAAACCGAGATACAGTCAGTGTGGTGAGCAGGCACACAAACACACACACACACACACACACGCTCATACACAAACAGGAAGTAGAAAGACGAGAATGACGACAACGTCGATGTCGAAAATTACAACGCGCCAAGCTAGCGAACAGGATCAGGAAGAGAACTGCGACGAGCACATTCAAGGGTTGGCGTCCCATTCCCGTGGGCTACCGCGAACCAGCGAGGATAAGAGGAAGAGAGAGAGAGAGAGAGAGAGAAAGAGAAAAAGAAGGGAAACGTTCGAGTTCGAGCAGAGTAGTCCCGACTGTCCCGACATTGTACGGTTATACATATATATATATATATATATTCTATACATATTCTATGGATATATATATATATATATATATATAGAGCAATGTATGTACGTATGTGTATATAATATATATATTAGAACTCTCAGCCCCTCAAGCCTTCCCCCTTTCCTCACGTTTGCTTCACAGCCCCGTAAACCTCGCCGAGGTTTTCGAAGGGGTGGGTGGGAGAGGGAGGGATGGGGTCGATTGCGAGTGAACGTGCTTCTGGTTACTCCACCGGGAATATTACGTCCTCTGTGGCCTCTTGCCTAACCTACGGCAACAAGGAGACAGCAGAAGCAACCAGTACAGAGAGAGGCATACCAGTACCGAGTCAGACCACACCGACATTTCAAAGATTAATAATTCTCGTGGATTTGTGGATGGATGAGTGGCAGAGGCTTTTTGGTTGAGGGTCCGGGACAAGGAAGATGGAAAGTATGAAAAGTGTACAGGGTCGATGATACGCTACGAGCCCAAAGGACGATTCAGTACTTGCTCTTCTGTGTATATAATAGTGTTTTTCATTTTTTGTTTTTTTTTTTGCTATCCTTTTTCATACACGCCGTAATTGTGTCTACGAGGAAATATGTCGCGAAAGAGTTTTCACATATATCTATTCATGAAAAAATGGTATGGAAATATTCTAGTAAGGACTCTTTAGCTCGTTTTGTATTCGAAATAAAAATATCGCAAAGGTAAGAAAATATTCATTTGAGCCAAGTGAAATTGGTCGCGAATTGAATTAGATTTTTTTTTAGGCAATTTAGTCTCAAGCAAAATTAATTTTTATCAACTTAATGACAAACTTACCATTTTCATTAACGATTTACAATAACAGCATTTACACATCCCAATATTTACTGTGGTCAGTTAAAAAAATGATTACATTTTATTGCATATTTTTAAGGTAGGCTCATCACACCTCTTGCGCATATGCTCCCCCCCCTATATATATACAAAATATACATATATACACAAATATTGTATATACACAAACATTATATACAAATTTTGACGAATTTAATAAATAATCGAATATTAAAATATGCATTAAAAAATATACTAAAATCTTTCACGAATGTATATTTTATCGATATCCAATTTCGCGTTATAAAGATCAGTGCACAGGAGAAATTTGCTTTTTATTAAAAAAGAAAAAGAAAAAAAAAACTTCAAACGAGAACAGACATGACTATATAAGATAAATGGGGCTATACGACGTCTGTGACTTTGTGCTCGTTTAAGCAGCAGCGCTGAATAGAGAGAAAAAAAGAACAAGAGGAAGACAATGGCGGATGGATATGAAGAGAGAGGGGAAGTAAGGAAGAAGACGTTTCAGGAATTAGATATGCCCTCCAGCGAGATCCTTCTCATCTTCATCTCGACCTCCTTTATAATATCAGTAAGAAATCTCGCCGACAACGAGAACGACGACGACATGCTCACTGACTATTCAACAAAACCACCGGGCCATCCCCATCAACATTACTCGTGACCTCTCGTGAGAAATATATATAGATAGATGAATATAAAGAGATTTTTGGCGCTTGGAATTATCCGAATAGAAGATCGAGAATACGCGAACCCAAACCTCATTTCTTACAACGGGGAGGAAAGATAATTAGATATTGATTTCCCATTAGGCCCTTCTGCAGTGTATCCAGCATAGACGCGAAAGCTTCGCAAAGGCGATTCGTTAAAGCGTTACACTTTGATTATGAAAGAGGGGAGAAAAGAAAGGGAATTAAACTTGATAGCCTTCCTTCATCGTCGTTTCTGTTCACGATGTTTAAAAAACAAAAAGAGGAAAAAAAGATTTATACATTTTTTTTTGTTTTTCTTTGTCGAAACTCAATTTTGTTTTGTTCTCCTACGTCGTTCGGACACATTTCTTGGACGAAAGGCCTGAGGCGATGGGGACGTTGGGCGAGGAGAGAATTGAGCAGGAAAACGAGAGAGCGAAAGAGCACGAGGGAAAGAGAGAGAGAGAGAGAGAGAGAGAGAAACGTTATGAGCACCATACCCCGATGCTTAATTGGCCATCTGTTATCGACAGGCTGGCGAGAAGAGAGAACTAGCGTCCTCCCGGACGATGAATAATGAGTTCACGTCACGGACAGAGCATCCAGCGCGATATAGCAGAAGGAGAGCCAAGACCATATACAATATATACATATAGCTATAGAGAAACGCGACTTAACCAAAGAGAGGACTTCTCTACGTAGACAAAAGGCGAGGCTCACTCTGCCTCATGACTCTCGTTTGCTCGTTACCCAAGAATAATAACCGGCCTGAATTAATTAATCGAAATGAATTGAAGGATGAAAGAACGCGTGACAACCCTCTTTTTTTATTTTCGTCTCTCAAATAACACCCTCGGTTAATTGTGAAATTGCGTCAGGCGTAAATTTTCGATTGCTGGGCTTGTATTGGGCAACAATACAAGCCCTTGTATAAGCACTTGTATTGAATCAAAATATTAAATAATTTAATTAAAAATCATTTTCCAATCGTATAATTAAACATAATTCAATCAATAGAAATTTCATGACTTAGTTAAATCGGGACTTAAGAAATAAGTAAACTTAATAAATTAACTTATGGGAAACGTAATTATTGTAAGATTAACTGTATACTGATCTATCATTATTTATAAATTTATGCACAAGTAATATGTGCTCGTGTAGGGATGGTGAATATTTATCGACTCATATATTTCTATGGAAACAATTTTCACGAGATATTTTTGTAGCAATCATTCGTGAAGATCCTTTAATCGGGTTTATTGCTGATTATTAAAAAAAAAAACAAACAAAATACCGAGATTGAGATATTTTTCCATAAAATCATTTCGAACAATTTTTTTATTCACATACTGTCGTCTCGTACTCGAGGATTTATCGACATTTTTGATGATTAAAATGCTACCATTAACGATATTTTTCGTCCTTAGCTCAATGTTTATTCAAAAAATCAATAAACATTTCTCCAAACGATCCAGTAACTGGGCCGTTCAGTCAACATTCGTGTCTGCTCTATACCAGGCCAAATCTACTTACCAGTAGAACAAGTCAACGTGTAATCAGACCAATAATAATTCTCAGAAAAATATCGACAAAATCAGAAAAAGAAATAACAGCAGCCCCTTCCATGCAGCGTGCACCCTTTTTCCAGACATACCTCACACAATATCCCGTAATTATTGTACCCTGACACGATACAGAGGGGTTTGTTGTACGCAAATCTATACAGCGCGGAAAAGGACAAAACGCGTGGACGTGAATCTCCCGTCTCAACGAGGGAACGTCCAGTTCGCGTGTGTTCTTCTTAATCGTCGACGAATATAATATACATATATATATACATATATGTGTATATATATATATATATATATATATATATATATATAACATATGGGCATGTATCGAAGAACCGCAACTGCCCTCGTATCGTGTTTGCGATGTACTACCCCGTACTACTCTATACTTTGGACAATAAAACAATGTACACACATAGAGGATATACAAATTCTCATTGCTCTATAGCATGGGCAAAGCTTCGTGGAAGAGCACAAGTTAAATATCCTTGGAAACGTTTCGATGCAAGCATACAACAGTCTGTTTGCGTGGCCAATGAGAATGAGAATGGAGAAATATATATATATATATATATATATATATATATATATATATATATATATATATACATACACTTATACAGGGCACAAGCTCATCAAGGGATACGCGGAAGGAGGGTGTAAAACCGAGTTCGGAAAAACGATCTAGCAGACTTTTTGTAACATATATATTAAGGGCTAAGCACCTTACTGTTGCAACATTATATGCAATATTACATATATATTGTATGTGCTTTACATACACACACATACATATGTATATGAGTGTATATAGGGCGAAGGGGTATTCTTTAGCACTATTTTACTTATGCATAGGGAATAGATGCAGTTTTATAGTACATCAATGGGGCAAAGAGCCCTATGTGCACTTGCATCCCTCGACCATTTTCTCCCTTCCCTACAGTCTGTCTCCCTTTGTATTGACGCTCTTTCCCACCACACCCCTCGAAAAGCGAACTTCGCCACGAGACACAACGGGTATCGGAAATTCCTTCGGTCCTCACAGGCCTCTTCTGTAAATGGAATAGGCTGAAAACTCGGCGTCCATGGCAAATTCATGTATTGTTGACTATAATGTACACATATGCATACTTTACTATACAGTCTGTAGCTCTCTTGCGTGACACTCGAACCGTTTCTCTCGCGTTCCTAACGTTCCTCAAATTATCGTATGGCAGTATACCGGACATAGCTCAACCATTTTTCCTTATCTCACTTTGTTCCTTTTGTTGTTCTCGTTACCATTTCTCGCTATTACATGTTCTTCTTATTTTTTTACAATACTTCATTCTTCTCTTTTCTTTCTTTCTCTCTTACTGCGAAAATTAAATGGACTCGTGTTTTGTTTATTTTCAACGAAGGTACAAAGAAAACTAGACGAGAGACTAGAGATAAAAGAAAATTGGGTATTGCCACTCGAACGCGGGTGGTTAGAAGGGGTTTGAAAACACCCTGCCTCATGCACTGCACTGCTGTATTTGAGACGTGTGCGCGTTGCAACGAACCAGTTTTAGTGGCAAAGAGAAAGAGGGGTTGTTACGAGATATAGAAAAAAAGGAAGAGGGCTGATGAAACTAGAACCATAGAGACCTAAGAGAGAGAGAGAGAGAAACAAATATATAAAGTGGTGGACTCGTACAGCAGGTAGCAATGAGTGGAGAGCAGGCAAAAAAATAAAACGTTCATTCGCTTGGCCCCCGGGGGCGGTGGAAGGTCTCCGTGACTCACTCGCTCTTCTCTCTCTCTCTCTCTCTCTCTCTCTCTCTCTCTCTCTCTCTCTCTCTCTCTCTTTTTCTCTCGAGTGGCTACATTCTACTCTAAACGACATCGTTTATTATTTTAATGACATCATTAGTGGAATTTAAATAAACTTGTCTCGCCCTGCTCCTCCCTTTTTCGTACTCTCTTATTTCGTCTCAATTGCAGTACACTATGCATATTTTTCCCACGCTCTCTTCCCGCTATCGCCACCACCCCCCCCCCCCCCCTCTCACTTTTACTCTCTTCACTACGTGTTATTAAACGAGCACGAGACAAGCTCTCAATCCTCTAAACGTGCTGTGAAATACCGACGGTCCTTAATAAGAACTGTAACTGACCCAAAAACTGTAATATAAAATTTAATATCACTTAACGTATTTTGTGTAGTGCTAGACCCTCCTCAGTTTTCGTCTGTTTGACTCGTTGATTTTAGAAAATTACCGTACTTTTGATAATCGTTTACATACTCCATTGCTTTACCAATCCATTTACATGCCCATTGCTTTATATATATATACAGTTTTATATACACAGCTGTATATATACTATATATATGTACAACTGGACTCCAGTGTAGGGATGCATGTATGTATGAATATTCCATCGAATCGAAAATTTAACGATTCCCGAAGCTCGACAAGTGTCTCTCCCTTTTGTACCGAATGTTTAACTCAAAAGCCCGTAGGTTTTGTGGTTCTTCGTCCTCATGCAAAAAAAATTTATATACTCATATGTATTAACCTGTATAAATACTACGATAATTGTAGGGAGTGTACATGTGCTTTATGTAAAATAGTATATATGCACGAGCTTTCACGCGTTAACGCTAATCGACTCGATTTTCTTCTTCTTTTGTTTCTCTTTGTTTTCTCTCGCCTTTTTTCCTCTGATTTTTTTTTTTTTTTTTTTTTTTGCAATTACCGCCAGTCCGAGCGAACGGTTTAACTGGATCTCGCTGCGATTTCCGGCGGGACGATTTAAGCCGCTGTGCATATGCGAGGGATTGTAAAAGAGACACTCCCCGAGAGGGTTTTAACCCCTGTATGTTGTTTTTTTGATGCACTAACCCCTATTGGTGAATGGGCAATCGTGCGACGCCACACGAAGCCAAGCAACTGGAATTAACTGCATTGTAAATGCATACAATGTGCTAATCGTTTGAGGGTTATGTACAACTCGATTTTTTATTCTAGTTAAGACTGCGATTATTCTATAGTCGAAGCATAACAAAAAAGACATAATCTGGGTATGCCTTTTTTATTCAATTTTATCTATAGCTAAATCAAATCTTTTGAATAGAAATAAAATTTATCTTATTTTTATAACGGTTCAGTAAACTAGATTAATTTTTTTGGTTTTTTTTTTCGTATATATATATATATATATATATATATATATATATATATATAACATTATCATCGGAGTCAAAAATAATATTCCTCATAAAGTTTTTTCGCCATGCAAATTTCGAGAATCGTTGAGTATACGAATGATGCGCCAGTGAAAAGGGTCAATGTGCGATCAGCCGGTGTATGTCACGTCGTAAAATAATCTTAGAGGCTTATTTGAGTCATATATGCGGTCGAGCACATGGTCCGACAAGGTGACCGGAACGGCCAATATCCGTAATACACGCTTCTGGGATCTCAATATACGGAGAGCATAGAAAAAGGGTTGAAAAACGAAGAGAGAGAAAAATGCTTCTAGCCTGGAAATTCGTCCACGTTGTTTTATTTCTTCACGTCCTACCGGACACGATGCGGTGTATTTTGAACGAGTTGGACACTCTCTCTCTCTCTCTCTCTCTCTCTCTCTCTCTCTCTCTCTCTCGTCGAGGAGCACAGGGTTATATTCCGTACCACACCAGTTAACCATGGAGGAAAAGTTGCCCTGGCAAAGTTTTTCCTCGCACGTTCGAGAGAGAAAGAGACACATCGTGGCCACCTTCGCCACAGTAATCGTTTCGTCGGCCACTGTTCGACCGTTACCCGTACACACATATATATATATATATATATACACATTTTTCTCTATCACGATTTTCACTTCCGGGACGCCCGGAAAAGCTGGTCGCGAACCTAAACTCTTTTGGCTTCCATGGAATCCGCAAGCTTTCCACACAACCAACAGCCTCTCATTTTTTTTTTCCTATATTCTACCTATATATTTTTTTGCAGGTACATAATAATAAAATACACACGTGTGTCCGACCTTACACATATACTGAGAGACCCAATCTCACACAGACTCACAGGCACTCAAACAAATAATTGACATTACCTCACGCGGAGAATCATTTACACTCATAAATACTCACGCATATATTCACACAGAAATTATTTGTGACCCTCCCTCTTTACCAGTAAACTGCTAAGTGTATATATATATATATATATATATATATATATATATATATATATATATATATATATATATATATACACATATAATATTTATATACACTTAGGAAGTTTACGCCCCCCCCCCCCCCCGGTGCACTTTGCGCAACAGTCCCACGGGTATATTATAGTTATATAGTTATGCACAGCTATTATTGCTGTATGAGAGCCTGCATAAGTGTCTGTGTGACCCCTCCCAATTCTGGTACACCGCTGTAGCAGTGAAATATTATTGTTATTATTATTTTAATATTATATAAACAGATATGCCACGAAATAAATTTAGTTTTAGTTCCGGAAATTAAGTTTCCGGATGTGTTTTTTTTTAATTTGAAGCGTCTCCAGAGAATCGAGAAATAGAGGATGAGGATTCAAAACACCCTTTATATACTGATATATTTTTGTACAAATTGTTTAACATGAAAATTTTTCCATCATATTTAACAAACAAAAAAAATTATCGACAATAAAATGAGTGAGAAAAATGAATTGATATTTTACTGTGAATATCGCTTTTCGGAAAACACTTTTTGCTATATCCTTAAAAGGGATTTTTGACCCTCTTAATGACCTACACGCTGTTTCGAACTTTACCATTTGTGAGCTATATATATATACATATTATATATATGTGGTCCCATTTCGCCGAGCGAACTTCTAAAGGAAACAGACTTGTTATACTTCCCTTCTGGCCTGCATAACAATCCCTTTCTCTCTCGCCATTTTTACTCTCGTCTTCTTCACATAGGATCGCTATATATACGAGTATTTTAAGTCTCGCGTGTTTCAATAAACCAAATCGGAGACGGATTACTGACGTTTGCCGAAGCGTCTAGTTTAGTACCGATAATTTTGGGTCTCTTCCTGCTTCAAGGATTTCTTGCCGCCGTGACGAGAATAGTTCTTGGGGTGGAATTTTTTCATCCGTGAAAGACGACCGTACACGTAAAGGTTGTTTCTGGTTACGACTGTGGGCTTGCTCACTCTTTTAAGATGTTCTCCAACAGATTAAGAGCGTGTGAGAGAGCGAGAGAGAGAGGGAGACGAAGAGCGAAACGGGAGCCAGGAAATTAAACGTTTCGATTTTACGGTTGTGTTAAACGGATCGGAAATCACCGAGTTCGCAAAGCTAACGTACGTAGACGTACGTGCTGATTTGCGAACACTCGAAAATACGACCCCTCGTACGTTTTTTACGACAAAAAAAAAGCTTACATTGGCTAAAAAAAAAAGATCGGTCGACAGAGGTATAAACGAGGGTCCTTTAAATCCAACAAGATACAACTTTTAACGAGTGAATTTGTCTCAAGAAAATTACTCTTGAGTTCAAATTTTTACTTCCGGTAAGTTATAAATTCTACTTTGGGTCAATAAAAATTCTCCCTGATTGCTCTCGATCGGAAAAAGAAGAAGAAGAAGAAGGCAAAAGCAAAGAAATCTGACAGGGCCAAACTCTTGACTTATTCTAAATTTCATTGTAAATTGGATCGTCAGGGACCAGTGAAAAATTGAATATCGGCATTATCCCTGATACTTTTGACTCGCGAGAAATAATTTTTATTCGCTAGAAAATCGGTGGAATGTATATAAGAGAAAATGAATATTTATTGTTTATTCGACTAAATCGATAGAGAGCTCGTCTAATTTCGTTTCTATATCACATTGTAACATCACAAGAGTTTGAAAATTGGTGTATTAATTATAAAATCACGGATTTATATATGTATATATATATGTATATTATATGTTACTCACTTTTCTGCGGCCGCAGCAGAGCATGATTGTCGGGCTGCAGCTGCGGCGTGGAGTAGACGAGAGTTGAGGCTCTTGCTGCTCCTCCTGGCAGATCTGATAGCTCAGTCGCCCGCCCCGTTCTCCCTGCTGCAGCTGCACCACCCGCACCTGCAGCTGCACCTGCTCCCGCTGTCCTTGACCGACACCAACTCGACCACCGTACTTGATGCGCACGTGTTTTCGCCACTGCATTAGTTCGGTACGTCATGCCCACTGTCTGAAAGCAAAAAAAAATTAACATCCATCGATTGTATCCCATCGAACATATTGTTAAATTTTCTCCTCAATTACTTTCAAGTAATAGCCATTATTTTATAAGTTTTATAAAATACTCGTAATCAACAAAAACATCGCAGATGTGAAAAAAATTGACCTGAAAACAAAAAAAAATTAACATCCATCGATTTTATCCCATCGAACATATTGTTAATTTTTCTCCTCAATTACTTTCAAGTAATAGCCATTATTTTATAAGTTTTATAAAATACTCGTAATCAACAAAAACATCGCAGATGTGAAAAAAATTGATCTGAAATCAAAAAAAAAATCAACACCCATCGATATTAACCCATCGAACATATTGTTAAATTTTCTCCTCAATTACTTTCAAGTAATAGCCATTGCTTTATAAGTTTTATAAAATACTCGTAATCAACAAAAACATCGCAGATGTGAAAAAAATTGACCTGAAAACAAAAAAAAAATCAACATCCATCGATTTTATCGCATCGAACATATTGTTAATTTTTCTCCTCAATTACTTTCAAGTAATAGCCATTGCTTTATAAGTTTTATAAAATACTCGTAATCAACAAAAACATCGCAGATGTGAAAAAAATTGACCTGAAAACAAAAAAAAAAAACACCCATGGATTTTATCCCATCGAACATATTGTTAAATTTTCTCCTCAATTACTTTCAAGTAATAGCCATTATTTTATAAGTTTTATAAAATACTCGTAATCAACAAAAACATCGCAGATGTGAAAAAAATTGACCTGAAAACAAAAAAAAAATCAACACCCATCGATTTTAACCCATCGAACATATTGTTAAATTTTCTCTTCAATTACTTTCAAGTAATAGCCATTATTTTATAAGTTTTATAAAATACTCGTAATCAACGAAAACATCGCAGATGTGAAAAAAAATTGACCCAATAATGTATAATTTTTTCTCGATAATGCGAGGTGACTTTAACAGTAATTAATTATACAGCATAAGTATTATTATTTCCTGCTCAAATATGTTCATTAACAGTGACAAAAATGTGCGAATAATCAACTTTGTAAATTAATCAGGATTGGGTCAAAAGCAGTGAAGACAAAAATTAAAAACTTTCCTCGTAAAACAAAAATACTTTTCAATTGGACGTTGAACACGTGGAAAATATTATTGAAAACTTCAATAACAGTATTGTATAGTTTAATCGTCGATACGTGGTCCATGGAACGATCAATCTTATTCGGAATAATTTCGGGAAAAAAAAAGTAAACGGCCCACTCTACGCTCTCTCTCTCTCTCTTTCCATCGTCGAAACGAAATAATATATATATATGTATATATGTATATCGAGTTATATATGTGCCGTCCGTCACTTCACCGTGACGAGACTAGTGAATAGGAACAAATAATCGATTCGTCACGCCTCGAACCATTTATACCTATATATGGATATGTATATATATATATATATGTATATATATATATATATATATATATATTACTCTGGCATATATACTTGATCCTCCCTTCGAAACGTGCAAAACAGAAGCTCTGGAGAATCCACAGTTTTACCTATATATATAATATCCTACATGCAAAGTACATCCAGGACGTCCCATATATCCCTCGGCTCATATAACACATATAGAAATATATTTTTTTCATGCCTTTTTTTAACGTTTTTCCGCATGTATTTCCACATGCCTTGTTTCGTGCAATCGAGCTTTTCGTTCTACCGTTCGTCCTATATATCGATGGAGGAGAAAATAGAACTGCGAGAAAATGTGAACAAGTATATACGTAAATGGCCCGGTCAAGGATTGTACGCCCCTCTCTCTAAAGATAGAGCAGAATCTCCTCTTTAAAAGCCTGCGATAAACTATCGCGAATTTTCCTCGCCATTTTTTTCCCCACCCTCTTGAGACTTCAATGGCAATTTTCACTACAAAACAATTCCAGAAAAAGATTATTCCGAATCAATTTTTCTGAGGAATAATTTACTGAGCGATCTTTTTTTATAAAATTCATTCGCATATTTTTATTCAAAAAATTGAAATTATCGTATAACAATTTTTGTTTCAATGGCTACGATGACAGTTTTATCTTGATGAGAACATGCAGATGTGTTTTCGAATTATTTGGGTCACTATGGGGGTGAAAAGGGATTCCCGCGCGTTATTTCTGTTTCTCATTAAGAATCAATGAAAACCACGCAAGGACAACGACGACGATGACGAATACGATTAGGGGTGAAATGTGGCGTTGGTTCTGGTGGTTCTCTATGGATAACACGCTGATGGCTGCGCCATGAGTTGTCGAAGGGCCCGAGTAACCTTGACCCAAAAACCATATAGAATGTCCCTAAAATATTCGAAAATTTACATCCCTATGTTTTGAGGTATGATATATAGCTAGAGTTATATGTACATATCTGTAATTTATTTAATTAAATAAATTTTTCTACTTAATAAAAATTATTATCATCTATCCGAAAAAATATTTAAAAAATAATAATAATGATAATATCCTCAATGAAAATTTGTTCATAACGTCCATAACTTTTTATTTGCGCGAAATTATGACTGAAAATATTTTTAACTCACGACAAAGTCCCAAAGCTCTCGCGTCATCGGCCAGTAAAATTATCTGCTCGCGTATTTACTGCGTATCGATTATACGAGAGTCCAAAAGCCATTTGGGTATTTGTAAAAAAAAACTTTTCAGTTTATCCACTCGTGGTGGCTTTCGTGAGTGGATCACGAATTGAGATATACGTGATGGAAAAGTGCGAAACAAACTTTCCGAGTGATGAACGTGATTTTTACGGTCTTCCTCGCACACACACACACACACACACACACACACATATATATATCATATATACGGTATATATAAGATATTATGATTCTACATATATATTACACTTATATAGAGAAAAGTTGGCTCTACAAGAGATTTATGTTTGAAACATCGTGCGAGGGGCCATATTGAGGTCTTCGTCGTTCGTCTTGAATCATCGGAGTTTTCCATTTTTCTTTTTTCTTATTGTTTCTTTTGCAAAAGAACTTTTGGTATACTGCACCAAGTGCCGGGTATGTCCTCCGCGGGGATACCCGAATTGTTCCCAGGGCGAAGGTGCTCATGACACACATATATATATATATATATATGTATATATGTGTATGCATGTACAGAAATGCAATCCAGTAAATGAGAGAAGGTGAAATAACAATAACAGCATAACGTTACGAGGCCCACGATGCAACGCGCGTAACAGCAAAAAGAGGGTCGAAGAAGGGAAAACTTTTCTATACACTGCAAGAGAATTGTTGCACCTTTGAGATTTAGTTTGGTACGTTATTATACGAGCCTCACAGCCTGGCGACGACTGTTTTAAACAGTGTGCGGTGTTGTCGACAAAGTAACGCTATAAATCGTTTCGCTCTGCCAACTAGTTTGCGATATATAGCATAACCTACTGCTACTACTTACTACGATAAACGAGTAAAGGCTAGTTGTACATAAATCGTATATATAGTTTACGATATGCTTCTATCTGTCTATTGGCAGTTTCAACCAGAAAAAAAATTTTTAGCCATGAAAAAATGATCGATTGAATAATTTATTAATCAAATATTCTACATGACAACATAAATACGCTTAAAAATTGTTCGAATACACAGTAAAATATAAATTAGTGGATTTAAACGAAAATTTATCATCAATAAAAATACTGTATTGGGAAAACAGAGTAGCGAATTATCCTCTGTCATCGCAGATCGTTTTAAACATTCCAATTTTAGATTCGCGAATGTTATTCATGAAATTTCAATGCAAAGTAATAAATACATTTGCGATTTTTAAAGAGTATTGCAGACAGCTCAGAAATTATGTGGAATTTACTATTGTACAATTGAATTGAAAAAAATAAAAAAATATTTAATACAATTTCAAAACTTCGAGCCAACAATTGAAAATTTAAAAATGCTCGATTCAGAGCCCTCAATTGACTCCGTTTCTCAAAATTTGTTTTTCTTATCGTCCATTTTATTTTTTAATCACTTGGAAGTTCGATTCGATTTTTATCCAACATGTCTCGAATGTGAACGTTTAGTCAATTTCTAATCCTGATCATCAGGTCATTTTTATCTGTTTCGATTTTCCTTAATATTAGCCTTAATCTGTTTCCTCAATAGTATTTATTTTTGAGTTAGTTTACCATTTATCTAATTATCAGGCTTTTACGACATTGATTTTTTTTAAATTTTATCCAGTATTCTGGTCTCATTTATATAAATCGTGTTGTCACATCACAAAAACAAAATTCATCATTGTCTTAATAATATCGACAACGATACTGCTAATCCAAGATTCGATGATTCGAGAATAAATAAACAAGCTTTTCGTGCAAACATTCTTTATGAAAATTATTATTTTTTTCAAATTCACATCGAGACATGAAATGTTTCAATTGGGCAAATAAAAACTCACCTTCTAAAAATCATCTCTAGCGCTAAGGGCTGATTGGTCCTTGTTTGATCGTCGTCTATCCTCGGTTTCCCTCATTCTGCGTGATCTCCTTCATCCGCAATCTTATCTCCAGCAAGGAATTTTGACGTCTGTAAAACGAGACACCTGCCGTGTTTTTCTTTTTTTTTCTATCAAGAAAATATCCAATATCATTCTTATTTTTTTTTACTTATTTTCGTGTCTCGCGGTATGCTTTGGCGCAAAAAGAAAGTGACAGAAAATGATGAAGAGGGGGTGCAGAAAATGTGAGAATACAAAGAAATCGAGGAGGTGAGAGAGTGCTTGGGGGCACGCGCGAAAAAGCGTCGTAACAACCCCTCGAGGGGTGCACGAAGATTTTTTTCCTGAATGATAATGAGTGGCGAGAACTCGCACCGCGTCCCGTAGCGAGAATATCCGAGACGTCGCCGATGGCGAAAGGCCGCGCGCTCAGTGAGAAACGACAGCGACAACAATGACAACAACGACGACAACGACGACGACAACAACGAAAACAACGACAACAACGACAACAACGACAACAACAACGACAACAACGACAACAACGACAACAATGACGACAACAACAACAACAACAACAACAACAACAACAACAACCACAACAACAACAACAACAACAACAACAACAACAACAACAACAACAACAACAACAACAACAACAACAACAACAACAACAACAGCAACAACAACAACAACGACAACAACGACAACGAGAATCACGCTCGCGGTCGTTCCCTGAGAGCGACGAACCGGTGGAGAAAGTCGCGGCACTCACTCACTCACTTGCGACGAGAGAAACAGGGACAGAAAACCGCCACAAGCAAAATCGATAAAATATAGGTACTTCCTCGGCGTATGCGAGTACTAGAGCCTATATATATATATATATATATATATATATATATATATATATATATATATATATATATATATATATATATATGTACCTCTACTGGCTCTTCACGGTATTAAAAACTCGAGAGAACCAAACTCGGTACTCGAAAGTACGAAAGTACAAACCTCAAGAACTTCTTTTGTGGAAAAGATTAAAAATAAAACTGTTTTATCGAAAATCCATACAGACGAAAAACCCATTTTCACTTCTTCTTGTACCGAGTAAAAATAAAATTTCGTGTTAATTGGACGATTTATGCTTTCGAAAAATTTAATAAACTTTGTTCGGCTCAATTCATTTGCAATTTGACAAAAATTCGTGAATTACCTAGGTTGAAATAATCGCCTGAATACTTTTATAGAATTTGAAGCATCGAAAAATGATGAATACCGAGACGCTTCAATATTTTCATATTCAAAAAGTTAAATTTATTTTGAAAAATAATCGATCGATCGTGGTAAATAATCGAGATACTTGCAAATTTATTTTACAAAGAATTATATCGATATCAGAGAGAGAGAATAAACCGAAGAACACAAATATATAAAAAAACGAAAAAAAAAAAAAAAAAACGGTGAGATAAGTTACGGTGTACCGTTAGCACGTCATCATCATCATAATCATCATCAATAATAGCGACACAAAAAAGCAAGGCCGATCTTCTGCATCGCGCGAGAGCGCACGAGGAAGTAGAGAGAGACAGAGAGAGAGAGAGAGAGAGAGAGAGAGGTGCACACGATTTCATGGTGGCGTGCCAGCCGATGTCCCGGACCAGCCGCGGATCGATATACCCTTTTTTTCGAGAGTTTGCCTCCACGCGCCGATGAGCGTGAGAGAGAAACACTCGAGACATAAAACGAGAGAGAGAGGGTGAGGCCGTAGGAGAAACAGCGAGGAAAGAAGAAGACCAAACGAAGAACAGAGAGAGAAAGAGAGAGAGAGAGAGAGAGAGAGAGAGAGAGAGGGAGAGGGACAGAGAGAGAGAGAGAGGAGAAAAATAGTTTATACAGAACAAAAGAGAGGGATGATTCTATGGTATACAAGGGCTCGTTACAATGTCCAGAAAAGAAAACGTGAGTGCGAGCGAGAACGACTGAAGGATCGAAGTTGTAAGAAGGGATGGACGTGCAGAGCAGACAGACCGAGTAGTAGTAACAGTAATAGTAGTAGTATAGTAATAGTAGCAATGGTAGTAGTAGTCGTCACAGGTACATACACAGACATGGAAGACCAGACAGAGAAAGAAAACTCGTATGAGAAAAAACGAGAGAGGGGGATTTTTTTATCTGCCTTCTCACCCCTTCTCTATATAGGCACGATTTCTCGGCGGCTTTTGCAGAAGAGAGCAGACGCTCGTTGATTCAACAACTTGTTCATTAAATATTTTTGTATATAAAATATATTTTTTTTTTGCAATAATTTAATTTTCATTGCAAAAATCGAAGAAATAGGAAGAGGGAGAGAGAGAGAGAAAGAAACGCTGGGCTCGAAAACCACCCTTATAGCCAGTGGCAACCAGCACACACCGACACTCGCTCTTCCTCGTCACGCCGCTTTCACCCCGAAATCGATACGACCCACCGTATTTTCTCTCTTTCTCTTTCTCTCTCTCTCTCTCTCTCTCTCCCCACCTCGCTCCTCCTTCCTCCCTCGCACACTTTACCCATGAGCTATCAGCTCACTCTCACGCCGGTTCCCAATCTGTCTTCAACCCTCTCACCCTCTTTACCTTCTCTTGCTTCTTCTTCTCCCTCTCTCTCTCTCTCTCTCTCTCTCTCTCTCTCTCTCTCTCTTTCTTTTTCTCTCTCGCTCTCTCTTCTCTCTCTCTCTCTCTCTCTCTCTCTCTCTCTCTCTCTCTCTCTCTCTCTTCCTTCCTCTCCATTTCGTTTTCCAACTCTCATATTATTTTACATTTTTCTATAAATTATTCGATAAAAATTATGTTTAATCCTCTGTCTGCTTTCTCATCACGGACACATAACACAAAAGGGTGGCTGAGACGCATTCATGTGACACACTCGCAGCCGTGAGAAAAAAGTCCACCCGAGACACCCAGAGATTTTTTTTTTTTTTTTTTTATATACATATAATACGATTTAAAAAGAACATTCTTTGATCGAAAAGCGCACAAGAACAAAACGAACCTTTTATTTTCTCCAGCGTAAAGACGAATATATTATAACTTGACACACGAGCACTGTGACGAAGAAAAAAAATTTAGAAAATAACGAGAGAGAGAGAGAGAGAGAAAAAAATATATAAAACTGGCGAAAAAAAAAAAACCACACGCGAATCCTCGACACCGCGTTCCTTGGCTCTTGAGTCACGATTTCCAGTTGGCATACAATTGAACTTGTTCCTGAATTTCCTGTCCGAAGATGAAAACCCGACGCGACACAACCACAACGAGCAGTAACGAAAGTATCTCGATTAAAGATGACGATGACGATTTTATCTTTAACAACAAGTCAACTCTCTTGTTCCCTTCATATACTCGTTTTTATTGTACATTTATTATCATTATTATTATTATTATTATTATTATTACTCATTTCTCGCTCTCGATTCGTCACTTCCGTTTCTTTATGTTTACGTCCTTTTTTTTCTTGCCGTGTTTCTCTTTCGATCCCTTTATTTCCTTCTCTTTTTAATCCTTCTTTCCTTTACTTTTTCCGTCACTCACTAACGCCCACGAACGCGCGCCGGGGACTAGACGCCGGATTTTTAAGGCAGCGCACGATGGCGCGCCGCACATCCCTCAAGCCCGAAGAACTCGAGGGCGGACATGTTTGCTCGGTATCACGAGAGCGCAGAATCGTCGAGCTCCTCCGTCTCTCTCTCTCTCTCTCTCTCTCTCTCTCTCCACTTCCCTCCTCACTTCACTGCTTCTCCCTCTGTCTCCTTGTGTCACCCCCTCTAGCAGCCCTTCAATACAACCCAGCTCAATCCTCACCCTCTTTTCACCATCACACGCACACGTAGTAGTCACTACTCGTCCCGCTCTACACAGCTCTCCATGCAAACGTTTGTCCTTTCTTACTACCCTGTATCCTTCATCTCTTCCTCTCGCCTTTACACCAAACCCTCCAACGATTCGTTTGGTGTTTGTACCCACCGTTATATACACTAAGAAGGTGTACTTGTATGCATTCACACATATACAAACTTCGAGAGGGTGTACGAGAGTACGACCCTTGCAGTTCGAGTGAGCTCGAGAACCCGCCAGGTTGATGGACAACCATCGGATGAGCACCACTGTCAATGTGCCAAAGTGTGTATGCGTGACTGTCCACGCAATATTATATATGTATATAAAAATAATGTTATAGAGGCGATCCTATAATATTTATATTTCATAGCAGCCACATTGGAAATTTTAGGTATAGCTGACCAATTTTCAATAATCCCCTCTTACCCTACTTTCGATTTCGTGATACTTATCAATGATAACACTTATCAATCAAATCCGTCAGAAATTTCTTATGAATATATATATATATATATAAATTTTTTATTTACCCTCGTATATGTATAAATAATTTGAGTCTGGAAAGTTTTACTAGCTAAATATTCATCGTGATTGACCACCATTGAAAATGCAACAAAGTACGACCACATGGGGATGTCACTGTCACACATCAAAGGAAAATTTAGCTTGGTACAATTTTGGATGACAGTGACGCGACCCGCCTGAAATCACTGCCAGAAGAAAGGGAAAATTTAAAAACCTCCCTTAATGGTGATGGTGATGGTAGCAATTCGATCAGCTTCACCGAAACCACTCTCTAGACTCGGTTGAACGTCGTGCTTGAGTTGACGACGCAGCGCGTGCTCAAGGATACGAGAGAACGAAGAGAGGGCAACCCACCCCCTCCCCCATATGCGACCGTCGTTGGTTCGATCCTCGGGAAAACGTGCGGGCTTACGAGGGAAAATAGAACGTACATATATATATATATACCAAGTGATACAACGATGGTACGGTGGATGTTGATATGTTGCAGGGTGCGCCACCAACGTCAGAGCCCGTTACTACAGCCAGGATATTTCTCCTTGCCGAGCTCGTCTTCTCCGTTCCCTCATACAGGCCATGTATTGCTTCTGTCTGGACTTCACCATATAAATGCTTCGGTCTTTTCTTCCATGAAAAGAAAGTATCATAAGAATAAGCAACTTTTAACCCAAATATATAATAAATATATATTTTCTATATGTCCCTGATGTAATTTTAAGATTTTTTTCAGCAAAGTATACTGAAAATATATATATATATATACAATAAAATGTATGTAATGTTTTTGGGCAAAATTGTTTGATTTGTACAATTGGGAGAATATTTTATTTACGTGTGAACTGACCAGTCTAATGATCGTGATCCAAGGACTGTAACCTCAGAAATGAGTTAGATGAAGAAAATGTGCGTTCACTGGTGGCCAAAAAAAAAGTTTTAGTTATAGTACAAATAATATTTGGTTAATTCAACATTTATTTGGCTCAGAGAAACATTTACTTTGGTACGTTAAACCAAATATTTGATTGTACTAATTAATTTTTTTTTTTTTTTTTTTTAAAGAGATTGACGTTCGAAAATCATATACTTTTAATGTTACTGCATATCATAAAAACTCGAGTATTTATCGAGAAAAGCCTCGATCTTGTATCGTGTATTATGTATATATATATATACCTAAAACACGATACAAGATCGAGGCTTTTCTCGATAAATACTAAATATATACGAGAGTAATCTCGCATATATGTTTTTACACGATACCCGATATATACAAACACGATATATATCATCATATACGAAAGTCATCTCGTATATATATATATATACATAAAACACGATACAAGATCGATTTTTCTTTATTCGTGCAGGGAGAAAAAAATCCGATCGAGAATTAATTCAAACGAGCATTGGTAGACGGACAAATTCAATTGGAATGAGGACCCGAAAGAGGGAACACGAAGGATGTATGGGAAAAGCAGCTGCGCAGTAAATAACCAACGTGCTCAAAAGAACTTACCAATTGCACGGATGTCAATCCTTCACTTCACCTGTATCGGACATTATTTTCCTCGTCTAATTCCATCTCGATCACCATCACCGCCATTCTCATTTCCGATCGATTATTGTTACGTATTTTGAGATACGACAATACGTAATCCGGCCAAACACAAGTTAAGTAATTGTTGAGTACAAGCTGAGTACGAGTACAATTATCAGTGATCAATCCTATCAACACTTTGAATTTTTTTTCGCCCTGTATTTTACTATCGTAGATTTTTTTTTTTTCGTATACCTTACTAGCAAAAAGAAATGAATGTGTGAAGATTTTTTTCTAATTTTCACATAAAAATTTGGAGTCTTCGATATGGTTTTTGGCGGGATTCGTGATAAACAGAACATTTTCGATTGTATATATATATATATATAGAGTATCAATAAGTTAAAAAAAAAATACAAAAAAATTTCCTGCATTTTTCTCATTTCTCGAACAAACCGATAAAGTCGTAATATTCAATGGCCACTTTGACCCAGTTCGATCGATTTGGGGTAGTTGTAGTGTGTTTCAAACACCACGAGTGTACTGAAAAAATGTCAGTTAATGAATCGACATATGTCAATTTCTGTAATCGTCGGACTACTTAAAAAATCGTCGAAGTACAAACGACAAGTGGACAAGAATAGATCGTCCTATTAAAAAAAAAAAAAAAATCTTTTTTAAATCATTACCTAATGAATCAATTAACGTTTCAAAACGCAAATAATTACGAATAAAATTAGCACTAGACTCTTAACATCCGAAAATAAAGTTAACACGATAAATAAACCAACTTGTATTTTACGAAATATAGACGACATTATTTTTCATCTTTGACGTTTATTTCGAAATCTTATGTCGATATATATATTTTGCCTTAATCACGAATTTGCCGGCGATGTTACTGATAACTTATAAATTACTACTAAAAACATGTTACTTTCTCAGTAATTGATCTCCGAGCCACATTCACCGATAACACTGACAGATCGGCTAATCGCGTGTATCGAAAAAATAATACAATCGTAAGAATAAATCAAATTACGCCCTTTGATAATATCATGATAACGCGTACTATAATTGTACATTGATGTAATATAGGAAGAAGCAGAAGCGAATGAAAATTCTGCATAATAATAAACGCCTCGGTAATTATCCAAAATGATAATAATTAGGCCG
Source organism: Dyspetes luteomarginatus (assembly GCA_963669185.1). NCBI lineage: Eukaryota > Metazoa > Arthropoda > Insecta > Hymenoptera > Ichneumonidae > Dyspetes > Dyspetes luteomarginatus. Next base: position 22,283,199 of record OY769903.1, on the reverse strand, counting down.
TAATTAATTACGGCCTAACCGAAAGATAAAATGCGAAAGAATGAGCCTCTCTCTCTCTCTCTCTCTCTCTCTCTCTCTCTTTCTGTAGCTGCTGAGAGTTAACTAGCGATGTGTAAGCCCCCCAATGATTGGATGGCGTTTGAATGAATCCCGGATGGCATTCACACCTTTGTACCTTTTTTTTTTTTTAAAGCGTGTCAGAGGCCACCAGGTCGCACTAGCCAGAGTGCATCGGCGCAGGCTCACTGCAATATTTCTCGAGGCATGCCCGTCAAACCACACGGGGGTTGGACACGCGAAGCACTAAATGCACTATGCACGCGTATATATATAACCTTCCATCGCGGCCTTTTTACTCTCTACGTACATACACATAAGCAATTTTTTTTCTATCCTTTGAAATCTCTTTCATTTTACCCAGGGCGTATAGAGGGAATTTAAAAAAAATCTTCTTCCATACGAAAAATATTTCCAGCTGACCTAATTTTTTTACAAAACAACCCAAGAGTTATTAAATTCAAAAGGGATGAAAATTTGTTCAATGGAAAAAAAAAAAAAAATGTTATCCGCAAGAATTTATAGTTTTTATTCGTACGAAAATAGATATTTTATACATCCGCTTTGTAAATTTACATCGGCGATGGGTTTTCCTTCAATTTTGAAATTTTGCAATTTTATGCTTACACCGTTGATTTTTTTTTTTTTTTTTTTTCACGTAAAGCAGAGAGCACGACTGGATCGTAAGAAATCGCGATATAGCAGGGAAGAAGGGGAAAAGGAATTTGCAACGCATTACTGGTTCTGGTGCCGGCACGTACTACGAAAATACTACTACTCGTAGCGTGAACCACATCGTGAGTATAAGAAATGGAGGAGGGATTACACGCTGGTGCCACTCAAGCGCGCCCCCCTCCGTAGGCGTGGGTAACCAAACCGCAGGTCGGTCTCTCTCTCTCTTTCTCTCTCCCTCTCTCTCTCTCCCTCTCTCTCTCTCTCTCTCTCTCTCTCTCACTCACTCTCTCTCTCTCTCTCTCTCTCTCTCTCTCTCTCTCTCTCTCTCTCTCTCTCTCCCTCTCTCTCTTGCAGAAGGGCCAAGGACTTCTTGTCAGGTCATACAGGGGCGCAAGTCCGTTTCTTCTGCTTCTCTCCTTCCTGCCTTTTCTCTTTCCCTCCCTCGCACGAATGCATAGGGCATTCTAGGTCAAATCAATCTAGTGATCTTTGCAATTTTTCATTCATTTATTTATTCTAGTATGTTGTAGAACGGAGAAAAAAGATTCCGCGCCAATTTCCAGATTAATAAACAAAATTGTTTATTGTCAATAAAATTTTTAAACCGAAAATTATTCCAAACTTTTCACGGTAAATTATTCGTAAAAAAAAAAGAGTATCTGCGAGAACCTACCAAAAAGATGATGTACTTAATTCTAGTACACAGGAGCTGAAAAAATACTTTTATCTGATTTTTTTTTTGTTATTGAAGAAACAAAATCGACTATCGACGACCACAACGATATTTCTTCCCCAGTAAAAGCACAAAGGAACTTTTTTGGGCCATGTGCAAGGCCCACAAGACCCAAAAATGGCAGTGAATACTCAACCAGTCAAGGGAGTAGACTCGCAATGGCGCATTATTCCTTGCATTTATTTCTCATCTAAAAAAATGAGTATCGGTGTTGTTGGTGTCGTCCTGCAATGTGGTGAGGTCAAAAAAGCGTGAGGATTAGCATCGATTTGGTCTAGAATGCCCTATATACAACCCCCTACCGGACCATACCACCCCTATTCGTTTATCCGTTCGTTCATTCATTCGCCCGTCCCGCGTTCTATCTCTTTCTACCCTCTCCTCCTCCTCTTTTCGCTCTCTCTCTCTCTCTCTCTCTCTCTCTCTCTCTGTCTTTCCCACACTAAGGGGGGATGGTCTCTCTCGCGCCCCCCGACCCACTCGCAACGTGCATCCGCGCACGCCAACGCTGTACACGCTCCGGACCACAACGCGATACTACTTTGGATTTAGACCACCGCATCTCAAACCCCCGTCGCTCTTCTTTCTCATCGTTTAAACGAGCATTCGGAACGATTCGACATGACCCTCGTCAAGTGCACCGGGTCGTCTTCTCTTAGTAATAGTAGTGTATATATATACGACATGCTATTTTTTCTGCAAACAGCAAACCTCAATCACATCCACCTCTTCGAATTCTCCAATTTTTAATGCTTAATTTAAACCAGCCTGACTAAAAAACATTTAAGAAACTATTTGAGTAAAAAAATCAGATGTTAAATTTTTCAATGTTATTCCTTCTATAATGTTATTTTAATGTAATTTTACTGCCGCGTCTAATTAATTTAATTTATTATCACTGACGTAGAAAGCTCTTGCCCATAAGCCAAAAACGTTTGGCCATAATACCGGGAAACTTTTCGCTGCCATCGTCATTTTTCACATCGGCAAATTCACGCTCGATGAGAGTTTCAAAACCGGAACGAGCGGCGGCCTTCTGGGCGGCAGGACCTGAAAAAATTGTTGACGTCGCGGGAATATCGTACGTCAAGGATATCTCGTCGCTGAGGGAAGAGAAATAAAAACATGAGAGAAATACAGAGTTTCCTTTATGAAAAACAGAGAGTGGAATGAAAGTCAGTGTGCCCCTCTCCCTAATTTTCATCCCCCTAAACAGAAAAATACAACAGAAACAGAAAAATATTTCATGATATATTAGAAGGACTCACCGAGCCTTAAGCAGCTGATAGCCAAGTCCCATCTGCCGATACTGATGAGCCACACATAAACCAAAAGCCGTTATATAATTGTCGACGTTATACAATTTATAAATATTTTTCTCTTTTTCGAGAGCAGTCATAAAGTTTATAATTCTTCTAACAGGCTCCGTTTTCAGCTGTAATCAATCAGTATATATATATATATGTGTATGTGTATTGAAATTTCTGATGTAATCATTTTTATTTAATTGAAAAATGAATGAGTTGTTTTAAATATTTGTAATAATAATTTACGTCGTACTTTTGTGAAAATTATATTTGAACTGCGATAACCTTTCTCTCTATCTCAACATACCACAATTTCTCTGTTTATGACTCTTTCAGTTGCTGCACAGTTGACTAAAGTCATATTCGTACCGGCCAACAAAGGTTTTGAATTATTATCGTCGATGAGAAAAGCTCCAACGACGATACCCTGCTGAAGTGCGAAACTCCACATTTTTCGCATGTCTGCTATTGCATCTGGATCGTGAGAAATCCCTGAAATACCATAAATACATTTCATTTTACGAAAGCAGGATTACCGGAATATTTCATTTTTTTATTTTATTTTTATACGAACATCATTAACTTCGTGAAGAGGTATTTAGTTTTTTTTTTTTTCAAAACTAGTGGAGAAATTTATGAGAAAATTAATCTACCAAATACAGCCAACAGAATTATTTTATAATATTTTTAGAAACGTTTAAACACTTTAATTATACTGTTAAAAAGTATCGGAAGATTTTTACACTGTTCTTACATATCTTTGAGCATTTTTCGTGGAGAGACTCACCATACGAATCCATTTAGTTTTTATTCAAGACCAGTGAGAGAAATTTATAAGAAAATTAATCTATCAAATAAAGCCTGCAGAATTATTTGATAATATTGTCAGGAACGTTAAAACTTTTTTAAATATTGTTAAAAAGTATCGGAAGATTTTTACACTCTTTTTACAGATCTTTGAACATTTTTTACAATATTTCGAATATATTTCATTAATTTGAATATCGTAAATTATTCTAATCGCACATACCTGCACTCGATAATAACGGCTCATCCCTTAGAAAGACATTCGACATGAGATCCAAAACGTCCTCGTGACGATCATCGGGTATCTCTTGGATAGAAAAACGAAGAGTTTTTCCATCCGTTGTTTTTCTCGAAGCTTCAACTACTCGCCAAACTTTTGGAGGACCAGATATTTTCTGCCAGCCGAACATTTCGGTGCTATATTTCGTGGTCATTTTATCTAACGATTTTTACAGTCGAGTCGTCGCTATCAATCTAATACTGAACTGCAGTTCACTGTTCAATGCTCATCCATCTCGGAAAAGAACGTACGAGATGACGTATCACTACTCCTTCGATAAGATAAGAATTGTTTTATTTAAATATAGATAATAGTTGCAGCATACTCAAGCATTCCATCTCTTATCGTTAATTCAAAATGTTACCCAAATGCCGAGCGAATTATATGCCTTTTCATAATAAATACTGAGAATAACTCTTCTAATGTACACCATTTTCTGACACCATTTCGAAATACAAAGTGCCGGCGGGTCACTGGTGACCCGAGTGTAGACCAGAGGGATAATTGTTGACCTATTTCATCAGTATTTTTTTACCCAATGCCCAATTACGCAATTTTGCCGAATTTGTACCCAATTTTGCCTTCACTGCAATCACGCTTGTTCATTTTTACCAAAAAAAAGATTCGCGAGCAAAATAATCATCCAACTCTCATCCCTCATTTGCTGGGTCGAATGGGGTCCTCGGCCATACCAAGAGCGTATTTTTAAAATTTGTATCGGGTTCGTCAAATATCTTACAACTATCTATAAGTTATGTAAACGAATGAAATAGAAAAATTGTAACAGTTTTGAGATTAATCGAGGCGAAGTGATTCATCGTAACGGGTCAAATGTACGACGAAAAATAAAAATTATTCTTCATCAATAACTAATAAACACTGATAACAATTTTTACATGTTTCATAACGTTCATAAACGCTATCAATAATAAAATAGTTTACCGCTTTACCAGTCTCGTGCCCACAACAACTTCATTAAAAAGAAACTGACATGACCTTAGCAAGTGGAACGAATCGATCATTTTTCATCTCTTTTTTTTTTTGCTTCATATTACCTAACAAAATTTATTGATCATATCGATGTACATGTGCATATACATTATTTCACATTCGACACCTGACATATATTTTTATTATTTTACATCCCATTTCCCTTTTTTTTCTAATAACTCTCCGAAAATTAGGCCCGGAGCTATTTTATCCTGTACGGTGTTCCCCGATTTACACGCAGGCACAGCAAAAGGGCGGAAAATCTAGTCGATACAAGTTATCCTTTCAATAATTCCAGGGACGTTTCGACGAGTGAGCTCGTGAATGAACGCCCCGAGGTTGAAAAAAAGAAGTCCATTCAGTGATTCGATGTTCTAACCAGTCCATGACTAAATTATCATCGACCTTTGTGCAGCAAATATTGCTCAAGATGATTCTGCCGATCTTTGTCAAAATTATTTGAGTTTGCAAAAACTTCTTAATAAAGCTTCATAAACATTATCCATCGGAGCGATAAGGTGGGCCCAACTCTAAAACAATTGTCTCGTTGATAAAGTGCAATATTAATAACGATGTATTTGTAACAAGCAGACCTATAGTTTATTTCATCATTCAAGAATCTATATTTTTGAGCAATTAGGAAAATATAATCTATAAAATTGCTTCCATTGTAACGAATCACTTGGTTGAGCTCCAATTTCAATTCAATCTCAAGTTTAAAAAAAAAACCATTTTCGTCAACAGTTATGAACACACGTTACACGTTTTTATGAATAATTCGGAGGAGACCTTCTATAAGCCACTTAATTATTGTGATTGATTACCATAAATTTGTAGTTTTTATCGCGAAAACGTTTTTCCCATAAGTTTAACCGATTTTTGTGGTATACCGGGAAACATTTCGCTACCATCCTCATTTCTTATATCAACGAAATTTCGCTCGATAAACAGCTCAAAGCCAGCCTGTTCAGCGGTCCTTTGGGCTGCTAGAGCCGTGAATACCGTCGAGGTTGCCTTGATATCGTACGCTGCGGACATTTCGATCCTGGAATAATGCAAAATTATAGCATGAGAATTTTTCGAAAATTAACGATTTATAATGTGCCATGGCTCAAGTGGCCCGGCTGGTGGCAAAAAAATCTTCCTATACACTGATTGTTCAGATATTTGCCATTGAAATTTAGTAATTATATTTCAGACGGTATTGCTGATTCAAATATTTTAGTAGTATTAATTAGATAATTAGTAGCATGGAGTAATCGTGCGTGCGTGCGTCTGTGTGTGCGTGCATGTGTAGCAGGCGTACGAGTGATTTATCCCAAAATTGCCCTGAAAGCCGCTACGAGGCGCTACTTGAAGACTGATAAGACGTGGAACTATCGTATAATTATTGAAGATAATTGAACGAAATTCTTGAAAGTCGCGAAACTCACCGAGCATCGAGAAGTTGATAACCAAGACCTTGTCCACGATACTGAGGATCAACGGATAAACCAAATGCCGTTATGTACTTGTCGACCTTGTACATTTTTCGCGTACTCTTTTCCTTCTCCAGCTCTTCCATAAAACCTAATATTTTCCTGCTGATTTCCGCGGTAAACTGTAATCAAATAATACTCGTACACATCATTAAATATGAAACAGATATTATTATTGCGCAATCACATCCGTATTCTCATATACTTCGTCATCCGAATGAAAATACTTAAATGCAAAAGCTCATGTCACTCTGTCAGAGATTCAACGTTACACGTTAATGATACGTTCTCTGCCTCTCTATCTCTCTCTCTCTCTCCCTCTCTCTCTCTCTCTCTCTCTCTCTCTGTCTGTTTCGTTTAATTACACAATTTATCTCTGTCGTTAACCTTTTCTTGTCTTTTCCTTCTTTTTCATATTAATTGCTTTTACTTTGGTGAGCTATTTTTTTCTCGATCATTTTTCGCGTTCATTCTTAATAGATATGGCAATATTTCGTGCTTTCAAATTCTCCTATATGCATCATTTATTTTGTAACATTTTTCCTCGAGTGGCCTATTTTTGCATCTCTCAATGGCAATATCCGAGAGCCATGTATAATACATGAATTAAATAAGAGAAAAGGTGGTCAAACAAGTGGATATGAAAGTGGCCAAGAAAATTATCGGGAAAAGGAGGTGTGGTTAAGGACAATAAGTAGGAAAGAGGCGTGGTCAAAAAAAAGTTAATATGAAGAATGGGCGTGGTCAAATAAAATAATCAAGAAAATGGGCGTGTCCAAGCTCAAGAATCGCCCATCGGGCATCCCCAATTCAAATAATTAAACATAGGGGGGTTGCCAAAGTACTTGAAATGGGGAAAATGGGCGTGACCAACGGGAATAAACAGATGCCTGGATGTGACCAAGAAAACTGATCGAAAAATAGGCGTGGCCAATGCAAGTAGGCGAGGAAGGTGGTGCGGCGGGGTTACGGGGCATTGTCAGAAACGTGAGCGTGGCCAATAACGACCATCGTAAAAAAAGAATGGCTAATGGCAAATTATTAGAAAAATGCACGGGGCAAAGGAAAATAAATGCGCAAATATGCGCCGTCAACTGATTCCGACTAGGAAAATGCGCGTGGGCAAATGTAATCATTGTGAGAATGATCGTGTCCTAGACAAGTGATATGGAAAGTCGGCGTGGCCAATGCCAAATTATCAGAAAATGGGCGGGACAAAGGAAATTAATCACAAAAATGGGCGTTGTCAAGTTACTTGAACTGGGGAAATGGGCGTGTCCAATGACCACCCTGGAAGGGCCATATGGGCGTCGTCGATTGGAACAGTCGTACAATGGGCGTGGACAATTCAAGCAATTCGGGAAACGGGCGTGGCCAGTTCTGATGCCGGAGGAGTGGGCGGGTCAAGGGTAAATTATTCACAAATGGGCGTGGCCCATTGACCACGCCCATTGGCAAGCATCGCGCAAATGGGCGTTGTCAAAGCCAGTGCCCGCGAAGTGGGCATGGCCAATGGCCACTACGGTAAAAAAAGACGTAAATTGTGACCGCCGTGTAAAATGGGCGTGGCCGAGGCATGGAATTAGGGAGGTGGGTAGGGCCCGGGGAAGTTCCCAGGGAAATGGGCGTGGCATCAGCAAATTGAGCACCAAAATGGGCGTGGTCAATTGGAACAGTGGGAAACAGCGCAAAAATGGGTTTGATCAATGCGCTCAACTGGGGAACTGGGCGTGACCAATAAAAAACCGGGGAAGTGGGAGGATCAAAGGCACATGCCCGGGGGAAGTAGGCGGAGCAAGGGGAAAAGCCCGGGAGAAAGTGGGCGGAACAAAGGAAAATGCCCGAGGGAAGTGGGCGGAGCAAAGGAAACTGATTTCCAGAAATTATCCAAAAATTAACCAGAAAATTGGCGTCGTCAAATGGGCTTAACTGGAAGATGAGCGTTGCCGATGGTAAACCTCGTTTAAGTGGGCGTGGCCTAGATAAACAACAAAGAAAGTGGGGGGTGGTTAATGCAAATTATTTAAAAAATGGGCGGGACAAAGGAAAATAATTGCAAAAATGGACGTGGCCAAGGAAACTGATCATAAAAATGGGCGAATCCAAGGGATTTGGGCTGTAAAACGGGCGTGATCGAATACATGAATTAAATAAACTCTAATGAAATTTCTTATTTTGTATTATTAAAAGGGTTTTGTCTTTTTTTATTTGTTAAATCTGCTCATACGACTTTGCGATTTAATTCAATTGCTTAAAGCTAATCACCTCGATTCCCGTTTTAAAGCCCTTCTCAGTAGCTTCGCAGTTAATCAATGTCATGTTGACTCCGGCCAGCACAGGCTTTGGATGATCCTCGTCAATAATGAAAGCACCCATAACGACACCTTGCCGAAGGGCAAAGCTCCACAGCTTACGAAAGTCTTCCATCGTTTCAGGATTATTAATCGCCTCTGATACGTTAAATCGAGCAGTGTAAAAAAAAAAAGCATTAATATCGTGAAATTCAACTAGCGGTGCAATTTTTCATAAGACATTATTAGAAAAACAAATGTTTGTCTCAAACTAAAAAGCTCACTCGTGTGATTGCATATTGGCTCATCTCTCGCAAATATGGTGCACATGTGATTTAAAACCTCCTCATATCGATCCTCGGGTATCTCTTGAATGGAAAAACGCAGATTTTTTCCATCGACAGTTTTCTTACGACCATCCACAACTCGCCAGACTCTCGGTGGTCCCGGATTTCTCTGCCAGCCTAGCATTTCTCCACTGTAGTTTATCACTTTCGTCATTTTATTTACACAAATAAATATGATCAATTGGGAAGCTGTCGAGATCACAACTATTTGCTTGTTGAGCGCAAACTACTCCGTCTCTGTAGCCACTCTTATGTTCTATCCTAAAAATACTGATAAGATATCAGAAGAAGGACAGACAGAAGGATGAAGAAATCACATGGGACTATGTACCAACCACGTGGACTATAAATATATACGTTTTTCACAATAATATCGATAAGATCGATTTAAAAGTAAATTTAATAAGATATTGAATTGTTATTTATTGGCGAAAAATAAACAAAATATTATTAAAATCTGATCTATTCGATGTAAGCAAACATCCCCACGAGACGAAGCTCTGTGAGTGAAGCTCGTGTTGGCACTGCCGTAAAATAGATTCCGTGTAGATAATTTTAACATCGGGGGCGGGGGGGGGGGGGGGGGGACGATCGTCGTAAAATAAATGCCAGTTCTCTACTCTGTGATCAACTCAACGTTGTACTTAAGCCTTTATATGGTTTCAATTGGTCCCTCCGTGAACAGTTGCCACTGTCGCCTCAATTAAATGATTATTTGATGCAACGAGGCTCAATTGCATTTCACATGATTTTCATCAGAATTCACCGATTCGTGGGAATATTATTCCACAATAAGAAGCTCCGTTAATGAAAATATCGGTGAAAATTTAATCTCACTAATGAAAATGTCCCGTTATGAAATTTATTTAAATCCCAAGAATCTGCTTCAAAATGTCACGCTGTTTTCTTGAATGTTTCATTATTCAAATTTTGTTATAAATAACGATTCTACTTCTTTATAATGCATAAATTATCGCCGAAATGAAAATAATTTCCATAAAATTTCGGCTAGATCGTGAAATTTAAGGTAACAAAAGATGGAATAAAGCGTAACAACGTGTATACCGATATTTTTTGCTTTTATTGTTTTTCAACTTGCAACATACATTCTCGTTAATAATGCTCTACTGTACAATCTCCAACGTCAATGGCAAAACGATTAGAACTATGATCCGTCTTTTCTATAAACAAATAATCGCGATAAAAATTTTATTTGGGTGTGAAATCAGTTTCAAAGTTATAATCGTCTCCTGTGGAAAGATTGAATTCCTCAAGCTGATCGGCCAATTTTACAGTTTCTTTTTCTACAGAGAAAAATAAATAAAAATAAAACATAACAACGAGATAATATTCTCACATATTTTACAATACAGATATAAGCAAAATTTGCAACTATTCTCACATACCTTTGCGAATTTTGTCTTTTTTTTGCTTTTTGAACTGTAATTTGTTGAGTTTGTTCAATTTTTGATTGCCTTCGATCTCAAACAACGGTTCAACCTTCCTTTTTCTTTGAGCGTTTGGCTCCTTCTTCGTTTCGACAACCTTCTTTTTTCTCTTCTCATTCATCTGTTGAAGTTTAAATTCTTGCTGGAAAAATAAATTAAATTTTCAATAATACGCAAATCATTCCTCTATTGGACGTTCGGGCAAAAGTAAGTTTTTTTTTCCTCAATCGTACCTTTTTCTCATCAATGTCCATTGCAGATTCCACAGGTCCTGTACTGTCGATCAGCAGTGGATCAATCACATTAATGTTGAATTTTGCTGCTGCAGCCTCTACACTGTCCAGCATAATTTTCTCATTAGCTGCAAAATTCTCGATATCGAACTCTTCAGCAACTTTGTTCACGATCGACGCGGATATTTGACAAGGAGCCTCTTCGGGTGGCACCGTGTAATATCTTATTTTACCAGAATTCCAATCGTTAAGAATACTTCTCGCTGCAGCTGTCATGTCTGGTATGCCGCCTCTCTTGAACATTCCCATTCTCTCGGCTTTTTTAGCGAAAAATTCATCGGGTGTCGTGTAATCTTGCATATCGTACAATTCCATAATTTGATGTTTTGAGATTCTCTTGAGAATAGCCGTTGCAGGTGTGTAAGGATCCTTCAGGGCTTGAATTTTAACGGCATTTTTCAACGCAACAGATGAATCATTCGGATTTTCAGGATGGGAGTTGGCAAAGACTATACCAGGCGAATCGAGCAATTTTATTTTCGAATCAAGCTGTACAGCTTGCATCGCTCTCGTTATACCAGGTGTACTGCCAACATGACAAGCTTTGCTTCTTTTCAGAGAATTTATTATACTCGATTTTCCAACATTTGGAAGACCAACGACTCCAACTCTTATGCTACTCTTAACTGTGCCGCTGTTACGACAATAATTTGCCAATAGGGAGAGCAACAATTCAGCACCGAAACAAGCTCCACTTTGAATCATATCTTCCTTCTTTAAGCCCAATTTTTTTCTACCCAAACGCTTCGATTGATCCTGCGTTGATGCTTTAAACGCCACAGCTGGCAAACTGGCCCGCAAATATTTCAACCATTGATCGAGATTTTCACGTGGTACGAGATCAGCTTTGTTGAGAACTAGTACAAGACGCTTATTGCCCTTTGCCGATTGTACAGCCTCCTCGACCTGCTTACATCTCGTTCCTAATGGATCACGAGAATCAACGACCTCGAGTATCACGTCAGCAGAGTCCAATACTTTCTTGAATTCTTTGTAATACGCTTTTAATGAATTTTCTTCTTTGTCGAGTGCCATTTTTATAGGATTATTTTTATCATTGGGGACCTCCGACTCGTACTGTGCCTGTTTATTGTTAGCTCGTGAAACAAGTTCCTCCAATCCTTTGGCCTGTTTCTCCTTCTTTTGTTCTCTTGCAGCCTCTCGCTGCTTCTGCTTTTCTTCCTCATTCTGTTTCTTCATCGCTTCTACCTCTTTCAGTATGTCCTCTTTGAATGGGCATTGATTTGGAATTTGCATTGTCTTCTGTTTTTCTGCAAGTCACAATTTATCTATGATGTACCTGTGCCATGGTTACTTGCTCATCAGCTCAAGAAAAAGTTGAAAATGGAAAATTAACCCTAATTAACCCACCTATCATTTTTTGTGGCCTTACACTGGGGTACAAACGTTCCGCAATGTTCTCGTTAGCGTAAAATACTTTTCATACGGGTTAATAGGGTTCTATTATACATGAATCTTTTCTTTTTTTAATAACGAAGAGAATGATGTATGATAAAGTCAGTTTAGAAAAACAACAACTAGCAAAAAAAATCATTTAAACGAAACCAAAAATGGTGCTTGTTAGCTCTGGCATGGAATGTAATATTCTCGTGGGGTATGCTCGTTCCCCAGTGTACGGTTCTAGGATTAAACATTCTTTCCTCATGATTTCCTCCAGTTAAACTTCTCGGGCTTTCTTCATTTTTACTTCCTTGCAGAAGGAGCTTTGTAAATGGGGACAAATTTAAACAAAGCAATGAGCAACTTTCCTTTTAAAATTTAATAAAATCAGAAGTAATTTGTTAATCTTTGTCAAACTTAGTATCCGCCATTCTTCAAAAATAATTTAACATTCGTAAATCTAAATGCCTCTATAGCTTCTCGCATAATTCAATACCAAACATCCTTGGCACCTAACATAATTGCATAGAAAGTTTTTGCTCAATGCTTCAAAAATTGATGGAAGTTCAAGCAACCAGATGTTTTTTTTTAAATTAATAAATCGAAAGTCTGATAAAACTGAAATAATTTTATTGTTTTCAGCGAAATTACAGCAAATGAAAAGACCCACAACTCTACTTGTGTGCCAATTTTGCTTTATAGCCTTTTTTCTTCCTCATACAGAAAGCAAAAAGTCACTTCTTTTTCATTTTGCAAGGGTAAACACAAACACACAATCAGACTTTCCCCTGAAGGTGATTGTGTGTCAGTAAAGAACATTTTAAATATTCCATCATGAAAAACTAAAAAATATATACATAAAAGTTAATTGTTGCTATAAAGATTATTTTTCCCATAAATACATAGGGTGATTTTGACACCGGACTTTACAATTGTTGGGATAAATTGGGGATGATTCTCCTAAACATGATTTTGTAAATAATTCACCATTCATGAAAAACTAAAAAAAATGTATGAAAATTATTTTTTTCTATAAAGATTTTTTTTTCAATAAATACACACAGGGTGATTTTTATATCTGATTTTACAATTGTTGGGACAAATTAGAGATGCAGTATATAAAAGGTATAACTCCATAAAGATTGAACATGTTTATGCTTGGCTCATGTTGGCCTAAGACACTTTTGTTTTAGCAAATACCAAATACAGCAAAAGCTTCATGTTCGATAATAAAAACCTGTAAATCGTGCGATTACAATTTTCAGATACTTTAATTTGAAAGCCAATTGGTGCAACAATTTCTAGATAATAAAATACACAGAATACTTACTCTTGGGATTCTTTTTTGCTTCCTTGCGTATTTTTCTGTTATGCTCGCGTACTTTTTTCTCGATCTTGTACCTCTGCCGTGCTTGAATTCTCTTACTTGGTTTCTCTGAAAATTATACATTATTATTATTTGTTTTTTATTAGCAAATATAACGTTCAATTTGGAGTAAACATAACCTCTCCAAGAAACACGAGGACATTTTTCAATATCTCAATTTTCAATACTCACTGAGGCAAAATTTAGCCATCTTTCCTGATGTATTCGATTATACGATTAGCAAAGTATAAAATCTTGAAGTTTTCGTCGTGGAAGATATACTCAAAATATATATTTGAGTAAATCACGTGTAAGCAATACGGTCTACGAGATAAACTGAGATAAACGTGTTTCGACAATGCACAACTGATCTAACCTAAAACCTAACTAATCTTGAGAGCAATAATTCCCCTAGTTTGCTTGAAGTTTTTACCTATATAAAGTTAACCGGAAACTTTAACTATTTAACGTTTTTCTTTATTTACTTGGTAGGGAATCGTTTGGGAATGATTGGGAGCCTAATTAACACGTATAGGAGTCAACCGATCTTTTTAAATCTAGAAATCAAAATTTGAGTAAAGATAGCCGAACGTAATTTGACTTTCAACCGATTCGATTGGAAGAAATCTTAATCGACACGAAATCGTTAGGGGGTGACGATCACCTAATTAAATCGGTAGCGAGTCTTTAGTTTTTCCGTCAGATCGGAAAAAGCGTTTTGCGTTCGGCTAGAGAACAAGTTAATGTGTCGTCTGAAGTTAGCTTATAGCTATTTTATTTTTCCCTCAAATCTAAGAAACTAATGGAATGGCCGCCATAAGTCATAAATAGACTAATTACTGCTAAATGATTGAAAAAGATAAAACATTAAGTAATTAAAGTTGTTGTCAAATTAATAAAACCCAAATATTCTGCAGCTAGCTTCAGACGACACATTAACATAGACTCGTTGTCTAGCCGATTGGAAATGGTTTTTCCGATCTAACGGAAAAACTAAAGACCTCCTAACGATTTAATTAAATGATTCGTCACTCCCAGCTATTTCGCGTCGATTTAGACTTTATACAATTGAATAGCTCGAAAATGAAGCGTTCGGCCGAGCTCACGCTCGATTTATAAATATATATAAGATATATATTTATAAATCAGCAATTTGACAGACGAACCATTAGCGATCTTCGACTTTTGTCTTTCTTTACAATGTTTCTCACTTCCCAGAAATAAATATATAGATAAGGGGGAATATGCCCCCTTAAGTGATAGCGGATTTTTTTTTCTTTTTTTTTAATCCCAAGAGGCATTTTTAAAAATATTTTTAAAAATCTTGAAAAATATTTTTTCAAGATTTTTCGAATTAGGCGAGCGACTTTGGCAAATTTTTCGGCTCCCATGTAGGATTTTTCCAACCTGCACTCGTGAAGTAGATTTTTCAACCGCCCCTCGTAAAGTAGATGTTTCAACCGGCCTTCGTAAAGTAGATTTTTGAACCAGCCCTCGTACAGTAGATTTTTCAACCGGCCCTCTTTAAGTAGATTTTTCAACCGGCCCTCTGTAAGTAAATTTTTCAACCGGCCCTCGTAAAGTAGATTTTTCAACCGGCCCTCGTAAGGTAGATTTTTCAACCAACCCTCGTAAGGTAGATTTTTCAACCGGCCCTCTGTAAGTAAATTTTTCAACCGGCCCTCGTAAAGTAGATTTTTCAACCAACCCTCGTAAGGTAGATTTTTCAACCAGCCCTCGTAAGGTAGATTTTTTAACCGGCCCTCGTAAGGTAAATTTTTCAACCGGCCCTCGTAAGGTAAATTTTTCAACCGGCCCTTGTAAGGTAGATTTTTCAACCGGCCCTCGTAAGGTAGATTTTTCAACCGGCCCTCGTAAGGTAGATTTTTCCGCCGGCCCTCGCAAAGTAGATTTTCAACCGGCCCTCGTAGGTAGATTTTTCAACCGGCCCTTGCAAGGTAGATATTTTAACCAAACCTCGTAAGGTAGATTTTTCAACCAGCCCTCGTAAGATAGATTTTTCAACCGACCCTCGTAAGGTAGATTTTTCCGCCGGCCCTCGCAAAGTAGATTTTCAACCGGCCCTCGTAGGTAGATTTTTCAACCGGCCCTTGCAAGGTAGATATTTTAACCAAACCTCGTAAGGTAGATTTTTCAACCAGCCCTCGTAAGATAGATTTTTCAACCGACCCTCGTAAGGTAGATTTTTCCGCCGGCCCTCGCAAAGTAGATTTTCAACCGGCCCTCGTAGGCAGATTTTTCAACCGGCCCTTGCAAGGTAGATATTTCAACCAGCCCTCGTAAGGTAGATTTTTCAACCAGCCCTCGTAAGATAGATTTTTCAACCGACCCTCGTAAGGTAGATTTTCCAACCAGCCCTCATAAAGTCAATTTTTCAACAGGCCCGCGTAAAGTCAATTTTTCAACCGGCCCTCGTAAAGTCAATTTTTCAACCGGCCCTCGTAAAGTCAATTTTTCAAACGGCCCTCGTAAGGTAGATTTTTGAACCGGCCATCGTAAAATAGACTTTTCAACCGGCCCTCGTAAAGTAGACTTTTCAACCGGCTTTCGTAAAGTAGATTTTTTAACCGGCCCTCGTAAAGTAGACTTTTCGACCGGCCCTCGTAAAGTAGACTTTTCATCCGGCCCTCGTAAAGTAGACTTTTCAGGTGATGTGCTACTACTCAGTCGGAAAAATAGACTGCGTAAACTACTGTGAGTGCAAGAGAGAAAGCTGCTTTCACTCCGGTACCAAAATTCTCGTAAACGGTTGATTTTTCGGACAAACTAAGAGAACCACAAACTGCAGAATCGTTATACGCAGTTCGTGGTTCTCTTCGTTTGTCCGAAAGATCAACCGCTTACGAGATTTTTGGTACGCAGTTTTTATTACCGACAGAGGAGTAGCACATCGTCTTAAGAGTTCATAGAACTAAATCGATTCATAAATACAAATCCTATCGACGAAATAACATAACCGGAAGCACTCTCATTGATTAGCCGATACGAGAGCTCTTGCGACACGCTACACAATCGACGGGTACAAAAATTGTTTTATCTCATGCAATGAATGATTCGCATCTACCCATTCTGATTAAATAATTAACGGACCGACCCCTGCACCTAACCGCTTTGTGTATTTTTTCCATCATAGGAGGCCTATTATGAAGTATCAGACGTTTTAATTACATTATCCTTAACTCTACCAAACAATTATGGATTAAATAAGCTATTACGAAACTAATATTGATAAACCCAAAAATACTACTGCTGATCGCTCGCGACGTCACTTCCGGCTAAAAATGATAGCTCGTGACGTCAGTTCTGGTGGCGATGACGTTACGTCCGGTTGGATTTAACGTCACTTCCGGTTGAATTTAACGTCACTTCCAGTTGAATTCGACGTCACTTCCAGTTGAATTTGACGTCACTTCCGGTCGCGATGACGTGACTTCCGGTTGATTTTACGTGACATCCGGTCGCGATGACGTCACTTTCGGTCATAATAATGTCACTTCCGGTCGCGCCGACGTCACTTCCAGGTCGCGATAACGTCACTTGCGGTCGCGATGACGTCACTTCCGGTCGCGATGTGTCACATCCGGTCACAATGACGTCACTTCCGGTCGCGATGACATTCCTGCCGGTTGCGATGAGGTCACTTCCGGTTGGTCTGACGTCACTTCCGGTCGATTTGATATCGCTTCCGATTGCTCTGACGTCACTTCCGGTCGCTTTGGCATCACTTTCGGTCACTTTGACGTCATTTCCGGTTGCTTTAGCGTCACTTCCTGGTCGTGATGATGTCACTTCCGTTCGCGATGCGTCACATCCGGTCACTATGACGTCACTTCCGGTTGTGATGACATCACTGCCGGTTGCGATGACGTCACTTCCGGTTGCGATGACGTCCCTTCCGGTCGCTCTGGCGTCACTTCCGGTTGTTCTGACGTCACTTCCGGTCGCAATGACGTCACTGCCAGTCGCTTTGATTTCTCTTCCAGTTGCAATGACCTCACTTCCCGTCGCTTTGACGTCACTTCCGGTTGCAATGACGTCACTTCCGGTTGTTTTTACGTTACTTCCGGTTGTTCTCACGTCGCTTCCGGTCGCGTTGACGTCAAAATGACCGGAAGTGACGTCAGTGTGACCGGAAAGGACATGAGAACAACCGGAAGTGGCGTCAAAACAACCGGAAGTGACGTCTAAGCGACCGGAAGTGACGTCAACGTAACCGGAAGTGTTGTCAAAGTGACCAGAATTGACGTAAGAATAACCGGAAGTGACGTCAAAGCGACCGGAAGTGACGTGACAACAACCGGAAGTGACGTCATCGCAACCGGAAATTACGTCAAAACGACCGGAAGTGACGCAAAAGTTACCAGAAGTGATGTAAAAGCCACCGGAAGTGATGTCAAAACAACTGGCAGTGACGTCATTGCAACCGGAAGTGACGTCAGAGCAACCGGAACTGACGTAAAAGCGACCGGAAGTGACGTCAGAGCAATAAGAAATGACGTCAAATTCAACCGGAAGTGAGGGTAAAGCGGTTGAATTTGACGTCACTTCCGGTGGCTTTGACGTCCCTTCCAGTTGCTCTGACGTCACTTCCGGTTGTTCTGATGCCACTTCCGGTCTCATTGACGTCACTTCCGGTCGCTTTGGCGTCACTTCCGGTCGCTTGGCCATAACTTGCGGTCACTTCGACGTCACTTCCGGTTGCTCCAACGTCACTTCCGATCGCTTTAACTACATTTCTGGTTGCTTTGACGTCACTTCCGGTTGTTCTTACGTAACTTCCGGTTGTTCTTACGTAACTTCCGGTTGCAATGACGTCACTTCCGGTTGCTCTGACGTCACTTGCGGTCACTCTGACGTCACTTCCGGTTACTCTGAAGTCACTTCCGATCGTTTTGACGTCACTTCCGGTTGTTCTGACGTCACTTCTGGTTGCTATGACGCCACTTCCGGTTGTTCTTACGTAACTTCCGGTTGTTCTTACGTAACTTCCGGTTGCAATGACGTCACTTCCGGTTGCTCTGACGTCACTTGCGGTCACTCTGACGTCACTTCCGGTTACTCTGAAGTCACTTCCGATCGTTTTGACGTCACTTCCGGTTGTTCTGACGTCACTTCTGGTTGCTATGACGCCACTTCCGGCTGCTCTGACGTCACTTCCGGTTGCTTTGACGTCACTTCCGGTTGATTTGACGCCACTTCTGGTTGCTCTAACGTCACTTTTTGTTGCTTTGACGTCACTTCCGGTTGATTTGACGTCACTTCCGGTCGTTCTGACGCCACTTCCAATTGATTTTACGTCACTTCCGGTCGCTTTGACGTAGCTTCCGGTTGATTTTACGTCTTTTCCGGTCGCTTTGACGTCACTCAATTCAAATTTTTGACATGAAGTTTTGCAGCTTCGCGAATTCACCGACTGATGGCGTTACCGTCGTGGCGGGAAAATTCAAATGTTTGCCTCGAAATTTTGTAGCTTCGTGAACTCACCGCTACCGGTGAGTAATGGCGCCACCGTCGTCCCGGAAAAAATAAAATTTTGTAGCTTCGCGAACTCACCGCTACCGGTGAGTAATGGCGCCACCGTCGTCCCGGAAAAAATAAAATTTTGTAGCTTCGCGAACTCACCGCTACCGGTGAGTAATGGCAGCACCGTCGTGGCGGAAAATTTCAAATTTTTGCCTCGAAATTTTGTAGCTTCGCGAACTCACCGCTACCGGTGAGAAATGGCGCCACCGTCGTCCCGGAAAAATTAAAATTTTGTAGCTTCGTGAACTTACCGCTACCGGTGAGTAATGGCGCCACCGTCGTGGCGGAAAATTTCAAATTTTTGCTTCGAAATTTTGTAGCTTCGCGAACTCACCGCTACCGGTGAGAAATGGCGCCACCGTCGTCCCGGAAAAATTAAAATTTTGTAGCTTCGCGAACTCACCGCTACCGGTGAGAAATGGCGCCACCGTCGTCCCGGAAAAATTAAAATTTTGTAGCTTCGCGAACTCACCGCTACCGGTGAGTAATGGCGCCACCGTCGTCCCGGGAAAATTAAAATTTTGTAGCTTCGCGAACTCACCGCTACCGGTGAGTAATGGCGCCTCCGTCGTCCCGGAAAAAATAAAATTTTGTAGCTTCGCGAACTCACCGCTACCGGTGAGAAATGGCGCCACCGTCGTCCCGGAAAAATTAAAATTTTGTAGCTTCGCGAACTCACCGCTACCGGTGAGTAATGGCGCCACCGTCGTGGCGGAAAATTTCAAATTTTTGCCTCGAAATTTTGTAGCTTCGCGAACTCACCGCTACCGGTGAGAAATGGCGCCACCGTCGACCCGGAATAATTAAAATTTTGTAGCTTCGCGAACTCACCGCTACCGGTGAGTAATGGCGCCACTGTCGTGGCGGAAAATTTCAAATTTTTGCCTCGAAATTTTACAGCTTCGCGAACTTGCCGGCAGATGGCGCCACCTTCGTGTCGGGAAATTCAAATGTTTGCGGTCATTTAAACGTCACTAATAGTCGCTTTGACGTCACTTCCGGTTGCTCTGATGTCACTTCAGGCTGCTCTGACGTCACTTCCGGTTGTTTTTACGTAAGAACAACCGGAAGTGACGTCAAAGCAACCGGAAGTGACGTGAGAACAACCGGAAGTGACGTGAGAACAACCGGAAGTGACGTCAAAGCGACCGGAAGTCACGTCAAAGCGACCGGAAGTCACGTCAGAACAACCGGAAGTTACAGAGCGACCGGAAGTGACGACAAAACGACCGGAAGTGACATGAGAACAACCGGAAGTAACGTCAAAACGACCGGAAGTGACATCAAATTGACCGGAAGTGATGTCAAAGCGACCAAAAGTGGCGTCCGAGCGACCGGAAGTGACGTCATTGCGACCAGAAGTGATGTCAAGGTGACCGGAAGTGACGTAAGAACAACCGGAAGTGAATTAAAGCGACAGGATGTGACGTAAAAGCGACCAGATATGACGTAAAAGCGACCGGATGTGACGTAAGAACAACCGGAAGTCACACCAAAGTAGCCGGAAGTGACGTGAGAATAACCGGAAGCGACGCCAAAACGACCGAAAGTAACGTCAAAGCGACCGTAAGAATAACCGGAAGTAACGTTAAAGCAATCGTAAGGGACGTCAGAGCAACCGGAAGTGACGTCAAAGTGACCGGAAGTGACGTCAAAGTGACCGGAAGTGACGTCTAAGCGACCGGAAGTGACGTTACAGCGATCGGAAGTGACATCAAAGCAACCGGAAGTGACGTCAAAGTGACCGGAAGTGACGTCAAAGCGACCGGAAGTAACGTCGAAGCGACCGGAAGTGACATCGGATCAAACAGAAGTGACGTCAGAGCAACCGGAAGTGACGTCATTGCGATCGGAAGTAATGTCAAAGTGACCGGAAGTGACGTAAGAACAACTGGAAGTGACGTAAAAGCGACTGGAAGTAACGTAAGAACAACCGTAAATGACGTCAGATCAACCGGAAGTGATGTCTAAGCGACCGGAAGTGACGTCATCGCGACCGGAAGTGACGTCAAATTCAATCGAAGGTGATGTTATCGCGACCGGAAGTGACGTCAAATTCAATCGAAGGTGATGTTATCGCGACCGGAAGTGACGTCAAATTCAACCAGAAGCGACTTCAAATTTAAGCGGAAGTGACGTCATCGTGACTGGAAGTGACATCAAATTTAACCGGAAGTGACCGATAATCGTTGCCGATAAGAAAGCTTTCGCGACACTCTGCACCATCGCCAGGTAAAATATGTAATTATTTTATCTCGCGCAATGAATGATTCTCATCTACGCATTCTAATTAGATCATTAATCATCGGCAAATAGGTATTATCTAATTGAGACGGGATAGAATAAAATTAGCTGAGAAAGTAGGACAATTGTTTAGATGTTAATTTCAGATTATACAAATAACGGAAATATGCGTTGTTTTGTATGTTTTCCATTATCGGAGGCCGATTATGAAGTATCACACGTTTTAATTGCACAATTCTTAACTCTGGATCAATTAAGCTGTTATTAAAGTAAATGCGATAAACCCAAAAATTCTGCGGCTACCTTCAGGCGACACATTAACGTCGACTTGTTCTCTAGCCGATTGGACATGGTTTTCCGATCCGACGGAAAAACTAAAGACTTCCTAACGATTTAGTTAGATGATTCGTCTCCCCCTAACGATTCCGTGTCGATTAAGACCTCATAGAATTGAACCGATTAAAAGTCAAATTGCGTTCGGCTCACTTCACACTCAAATTTTGATTCATCAATTTAAAAAGATCGTTTGACTCCCATACGTTTTAATTAGACTCGCAATCATTCCCGAACGATTCCCTAACGATCAGACAAAGAAAAAAGTTAAATAGTTAAAGTGGCCAGTCAACTTTATATATGTGAAGCTCTTTCCCGAAATAGGGACTTTCTCAAAACGTACGCAGCGCCACTACTTCATTATTCGTCCACCGTTTTTTCCGGCTCCGATGGATGTGACAACTGATAACCGTGGTGACAACTGACAACTATATTGAACTATTTATGTGTCATGTGTCATCGTGAATATCGTTCATTGCTGTCGATAATTTAATTAAAGTAAACACGAAAAATAATCGTCTGTTTTGCGCAAAGAAAAAACAACAATATATATCTGAGTGTCCAATCGTACACTAACCCCGTGGCAGTCAACAGTCGACGCTGTGTATTTAGTGTATATTCATCTAACTCAATAATTCAAATGGATTTAGCAAAAATGTCCAATGAGAAGAAGCTAGAGCTTTGCAAATGGTATTTTCGAGGTACATAATTATCATCTGTTAATTTTGTTCTTATTCACAATGAAAGATAGCCATTTACAATTTATTTTATATATTTCAGCTGGTTTTGCCATGTTACCCTTTCTCTGGGCTGTGAATACAATTTGGTTCATCAGAGAAGCCTTTGTCGTTCCTCAGTATGAAGAACAGAAGCAAATACGAAAATGTAGGTATTATTTACGAAAGTATCTATTTGTGTCCTTCTATATCTATAAGCGTGTCCCTGAGAAGCTTTTGTGATATGCGAGCCATATATAGACACTCTTTTGTGACTTTATAAATGTATCCAAATGGAACACAGAAGTAAACTCATAGAGCACTCATAAATGCGACATCTAGCGATTCTGCATACTTTATATTCCTTGATATGTAATTTATAATATACATTGCGTGTTAAATGACGTCATTATTTACTCATAGGAGCAAATAAACGTAGCATCAATTGCATTATCATTGATATCTAGGGCTGGATCCTCGATCCTGACGGTATTCAATGGGAAAGTAACGAAGGGGAAAGATAACGAAGCCACTTACAGCAAATTTTCGTACTGTCAGTACTCCAGATAGATAAGCTTGCACGGGTTCACAAGGGTTTTTATTTCTTGTAAAATAAGCGACAAATGTTGGTTTGCCAAGAATTTTTCACAATTGGCCAATCTCTGTCAGAATATTATTTAAAAAAATAAGAGCTGGCAAAATTAAGATGCTGATTTTATATAATTTTTATAACATTCTTTGAACAGACAACAGTCTATGTTTATCTCACTCTTTCCAAATAGCTGATAGTAACAAACCTTGTCACAGCGAGCGCTAATGCTCACAGCACAATACCGTATAAGTTAGTTTCACCAATTGCCAATTTCCAAATAATCGCAAAGCAGCGGTGGCCTTTTGCACAACTGGGATAAAACCCTCGTCAACGCCTCTCACATGCATCAAACTCTTGCCCCTTAGTCGTAGATTGAGGTAAGATCTCTCACTGATACCATCAGTATGGTTACATGAGCGACACCTCATTGTAGGGAAAGTTCTTACCACCAGACGCGCCACTCGAGCCATAGAAATCGCGTCGATCATACTACACTCTGGCATAGCAATTTCCAATTATTGAAATAATGTAAAAACGGGATAAATTACGTAAATCTCGTACCATGTACCATTAATGAAGGATCAGGAGGTACAATCATTTTTATGTAAATTTTACAGATGTCATATTCTCGGGTATAGGAGCAACTTTATGGACAGCAGGACTTTTAGCTTGGATCATTACATTTCAAACTCAACGAGCAGCCTGGGGCGAATTTGCTGATTCTATAAGCTACATATTCCCAGAAGGAATGCCTTAGTTAATAACAATAATATTTAATTGTACATTTTCTTTTAAAAAAATAACATTTATTTCGATGCACATCCTTCCATTGATTTCTCTTTGATATACACACACTTTGTCAACGAATAAACAGATACATTGAACATAAACGATTGGCACATAAACCGATTACTTCTGCTACACCGACCAGATGGCTAGCCGTCTCTGCAGATACATTCGTAAATCTCTGTAGACCAATCTTGACAAAAACTGTTTGGGAGAGAAAAAAAAATTCATCATCAAAAAATTTACATGTGAAAAAATGGCATATGTTAAACTCCTTACTAAGAGCGCGAGTACATCGGCCCCCATTAGCATATAAAATACACTGTGCCAGCCTCTCCATCGTGACACAAAACCGGCCAAAAGTGGTCCAACAGCAGCGCCAATACTGCCGGTACCGTCAATTATCGCGGTAACGGTGGCAAGAGCCTTAGAATCATCCCCGAGACTCGGATGAGTTCCAAGTTCTGCAGAAACCGCTGTCGTTATAAGCGCATAAGGTCCGTTTACTAACGAGCCGGCAATCAACAATAATATCACGTTAGTTGCCACGCTCGAAGTGCCCACCCAATCGTAAACGAATAGCTAAAAAAAAAAATATCAAAATTTACTGCATACAAAAATTCGATCCCCTCCCTCCCCCCTCTCGCTCTCTCTCTCTCTCTCTCTCATCAGTAGAATTATCAGATTTATTACCGTTGGAACTGCAAGTGCAAGCATTATGGCACAAGTAACAGCACTCATTCCACTCCAATCGGAAAGTACACCAGCCGCAATAGCCCCAGCTATACCACCAACGTCAAACAACGTTGATACATCGGCGCTGAGGGTTGCACCGTACTTTGCTGTTTCACAAAAAAAAAACAAAAAAAAATCATTTAATCTCTTCTTGTAATTGATGTCTATTGTTTCTTTCATTTCGTACTTTGCTATTGCAAATAACGAATCTTTTATTTTTTTCGTACTAACTTGATGAGCTAATATACAGTGGCAGCCAGTAGAGGAATGTATAGCTCACGAGTTTGGCGAAAAATAACGAGAGGGAGTACTCAAGAACACCAGGAATTTTCATCGCTCCTATTAATCCGATTGCTCTCTCGCCGCTGGAACTACTCGGACGGCGATTCACCAATAACATTGGACTCCTCTCTGAGCGGATACTCGTCACGTCCTTGTGATAAAAAAAAATCATTAATAACGACGTTGAGAAATAATTAATCACACAGAAGAAGTGGACAGAAGTAATTATAACGGAGCGAAATTAGTTTATTATCCGATTTATCACGAAAGATTTACCAGTGATCTGTCATGTGCACGAAATGACCCACGAACACTGTTCATGATCACAATAATGTGAAGCAGTGATAATTAATGATAAAATGATAAGAGGATTCACCATTGTTAACCCTCCACCTGTATCGCTGTTTATCGCTAACTTAGTTTGCACAGTGAGTCTTTTCAGGACAGTTCCCTTTTTTTCCCCATAAATCATATAAAAACTATCCAACAAAAATGTTTCCTTATGATTTTGGATCCTATTTTACATTTCAACAGATTTTCAATTTAAGATACTTGTCATTTTTTTTGTTTTTTGCCCTACACGTATTCAGGATTAATAACAGTTACAAATCTTTTACTGTTCCTTGAAAGACCCAGAGTACAGACAGAGGGTTAATTTCAAAGCATGAGAAATTGTTGGAGCGCATTTGACGAGATACGAGGCATTTAATGGATATTAAAAAGTACAACCAATTTACGTAAAATTATGAAGCATCGATAGGATTAAATTTGGGAAAAGAAGGACGAAAAAAAAAAAAAAAACTACATACGTCATGCACTTACAAGGAGAGCGTCCTGCTGACGCCAGGCAGGGCGATGGGTCACTCGCTAAAGTACAGCAAATCGAACATGTAGTTAGATTCATTCTACTTTTCGCTTTTTTTTTAGTGCAACAAAAGTGTACCATATTTGTTAAAATTTTCTCATATTGCATAAACACGAAGATTACACACGAATAGAGTGCAGCTAACTGCGTCTAAAGACAAATTTAATGATCGAGTGCAAACTGATACGCAAAAAAATGATCAAACTTCTACAACAGAGTATATTAAAGTGTTTTAGTCCCTGAAGTGAACGAACGAGATGAGATGTTTTCCTCAATATTCATGCCAGAATAGAGAAATTATGACTGCGAAAAATTATTGTATTAGCCATTGAAATATTTATTTTTTAATAGCTTGAATTTTACGTATATAAAATTGAAGTTGCAACGATGAATGATTTTTTTTCTTTCACACATTCCGAATTTTCTATGAAAAATTTTCATCTCTCATATGGTGCGAAGTACGACTTGTGCTCCGAGTATCCAACATGCCAAGCATTAAGACTGATCCATGCTACGGGCACTAATGTAATTAACGAATTAATTAATTTAATTAATTAATTCACAATTAGAATATGCGAGTCTCGAACGAATATTCTGAAGAAAAAAAAAAAAATACTCACATCCTCAACCGCGATTGGCGATGAATCCGGATCATCAGCGCAGCTTCCCTCATCCGAGCTGTTGATTGCCTCGAATTTTCGATGTCTCAGAGGACCCGGTGGTATGCAACCGGCGTCAAGAGGATGAGGTGCTAGCATGAGAAATATAAAAAATCCGGCAAATCCCATTATTACACCGGGCACGATGAAACTCAATCCCCAGTTAGTCTCGACAAACTTGGCGGCTATAAGAGTACCAAGTATATTGCCAAGAGACGTGTGAGAATTCCATACACCGAATATCAGACCACGCTTCCCTTTGCCAAACCAATTGCCGACTACAGTCACGACTCCCGGCCAACCGGAAGTTTGAAATATTCCTCCGAGTGCCTATAAGACCAAAACAAAGAAAGAAAAAAAATAGAATTTTACGTTTCGAGCTATTAGAGAAGGAAGCAATATCCACAATGATATAAACAAACCTGAACAACGACAAAATACCAGAGATTATGAATATTGTAGGGTTTAGCGATACCAAAGAGATAACACGAAATACCAGAAGCCAACATTCCCAGAGACAGAAAGTATCGTAGATTCACTCGTTCGGCCACGAATCCACTGAGAAATTCCGAGGAAAAATAAGAAAAAACATAATATTTTAATGAAAAATGCATTATAAATATCTCCATCGCTTATTGGCTTACTTTCAAATTTTCACCTGAGGAACATGGCTGCTGCATAGGCGAACAAAAATGCTGAGTCCAGAGTGCCCAGTAGACCTGGAGCATCTGGAGTATCTGGAAAAAAAAAATGATAAAGTTCAAAAATTACAGATAAAAAAAAATCTTTTACAAATATCTTAATTCGATTGGGAATTTTTTTTTTCTCTTACCAAACGGTGCCCAATCACACCACGTATCATGATTCGTGTTGTTTATTATTATGTCCGATGGAGGTACAAGAATACTGCAGTTCCTGTTCAATACATTCTTCACTACTGATATAGGCTTTCGAGTCATGTGATAGCATGTATATGCTATATAAGTCAATGCGAGTACTCCACCTCGATGCCATGCCAATCTATTTTCACCTCTCGCAGAACAAAATTTTTTTGCAATCCATTCCGTCAGCTGGAGACCCCAAGGAACGTCTCTCGTCGTTACAGACATTTTACGGCACAATATATATGTATATATATATATATATTTTTTTTTTTTTTTTTCTTTTAAATTTATTTTTATATAAAAATTATTTTATTTCAACGTTACGAGAAAAAGTTACAAAAACGTTTTTTACGAAAATCTATCCAGCCAAGTACATGCTCGTAAATTATTTTAAAGTCAAAAAAATGTCTTCAATTATGGAAAATTGTATAAATTTACGTGTTTTCCATAGCGAATGAAGATTCAATGGAACGAAGAAACTTTTACGAGTGTTTTATTCTTATTATCGTAAACGTTTCACTTTTTTCAAGGCTGAACGTGACAATTTTTCAAGGAGACTAACGCGTCGTGTGTTGGACGCGATATGTTACAAAATGAAAAATTATTATGCAAATATGAAAATTGTGTGTGTGTCGAGAGCGAAGTTTTCACTAGGTGATAATAATAATTTAAATATAATGAATAAAATCAACGAGAATTGCAAAATGATAAGATTTGAAAATTGTATACACAAGATAAAGAGACGCGTCAATTATAACTACAATATGCGTCACGGTCACCCCGTATATATTTTTCAACGATTTTGTGCAAAATGTTAAAATCATATGATTCACACAGAGTCTGAAACAAATAAACGATAAAGGTCAGCTCTATAATCATACTCGTATTACACACCATAAGCTCGATCATATTTTTTTCTTCATTACAAGGATTTTTGCCAACAAACACATTACTAATCTATATACAATATATATATATATATATATATATATATATATATATATATATATATATATATATATATATATATACATATATGTATATCTATATATATATTTCTACAATGTAAAACACGAGTTTTGTATCCTCACCGGAGATTCAGCTTCGACAGATGTTACTCCCGTCGTGAATGTTCGTTCTTTCATCTACACCCACGAGGGACAATTGCGAAAGAAAAAAAAAGACAAAGAAAAAGATGAAAACCCAGATGGGTTAAGTACGCGCGTCGATAGAGCGACGCCTAGCTCTACTGCTGGACACGCCACGCGCGCAACTGAACGTCAGTTAGACGTCAAAGGAAATGATACGTATATATATATATAATGTATATTATCACGTGATTAAAATCATAAGGGCGTAAAGTGGTATTTATAAATCGTTGAATATACGCTCTTATGTTTTTTGACACGTGATATATCTGTATAGTGTATATATATGTATTGTGCTGTGCTCACGCTCTCGGTCTGTTTACAGTGAGGGCAGCACGTGTTGACCGCACGGACAGTGGACTTTTATCGGAGTCATCTCCGTGTGTCTCGAGACCACGTCGGGACCCTCGTCGCAAGCAGCGAAGAATGAGAATAATATTGCTTTTTTATCTATGCAAATCACGAGACACTTTTTAAAGTAATGTTTCTTTCAGAGACAGAAATTCGTACTGATTGTCTCATCAATTTGTCAATTCGTTGACTCGAAAGTAAACATCAGTCTCATTATATCATCACTCGAGATTATTTGGAATGAATTATTCGTCCTTTGAAAAAGTTGTTGATCGGCTTTCTGAAAAGTCGACTTTACATAAAATTGATGAAATCGAATATGAAAATATGGACAATATTTTATAATCGCTCATATCACAAGCATTTCTTGTCTCGATTGGTTGGTTCGGCGAGATGAAGATGAACAATTATAATTGCCAGGGTATTTGATAAAGTTGTCAATCGGCTTTCCGATAAATCAAACTTTTTATGAAAATGATGAAATTGAATATCAAAATATTAAGAATATTTTATAATCGCTAATATCGCAAGCGTTGGCTTGATTGGTTCGATCGACGAGATGATGATTGAAATAGATTTTATAAGTTTTTTAAATAAAATTATTTTATGGCAAAATTATAAGGCGAGCCGCTGTTAAAGAGCTGGGGAGCCGCTTATCGCGGCTGTTATTTGATATCTACTGCGGCATTAAACATTCTAATTGTATTCATAAACGTGGCAGCATACACACGCCGCATGATCAGACGATTGCAATTATATATTCCATCTGTTATCTCGTACAGCCCCCACCCCCAACTTACATACACACGCACATACACGACATGTGGTCATGTCGATTGTCTCTTTATCTTTCTCGGTCCCCCATGTCGGTCCAATTGTCTCAAAGCCATACAGCCATTCCATTTATAAAGAGATCGAATGCCTGTGAAGGAAAAAAAAAAGAATATGACAAATAATATATATTTTTTTTAGTCATAATTCTCATAATAGGGCGTCGATAGCTAAAAAGTCATGTTTCATTTCTTACTTTTTATTTTTCTCATATTCAATCAATATGTATTAATTATGAGTTCTAATTATTACTTAGTATATTTAAAAATCACAGTCTTAGTTGAAGAATTGACAGCAGAAAATACTATCTGTACTCTATTCATATAGTGGTTTCTTTGTTGTTGTTGTGGTTGTTTGTTTGTTTGTTTGTTTGTTTTTCTTTCTTCAATATACATAGCTCATCTCTGCGTGTGTACCCGATATAATATGTGCGTATATGCATATATACGTCGCGTGTATGTACATGCAGGGCATTTTTATCATGGATACGTACACCCGATGAATTTTCACGTTATTAACAACGTGCATTCTATATTTACAATTTCAATTCGCCATTATTTCGTGTGGCTTTTTTTTCACCAACTTTACGTTTTTTGTTTTTTTTTTTCGTTTTTCTTTGTCACCTCATGAATATTTTTTAGCTTACGCGCGCCTGATCTCTCTTACTCGATATGCACTATTATGCACCCTCGAAATTATACAATTGCCCCTTTTCCATCATCAATGACAATAATGATGTTACTTAAAACGCTTGGAAAAAAAAACCAAAAAAAAACAACAACAAAAAAATAAACGTCTGCGAACGCATAACGGCGTATACAAATTCTAAAAAATCTATGGGTAATAAAATGTTATCAAACTAATCTCACGAACTAATACAGATTATCTGCGTTCGTTCGGGGGCATTTTTTTTTTCTTCTTTCTTTCTTTCTTTTTTTCTTCTTTTCGTGATACATATATTACACATTTCCTGGGACAATGAGATTATTATATGTATAATCGAAGATACGCACGTTTCCGTTGCATAAGTAAACGCGTTATGTGAAAAAGTTTGCGACTTCCTCACAAAAAGCTCATTGGGTGACAATTCGTTAAAGTTTCATTTCATTTCGTATATATCTCTGGATAATGCATGAAAAATCAACAAAGACACTAAAAAAATTGACGAAAGAAAGGAAAACAAAAGACAATGATATCGATTTATAGTACAACGGTATATACAAAATTCTACAATCTCGTAGTTAAAACGTAAAAGAACGTCGATAACTGACCGGGAAGCTCGGAGGTATCAATCACGATACACCCACGTATTTACGAATTAACGTAACCGGCGTCAAAGAGATTTTCATTCAAAGCTAATTGGAATGTACACACAAACACACATGCGCACGCACACGCACGCACGCACACACATACACACGCACGCATACACACAGTCATACACGGTGCTCGACTACTGTACACAATAATTTTCCATCGTAAAGAAAACGTTTTCTTTTTTTTTAAATACATATATAAATCCAGCCACGATAAAAGAGGCTGTTCGTTAATTGATGGAAATTGGACTGAATTTTTTGTTCTGTCTTATACGTTTTCGAAAGAGCTACTCCAATTTAACTTTAAGAATTAAAAAAAAAAAAAAAAAGGAACAAAATATATCGAAAGGCGTATACGTTATATATTAAATGGAATATTTTGTTCATTGTAGATAGACTCACAGTATCTAAACTCTCAAGCATTTATATACGTCTCTAGAACAAGCAGAGCGATTTAATAAATCGTCTTACTTCACTAACGTCACTCGACTTTTACAAAGAAATCGAAGTTGTTCGGAGGCATCGCGTTTAAACTTTCACGAACGATATATATATATATATATATATATATATATGTACGTAGTACAATTACATATACGCTGAAAGTTTTATTCGCTACCAAAAAGGAGACGAAGAAGAAATAAAAATTTGTTTGACTGAAATCGAGTAGCTTTTTGAAAAGATTTGACGGTGCAAATTCACGTTACATCATTTGTAACGTGATTCATTATGAAATATTTACAACTAAATGTACTATTTACACGGTTATGACAATGTAGTTTTCTTTCCCCCTTAACTCTCTGTATAACATTTTCTCAATCTCTCTCGCTCACACACACACACACACACACGCGCGCGCACGCGCACACAACTCTCTCGCTACGTGGTCCTTTGAACCAACATACACAAAGACTAAACACTCTGAATAATGATTTAAAAAAAGGCAAAAGAACAAAAAGATAAATCTACCACATCACACTCTCGTCAATTTGATATGAAGCGTATCCATTTTTTTTCGCCTTAAACTTGTCAATGATCTTTCAAGAAAGAACAATTTTTTTACCCTCTGTTTTTTCTTCTCTCAATTATCATTATTCTGGTGGCTTTGGCTGTTGACGAAGTTTCGAATTTACACGTTCTAATGTACATAAAAGTTCACAACTGTACGAGACGAACGTGAAATAGCGTTACAAAAATCTCGTATAATTCGAGTTTTATACATTTTCACTCAATCGACGATATAGAATTTACGCATCATTCGATCCACGAAAATTCGCTAGTTCACTCGCGCGCGAGATCATAATTGTCATTCTCGTTTTGATCAATGCGAAAAGTAAATTTAAAAAAAAAACGATAAAAATCTATTCTCTACAACATGATCATAAATGTTACCCAAGATTTCGTATCACGAACCCGATCCAGCAGGCGGAGAGGCGCGCGATAGGCTCGTGTGGGGCTTTTGAACCACGAATATCCCGAATTCATGTCTGGGAATAATCTACGCGCCAATTATGAAAAAGAAAAAAATAATTGAGGCGTCGGGGGAGGGAAGAGGGCAGCAAGGCAATATAAATCTGTAATATGCTATAAAAGTTGCACATACAAATATGATACACGTGGCTAAATATAACGTAGAGATGTTACCACGAGTATAATTATAGTATGCAGCATGCACGATGCAATACTGTGTTCGGATCGGTGTGCAAATTCACCGTGGAATGTAATAATAATATTATTGATAATAATAATAATAATAATAACGCGTAATGTGATATTAAACATATAAGAACGAAAAAGCAAAAGTATCGAGTTAATGACACTGTCGACGTCGACAACGAGGAGCAGCAACAGAAGAAGAAGAAGAAGAATAAGAAAAAGATACTTTTTTTGCACATTGACGACTCTTGTCAAACGGTGATACAAGAGATGAGCTGCTGGCACAATTGACTATATTGCAATTGATCGCCGCTTATTCTACGCATTTTTATACCCTTTACCTCTCTCTCCTCAGACTCGCAAACACGCAGCTCAATTTGTACACCACCTGGATATTCGAGACTGAGACCGCCACCCTCGACTTCCTCCCTCGAAAATATAAAACCCTTTGGTGGTGCTCGGGCGTCAATTATTTGCTTGACGCGACCGAGTATCGCCTCGGAATTGAGTCTGCTCGATTCGTCAGACAGCGTGACCTCTACCTCGGTCGGTATGGGAGAGTTCAAAGGTCGTCCAATACCTCTCGTTATGCTTGGTCTTGATGGATCATAAGGCTCTGATATTATGAAACTCGGCAATGGACTGTAATGCAGTAATGCGTCCTCGAGTGAATCGAGTGAGGGGGTAGGCGAGGGCGAGCAACCGACCAGCGTCACTTGTCCTCCTAGCACATCCGTCACCGATATCTGAGGTGGTACCTGATGAATAATTTTTAACGAAATTTTCATCCCTCTACATAACTTGATACCTCTCTCTCTCTCTCTCTCTCTCTCTCTCTCAACGAAAAATTTAATTCGTATTTTTGGTCAGGAGAAAAGCTCGATGGTCATATATTTCTCTTATGAAATAAATGCTCAATTTAATAAAATTGAACTTTTATATATTCAGTATTATATTTTCTATTAGATTATTATTTTATATTTACTTGATTATTTATTATTATTTTATATTTCGTAGTATTATGTATTTGATCATTTGATAAATATTTCAATAAAACTCAACTCACCCTTTGTATGTCTACTGGATGTTCCTCCTGTATCATGTCCAGAGCTGGACTGTTACTCGGTGAATAACTGACCGGTGTTGTCGCCGGTGACCTGTGGTGTCTCAGTGGACTGAGATCGAGAGGAGCAGTTGGTGGCTGAGTCGGAGTCCCATGAACTATGCTGCCCTGAACAGTTGCAGTTGTCAAGCCGCTGAGTCCTGTTGTTATAAAAAAATAAGAAAAAATACACAAAGTTTAAAAATATACAAAAGCAGAATATTCGAAAAAAATAAATTAATCGATAATTTTATTGCCATGTGCAATTTATGTACCTTGGGTAATAGCAGCAACTCCTCTCTCGTGAACCGGCGAGCCAGGAATACTCGCAGGGCTGTGAGAGGGTGAAGCAAGTCTCTGAAGTTGTTGATACTCTTGCTGAAGTGCTTGAATTCCAGGGCCAGGCGGGCAGGAACCTTCGGACGCTCGTCGTACAGGCGAATAACGCTCGGTAGCCACGTGAAAACTTGGCTCTTTGTACGATTCTCTGCTGCCGCCTTGGAACGATAAGTAAAGAAAAAATTATTAAATGCATTATTTTCATCTTATAGAATATCATTGAAAACACATCGATATGATGCTAGCATCGTGTTTTTTTTTTTTCGTTTTAGATACAACGAAGCTCGTTTAACGTTAGCAAATGTAAAAATATACATACACACGCATACGCACACACGCACGCACGCAACTAAGAGTGCACTGATACGTAAAAAAAAAAAAAGAAAAACAAAAAATGGATGATTCAAAAATCGACAATATAATATATATATATGTATATAGACAATATATAGACAATATATATATATATATATATTAACTAATTGGTCGGCTTATTACGTGTTTACGTGTGAGAGTGCAAGAATTTACCAACGCCGGTGGGATACAG
The DNA here is from genome assembly GCA_963669185.1 of Dyspetes luteomarginatus. Lineage (NCBI taxonomy): Eukaryota > Metazoa > Arthropoda > Insecta > Hymenoptera > Ichneumonidae > Dyspetes > Dyspetes luteomarginatus. Next base: position 22,248,796 of record OY769903.1, on the reverse strand, counting down.
CGAGGCTTTCCTGTGATGGGGAAGCGAGGTTGGCCCACGTAGATGTGTCGGCAGTAGTCTCGACGGCAGGTACGCTCTATTCATCCTAGCTTCCACCTCCATGACCAGTTCCGGATTTATAACTACATGCATGTTTTACCGAGCCAACGAGGCAACGACCGTGCAGCCGTCACAACAAAATCATGCAAAATCGAAAAAAAAACAAACAAAAAAAAAGGAAAAAAAAAAAGAAAGATGGAAAAAAAACCAAATCAAAAAGTTAAAGAAATAATAAACATAATCGTGAGAAAAAAAAAACAAAATCAACGAAATCAAGAAAGTATAAACTGGAATAATGTCTCTGCGGTATTGAGACGGACAGGCACGGACCGTTGTATCTCGCTTTTTTTTTTCTCGTCACCAATCACCGGTTAAGCTTCCGAGTGATCTCAACATTGAATAAAATGAATACACTTGTGCAAATCAACGTTATAAATAAACAAATATATATATATTTTTTTTTTTGTTTGCTACCTCAGAGTACAGACTTGGGTCTCTCAGACCGAATTTTTGTTAATGTTGGTATTATTGATGAAATTAACATTTTCTTGGATCTGCTTTTCAAAAATGATTTTTAGTTGCGGAAAAAATTGTCCACAAGACAATCGTAAAATTGGAACAACTGTTGATACTATAATTTTCCGTGAAAAAATCGGTTTGAGTGAATGTGAGCTTTGACTCGTGGGAAAATGAGACATTTTCGCGCCCGGGTCTGAGAGACCCGTGTTTTGTGAATCCCCTGGATTAAAGTACAGGATGAATAATTAGAGCGGTGATGGGGGAATGACAATAATAATAAAGCAGCGTGGTGCAACAATTGAGATATTTCATCGTAAAGCGAGAGACAACGTCTCGCGCAGTGTATGAATTATAATAAAATTGAACGAGTATGATGAAAAACAAATATTTTCAACTTGTAGCGTACAACGTGAGAACTACGAACAACATATTTTCTCTACAGAACAAACAAATTATTTGAAAAAAAAAAAAAAAAAAAAAAAAACAATAAATGAAACAAATAAGGCCGATTCATGGACCTGTTGCATTTTGTTCTCTTTTTTTGCAGTTAAATAAAACACAATTAACAATGGTGCAATGGAAAGTGGTCAATTACGAATGGCAATGATGAACGAACGTACCTGGACGTTGCATCACAGTTGTCAGACCAGAGCGTCTTCTTCTGTCGCTGCCGCCCGTTGAACTGGCGCTGCTTCCGCCGCTGCTGTCGCCGCTGCCACCGCCAGCACCGACACTCAACGTCTGCGAACATTGTCCCATCGTTGGACTTCCGCCCTATAAATATCAAGAGCAGACACACATTTAAATTCGCAACGACGAAATTCCGGAAAAATTCCAAAAACACCGAACAGACGAACACAAATTTTCGGTAAATTTGTTCTTTTATGCAAATAAATTTGTCCCAAAAAGTATAACCGCCTGTTCGTTTCCGGAATTTGAGAAAATAAAAAAAAAAATCCGACATTTTGCACCGATGACGCTTCTTCGACCATAAAATTGAATAAGCATCGAATTTTACACGTGCCAATGTGACGCGTTTGTACACTAAAAGTATAAAATAATGAAAACTAACAGCCTGTAAATGTTCTCTGCTGCCGGGTTGACTCCAACCACCCTCTTCGCCATTTCCGCTACCACTGCCATGCTGTTGTTGATAATAAACATGAAGATTTGCACCACCGTCGGATGCTCTTCTTCCAAAGCTGCCTGCTAAAACAAATTTCACATGTGTCAAAATGATTATGTAATAAAGAAAAATTGGGCGGAATTTTTTAATGATAAAACTCACTGGCTCCCATGACCGTGGGTGGTTTGAGCAAATGTTGATCTTTTATTTGGAAATTTTGCGGTGGCTGATGTTGCACCAGGGGAAGATTCAGGGGTAAATTCGTGTGTGGCAACATTTGAGGATCGACGTTGCATTGCATCATTGGTATACCGAGAGAATGAGGATAACCAGGTGTATAATTGCACGTGTATGGATATGGGGATGGTGGCTGATGCGCCGAATCACCGGGACCCACAGTGTGTCTTCTTGCTGCGTGGTAAGGCGTTCCCGGTGGTAAATGTAATCCACTTCGATCATCAGATTCCGTTTCGGCTTCACCGAACTAAATTATAATATTTTTCAAAATTTATTATACACTTTTTTTTTGTATTTTACTGCATTGCAAATTTTTGTTAGCTTTCCAATAAAATTTTAATTATTTGATAAATTACCTTTTCCAATTGATGTGCACCATCTGGCATATAATCTCCTGGTATATTTTGAATGCTTGGTAACGTTGGCATCGTCGATTCGAGACGATCGGCTAATAAATGATATATGGCTGACACGTGATCAAAGGCATTACCCTGGACAGCATTCAGCAACGTGTCAGCACTGAGACCCGGCAACCTCAGCATATTTTCTATCACTACTTGATTCAACTGTGACGAATGTGGAGTTTCCGGACTGCACCTATAATTTATCATTTTTTATATTTTTTTATTGCACATTATTCGTAAATATATATTGTGATTTTTTTTTAAATATTCGAGATAATACTTTGACACCGACCCTCCGGGCTCTGGTTCGGTAATTCCGTCTCCTCCCATCCAAGGATGAGAGAGAATTTGTGATATGCTCAATCGACGCTCTGGTTCGACAACCAGCATGTGCCTTATGAGCTTTTCGCAATCTGTCCATGAAACGAATAACACAATTTTTTTTTCATCGATCTATATATATATTGTCTTTTTTAAAATACAAATGATAGAAAATTCAGAGTGAGATGAATGATTGAAGAAAAATAGGATGAAAAAAAAAAAAAATTGATAACTCACCGGCAGACATGAAGAATGGTATCCTAAATTTTCCGGATATTACGACTGAACGAAGCAACTGCATTGTCGGTCCATCGAACGGTAATGCCCCACAAACTAACACATACAAGACTACACCAAGGCTCTGTAACAATGTTGTATCGGCCAAGCACGAACTTGTATTACTCAAACTGCTTATCGGGAATCCGCGAAACTCTTGTTAAAGCGTGAACTGGAGAGATCGGACAGGGAACAGGAAGATACTCGGGAATAATTCATGAGTTTGTAGCAAATTTCAAAATTAATTATAAGATTAAAAAAATGTAAAAAATTTAAAAACTAAATAAATGAGAGAAATAACAACAAAAAAAAGTAATGAAACAATATGAAAATTTCATTAAGCATACCCAAACGTCCGTTCGCGGACCATCGTAGTGTTTTCCTTCAAAGATTTCCGGTGCGGCATATGGCGGTGAACCACACCAGGTGCTCAATGGTACACCGGGTGTGTACTTGTTGCTGAATCCAAAATCTGCCAGCTTTATATTATTGTCCGCATCGAGCAGTAAATTTTCAGCCTTTTGAAAAAATCAATGAAAAAGAAAATTAATATTTTTCTACACTTAAAAAGAACAAAAATTGCATCAATATGAGAAATAAGAATTCTTTCTCTACCTTAAGATCTCGATGAACAACTCCTTGCTGATGGAGATAACGCACCGCCAATACAATTTGACGAAATATTCGTCTAGCCTCTGGCTCTGCCATTCTACCATTTCTCACAAGATGATCGAATATTTCGCCTCCTGGAGCATACTCAGTTACGAGATATATCATCTTCTCGGTCTCCATTACCTGATAGAGCCTTATTATGTGCGGATGTCGCAGCCTCTTCATTATGTGCACCTCACGAAATATTTTTGCCAAATTTTCCTCGCTCAGCTTTGTCTTATCTATTATCTTGATGGCCACCTACCAAAATGATGGACAAAAAAAAAACTCGTGTTACTTGGAGTTGCAAAAGACAACAGAAATGCCTTGATTCAAGGGAAAAAAAAAAAAAAAATAGATATATATATATATATATATATGTGTGTATATTGGAGTAATTTTCATTTGCTCGTAAATTCGAGATGAATCATTTCAAACTAGTATTCGACATATGTACTGCGTATGATGACAAATATTGTTAGAGTACACTCAGAAACGTACCAGGGAGGATTACTTTCGAGTGATTGGATACGAACGATAAAAGCACAAGACTATTTTTTTTTTTTTTTTTTTTTTTTTCACACGCTATATAGTTAAACATTCCGTGACGTCGGCAGAGCCTCGTAGCGTAAAAATTACGGACCTTTTTCACGACATACAAATGTCCCGACCCGCGAAATTTTACAAAAATTTTACGCTCATTGTTATTTACGAATGATGAAACATAAGAAGAATTCGTGCGCGTGAGAAGTCACGAGATTATAAGAAAAAAAAACAAGCAAGTAATCGACATGTTTAAATCGATGTAAGTAAGTGGCAAGTGTAACATGAAATACGGGATTTCTCCAAAACTCATTTGTACATATTTACTAAAGACCGGTGAGCATGACAGTTAATCTCGCGTGTTTAACGTGAATGAGACTTTATTGTGTCACAAAATCATCTTTTTGTCCTCTCGATGAGGATTTTCGTATCGATGAAAAAGTGACGTGAGATTTAACGAAGATTCGTGTGCCTTATGAGAGGGGCTCCTCGGAGTCGCGATAAACGAGACCAGTCTGTACCTTTGATTTCGTCACAACATGGGTGGCCATTTTAACAACGGCAAAGTTACCCTTGCCGATGGTCTTGTCCAATTCGTAATAACCGACTCGTATGAGTTTGTTGACGGAAAATTGCTGCGAAATCTCATTGTGCGACGTCGTCGCGGATGCCATTTTTTAATCACTTGACTCGCTTGATCCGTTGCCAATCGCCTACTGGCTGTAGTACGAGATTATTACCGCTAGAGGCACCACAAACGGGTTCAACCAGAGCCATCATACGGACACCTAATGCAATTAAATTTGTTTGAAATACGAAGTCTGCAAGATGGCGCCACTTTGTGAAACGCGCAATTCTTCAAATAGTATTGAAATATTATTAATACTTTTTATGTAAATTACTATACTATGAAATACCACGAATTATACTATGAAATACTATGAAAATTATCTATAAATTATGTTAATTAAAAAAAGACAATGTGTCGCCATTTATAACAAAGATTTCTACTTAAATTTTACAAATCACATGATAAGTGTACTCTTATGTTTGTTTTTTTTGTTTTTTATTATTAAAATGTTCATTGCACATATACAATCTGTGTTTGTTATGTACTTGCTAATTCGCTATTTCCATTAATCGCTTATGTTTAGAAATGTTACAAACAGGTACAAAAACTACTCTAAGTTTGTCTATTTCGCCTTAATTCGCTATTACATTATCGATACAAACGCTATAAATACGATGATGCTTTTTTTTTTTCTTTAATTTTGTTGTCTGTAAATTTATTATTCGCGCGTACGTGCGGGATAGGTCGGCCCGACAATTCTTCATTTGGTATTACTTTTTCTTTTTTTTTTTTTTTTCAATGAAAAATTGATATCAGATTACGCGCAATCGGCGGGGTTTCCGTGGGCCTCTTGATCGCTACACATTTTTTTTTCTTTTTCTTCTCATTTATCATTATTACACTCGTGTGTTTTTTTTTTTTTTTTTTGAGGCAGTCTTCATTTGTCTCTATTATCACTGAAGTCTGTATGAGATCGTATGGGAGAAAACGCCAGTTTCGTGGATGACGATCACAACATGAGTCATTAGCAAATGAGTACAGTTATTAATTAAACTCGTTACACGTTGTATCTGTGCAACGAGAATGACAATCAGGGGGGGGGGGGGGGGGGTGGTAGAGGGAGTCAATACACGCGCCTCATGTGTGTTTTGTTGTATGATCATACGCACCGAGAACATTCAACGCTTCGAAATAATTTTTTTTTCCTTTTTTTTTTTTCAACACTCAATTGTCTCAATCACGCCAGCTCTCTTTGATAATTTTATACATGTGAAACACAATGAAAGAGAAAAAAAAAGAAAAACAATCTTTTGTACATTTCACGATATCGAGTTTGGCGCAAATTTTGCTCTACTTGTATAACGATGCACTCGAATTGCAGTGATTTTATGATCTGTTCGAATGGAAAGAAATTACAATTGTTTTCTTGGTTGTTTTTTCTTTACTTTTTTTTTTCTTTAATGCATAGATAGACTTAAATGTTATTTCACAATGTTACTGATGACATAACTACTTAAACTATATATAGTTTTCATGTATATACTTCGCAATATTGTGTGTTCCATAAGGGTAGCTTAGAGACTACAGAGAGGTGGTACGTTTCCGTTTCATTTTACAATGTGTGGCATAAATTATAAACTACCGGCTCATTTGTTTCTTTTTTTTTTGTATGTTTGTTTGTTTTTGTTGCTTTAATGCTAAAGGTAAGAAACGAAAGAAAATAATGAAAAATTAATAGACATATTTACAGGAATACAAAACACTGTCTATACAAGTGAGAATTTATGTTAAATAGTTACAATCGGACTTTACCTTAATTATGAGAAAAATTAAGCAATTACAAGCTAAACGGAATTTAGAGATTAAATATGACGCAGTTGTTGATTTTTTTTTCACGCTTGGTCCCCCCGCATAATATCTTATTGTTATATTTTTCCTTTTGTTTTGTTTTTTTTCTTTCTTTTACGTTAACGACACTTTGTACACTTCGAGAGCAAGAAATATGAACTAACGGGCGACTGTTATTATTATCGTGCGATATATGTGTATATATATTCTTTTTTCACGCATTTGTTAATCGTGCACAATAGGTGAAAAAAATCGTTCGATCGAGCATCGACGATTAATGAAGAAAAACAAACAATTTATACGCGGCGGAGACACGAAAATCGACATTATTGATTGTCGATCGATATTGCTCGTAATAATGTCGTCGCACAAAGTATCAAAATACACATACATCGAGTTTGTGGTAGCTTCGCGAGCACCTTCAATGTCACGATGAAGCAAATCCAAAATACGCGTTCATGGAATTTGCCATTATTAAATGCTTTTTTCTGGTAAATCGATATAATCCGATCTCGACTAATCGGCGATTTTTTACGCCATTTTGCTCGTTTTTTTGTTTTTTTTTTCTGTTTAATTAAGTATACGAATATATATATACAACTATTTTACAATCTCCTATCTTTAGTAATACGTTGCGACGCTCTCTCGTCACAGTTAGTTTTTCCCTAATTGACGAGAAATTTATTTATTCTCACCGATATTTTACGATCGTCGAAACTACGTCGTACACATTTAGACTGAAATTGCGAATGAGAAAGATACGTGATGAATTTCTCATTCGCAGCTAGTCGTGAAGAGATTCACAAATTTCGACGATCCTCATTACATACGTAGATCCTTAGAAAATATCCAGCTGCGTTACGTTCACTACACAATAAAGTATCTAAGTAATTCCTTAGGTGAGAATCGACTGACTCACGCTCGATCCTGATTTAAAAAAAAAAAAAAAAAGAAAAAACAAATTATAGTAATAAAGGAAAATAATTGTTCTCCGAAAATGAAGAATTTTATATAATTTCTTTAGCACTGGCCTAAAAACGAACAAACGATCGATCTACGGCTCAATCGATCGTCTCGCTCGCACGTAAAGTTAAACTCGAGCCCGTGAAATACTACGCGACTCTTTATATGCTATAATTTTTTTTTTTTTTGCTTCTCACGTTATCTTTTTGTTTTCACAATTCAGATTTTCCTACAGCCTTTTTTCTCTTTTGCGTTTCCGTTGTTCTTAAGAACAACGGAAATGCAAAAGAAAAAATGCCGATACGCATTTTGTTAACAAAATGCGTATCGGCACATTTTACTTCTTATCTTTTTCCGTTTACTTGTTTTTTATTTGCTTGTTTGTTTGTTTGTCTGTTTGGTTGTACTCTACCGAACGCGAGTCTAACGCAATAATAAGTAAATTAATTGTATTTTCTCAGGTGTACAATTGCGAGAAGAAAAAAAAATAAAACTTTACCCTCGTGTTCATATTTTAGTCCGGCAATGTATGAAACGTATAATACATCAGTCTGGTCATCGCTAATACGACCAAAAAATACTTGCTATGCCTGTTTTTATTTATTTTTTAACTTTATTTTTATTTTTATTATTTATTACTTTATCTTAAGTGTGTAAGTTGAATGTCTTTTGTGATTTAAGACACGTTGACTCTTTGAAATATCTGTCGTTTTGTGATAAAACATTTTTCTCTTTAATCACTCTGTGTTGGAAAATATTCAACGCACTGAGAAAAGTGTTTGTTAACGATTAACTTTTCTTAAATATGACAAAACAAAAATGTTTTCTTATTATTTTTAAGTTTTAATTGAGTCAAATGAAATTTTTAAGTTATAACCAAATTACTTTATTTAGTCCAATTATATCTTATTTGGCTTGACTATTTTTTTTTTTTTAATCATAGCTAAATTTCGCCATATCGAACAAAAGATTTGTCAACAATTACCCAACTCTTTTCTCACTGCGGTGACCCATTAACGTAAACCTCTTAATTATTTTTCTGATGTTAATCAAACGAATTCTCGCGCGATACATTGACTTTTGTTTTGTCTTTCTTTTCCCAAAAAAAAAAAAAAAAAAAAATTGTAACATCGGAATGAAGAATAATAAAATATATGGGGAAACTTTTTAGAGCGAAGATCCGACAACAATCCGACGAAATGTTACAAATGACTGGGTGAAATTACGTGCAAAATTGTTTGGAAGAACATTTTTTTCTTTTGTATACATGTATATACTATTATCTCTCGATTGGCAAAGTCTGAAACGTAGCTCAATAGTCGGGTTTGATGAGGGGAGTCCAAAAAAAAGCTCCTCTGTCTCCCTTCGAATAAAATCAACGATTAAGATACATTCGTGAACACACAAAGCATCGATTGCCATCTTGTTCGCGAATGTATCTCGCCATTTTTTTTGCCCGTTTTATTTTTTAAAAAATCCTTCTTTTATTCGCGAGTTTATCAACGAATCGAGAAGAATCGTGCCCGGCTTTCTCTTAAATCTGATTGGCATATAAAAAAAAAAAAAAAAAAAAAAAAAAGAAAGAAATAGAAAAAAGAATAATTCGCGGTATTAAATTGTTTGACTTTGCGCTTGTTTGTTTATCCGACGAATGTACGATTGATATCTGGAGAGACGAATTTTATTCAATTTTTAGAAAATTACCGGTATTTGCGCCCGTTCTCACGAGCAAAGGTGTTTTCCTGCGCGACGTCGCCACCGTCTGATACACGTAATTGCCCTGAAGAGTGCCCGTTAATGTTTTTTGCCTTTTTGCGCTTGGACTAAGCTCATACTCGAAAGGTTCTTGCTGTTTTGATATATTGAGCTGCATGTGAAAAGCTTCCTTGTTATCCTCCTCGATGTCAATCTCGTCGTAAAGATGCTCAGCAATATCGACATCGCAGTCCTGACTGCTCTCGTCGTAACTGTCAGTTACCGAATTTGCGGCTACATGACCATGAGCCAATTCCTCCCCGTAAGTTGTACTCTCCTCTGTTGCCTCGTCACCGGAACTCTCAGTTTCCTCCGAAAGATCTCCACCACTTCCGGCGTACTTCATTTCACCTCGTTCAAGTAGCTCCAAATGATCGGGATATATCATAGCTTTTTTTATAGCCAGAGGATCCTTTCTCGACCATTTTGATACTTCCTCATCCATTTTCGCTATTTTTGCCGGATTTATCGCCCACAAACAGCCTTTTCGCTGATTCCCATTGCCCGCTGGCTTCTCAATTTTTTCAAAACATTTGTTCAACGAGAGATTGTGCCTGACGGAATTTTTCCAACCATTTGGCGCCGTTTTGAAGTATGGAAAATGTTCGCTGCAAAGATGACAGAAAAATTGCACATTAGCATAATTATTAAATTCCTAAAACAAAATAATAAACAAATTAATTTTAATTAAAATAAAAAACTATCAATAACCCTATGAACGCGATAAATATTTTGTCACAACTAGCTCGCTTGCCTGACCCGTCTAACAATTTCACGTATTTATTTCATTCATAAAACCCATTTTTTTTCCTCATTAATATTATAAACTAACAAAAAGCGAGTTGAATAATTATTCAAAAATTATCGAACTTTAAAGAGACAAAAAAAAACAAACAAAAGACGTTAAAAAAAAATGAAAATTTGCTGAATAATAAAAAACGAATATTTTTGGATAAATCTTTTTTTTTCCACGTCAGTTGAATTTTGTACAAGATTATATTTTCTAACCGCCAGTCCAGCCAGGCAAAAAAATAATACGTCGGATGAGGGGCAGGGGGGCAGAAGGGGACCCCAGACGGCAAATTCGAGGCACACGAGGAGGGGCGCGCTCTCGGTAAACAAAGAGAAGGGTCACAAATTTCTCGGGGGACTGTACCCCGGACGACGAGCACCTGGTGTGTACCCCGTTTCGCGCGAAGGGGCGCCCCCCCTTGTTCGCCGCTGCGTCCTTTTTACAAAATGGCAGCTCCCAAGTACTCGCAGAGAGAGAGAGGGAGAGAGAGAGGAACGAGAATAAAGAAGGGACAATACTTATTCATCCCCCCCCCCCCCCCGCCACCCCACTGCGTGTATCCCTTTTGTGCACGTATATTATTTGCAGTGTGCCCGGGGCAGGAGAAACGAAGAGCGGGGCTTCAGTTCGCATCCCAAGCTCCTTTTTCTCTCTCTTGCTCTCTCTCTCCCCCCTCCTGACTCTTTCTCTCTGACATACACACACACAACGACATAAGCCGAAAAATTCTCCAGAGCCCGCAACAGCATTTTACTAGCAAGAAAGAGAGACGGAATAATGAAAGAATTGAACTTGCCACTCTCAGAGGGCGCCATTAGCGAATATTGAATATCTTCATCGTTGAAATTTCAAGCAAGAAAAATTCTCTTTATTAAATTATTATTATTATTATTGTTATTATTGAGTCAACGCTTACCACATGAAATTGTATATCTCCGAGACAGGAAGTGAGCCAGTTTGGCTGTTCTTCAGGGCCATAGCGATGAGACAAGAGTACGAGTAGGCTGGTTTTGGATAGGGTTTCTCGTCAAACTCCGTAATATCGATATCCCTTTTCATCGAGGCTGGCATCGTCGTTGTGCTTGTGCTCATGTGTACATTATTATTATATATTTGTTTTCTCACATGATGCGTTTGACCAGGGCTCGTTGGTGCTGGTGTTGCCTGTAGAATTTTAAAATTTCGCACTCTTATTTGCGACAATGGATTTATTTTTTGTGGCGATTGTGGCGTTTTAATAGTATTTATCGTTGCTGCCGTTGTCATTGTCGTTGTTGTTGCTGCTGTTGTTGTTGTTGTTGTTCCATGTGGCGAAAGAGTCTTTAAGCTTGTACAATTGTTCATTGTCAATTGTTTTGACTTTAAAGTAGTTACGAATTTTGGCAATTCGTTTTGCACAATCTCATCATCGGTATCCTCATCCTCAGTTTCTGTAATATCGTTCTCGTATTGTTCATTCTCATATTGCTCATTCTCCGTTTCATTTCCGGTCTCTGGATCATCCTCGATATCAATATTTTCCTCCTTTATGTCAACTTTTGTGAATGAAAAGTGTCTCCTTGCTGTTGTCGATGTCGTTATATTTGCCGATCCGCCATTGCTACACGGCGTTGGACTTCTCACCGATGAATTTGGCATCACCGAGTTTGGGTTCACCATTATCGTGGCAGCGTCACCACCGCTAAGGTCAAGGTTGAAATTACTACAAATAGAAAAATGAGAGACGGAGATACAGAGATGTGGAGGTGGGTACAAACAAAAGCACCTCGAGACAATGATGGATGATAGAAAAATAAATGTATATATATATATATATATATATATATATATATATATATATATATATATACATAGATAGGAGAACAGAAAAAAAACGGGAAAGAGACAAAGAAGTTGGAGGACAAGGAGAAGAAGAGGTGGAGGAGAAAAGCCGGTCTTGGCAATAGCAGAGACGGAAGTAGTTCGCGGGGGTCAAGAACTCGCGGTTCGACGACCCCCTTCGGGCAAATTATCAACGTCGCTTGGAAACGCCGATCGATCGACTATAATACGGGGGCGAGAGGGATATTTACGAGGTGATCCCGAGCTTCGTGAATTACTATAAGCAGGTCAGTAATTTCCATTTTTTATTCACAAAAATTATATTATTCTTTAATTAAAGACCCTCGAGAATTTTCACCACTCTCGTTTTCACCATATTATCGAAATGAATTTTTGTTTGCGGGTGAGAAATGAAGCAGAGATTGAAATAGGAAAAAGATTTCAAGTGAGCATTGTCAAGATATGAATAATCATTTGAAAAAATAAAATATAGAGAAAAAGAATTCTTTTAGAATAAAGTGCCATAATTTTATGTTTTCTTCTTTGGGATCAAAGTCGAGCTATGGACCTCAACAGAGTTGAAAGAACGATACATTGGACCAATTATTTTCGTAAAATTAATAATTGGTTTCGATTATAAAAAAAAAAAATTGATTCTTCAGAAATAATTTGTAATTTTTTAAAAATATTTTTGTATCAAATTGAAACGATGTCGTTGCTTCGTTTGACTCATTCTTTCCCCTCGATTCGATCGAATATAAAATTCGGAAGGAAATTTTTAAAATAAAAAAATAATGCTTACCTGTGCGAACTGTTGCTGTTTCCATTGAGCAAACTGGCAGCTCCAAACCATCCGTTTAAATCGCCCTGGCATCCGACTGGATCATCGTCGAGTTCGAGCGGTGACAAATCCGTAAAATTAAAACCGAGCTCCGGATGACCACCGATTACACCCTCGATCTCGCATTTGATGTCAACATCGAGCATCTCCTGCAACGAGAGACTGTCCGTCCCGAGATAATAGTCCATCGTGAGCCAAGGATCCCTGGTAGGTCCCTGATCCAGCCCGGTGCTGTGCCTGCTCTCTGTATCCAACATTCACACGACTGAAAAAAAAACAAATTATTCAAAATAAATAATTATTATAAGAATTTTTAACATTTGGAAAAAATTATAACCAGTATTTTTAGCTTCTATTGTTATCGAGATTTTAATTATCAATTCATAATCATTCATAACTATATAATTTTGACCATTTGTAATAAATCCTTAGTCAAACTGCAAACTCAACGAGTGCTTATTCTCGTTTTAAATCTATCGATGGATAAAAATTGCAAGAACTGTATTTATATAACCAAACAAAAAATTCTTCATCAAAACTATAATTTTTTTTTTACGCTTCTATGATTATCATCGAGTATAATCATAGAATCATCGATCAGCGAGTATAAATTCGACGAGTGCCCATACACATTTTTAGATGTCAAACATCATTTTGAGGTGAGGTGATTTTTTTTTTGTTTTCAAAATTGCATTAAAATTTCGGTCAAATGCTAATTATAAATTTGATCCGAGGCAATTTTTAATGGTACCTCAGGTAAGATTTCGCGTTATCCGGAAGCTCGATGCAACTTTGATAAAATCAGATTAAAGATTTAGGATAAGAAAAATAGCTAAATGAGAGTTTCATCTCGTCTTAAGTGCATCAAAAGCCATAGAATTTTCTCAAGCTGCATTTAAACCACCACGAGGGAATAAAATTTTCATATAAAATGAAATTTTACAATTTTTACATCATTATTTACATGCATTATCCCTAAGAAAATTATCGAGATAAATTATGGTTAAGCGTGTTAACTCGACGATTCCCCATTCTCGTTAAGTGTATCGAGGGAATTGCGAGAACTGTATTTATATCGCCATCGGAGGATTTTCCATCCATGCCCCAACTTGTTACAAGCAACAGAATCTTCTCTCTCTCTCTCTCTCTCTCTCTCTCCATCTCTTTCTTCGTGGTTTTGCTCGCCAACTCGTTCGTGAACAAGAGAGCGATAGATTTTCTCGGTCGGTCCGATAGGCAACGAACTGTCCCGGACTCTCCATACACACACACACACACACACACACACATATATATATATATATATATATATATAAGATTTTACGCATGTACACCATTTATTTCTACGACTTTACGTCCACGTAGGGCGTCTTACATACTAACATTATTAGATATACTATAGCTATACATATATATAGCTTGGTATGACCTCGCGTGCACGTTGTACAGGGGAAAGAGTAGCTCGCGAGTCTCACCAACAAAACGAGGGTCTTGAACCCGCAGCAAGGAGAGCCAGCGAGCGAGCCAGCCAGCCAGCCAGCTAAGCAAGCAAGCAAGCAGGCAGGCAGGCATAGGCAGGCAGGCTGGCTTGACTCTCGACCGGCTCGTGGGTGTGACTGACTCATAGTACTATAGCCGATTTACTATAGAATGTGTGAGGCCCACGATCTCTCTCTCTCTCTCTCTCGCTCTCTCTCTCTCTCTCTCTCTTTCTCTCTCACGACGTAGTAGGACTTCTCGTAGTAAGCGAATAATAATACCAACACACACGAGAGTATGGTTGGCTCTCCTTTCTCTCTCTCTCTTCCTCTCTGTCATATCACTCGACTAGTCGAACTCTCTTACTACTTGATGTACGCAATTCTCTATCCTTTCCTGCGACGAGAAAATGAATGCGAGAGAGAGAGAGAGAGAGAGAGAGAGAGAGAGAGAGAGAGAGAGAGAGAGAGAGAGAGAGAGAGAGAGAGAGAGAGAGAGAGAGAGAGATGCTCACGTTGTGCACGCTTCGTACTATACACGTGTAACACACGATTCGTGCTTCTCGCAAATGCTAAATACTTTCTCTCTCTCTCTCTCTCTCTCTTTCTTTTTGTTTTTCTTCCTCTCTCTTTTTCTCCCACATTGCTTTGCTGGTGATTCTGGCGTACGGTGAATTCGATGGCCTACTACGCATACTAATTTATCAGCTGCAGAACTGACCCTGCTTCTCTCCCGCCACACACACACACACACACACACACACACACACACACACACACACACACACACACACACACACACACACACACACACACACACACACACACACACACACACACACACACACACACACGCACACGCACACGCACACGCACGCACACACACACACACACACACACACACACACACACACACACACACACACACACACACACACACATTTTTATGTATGCGCTGTGTATATGTATGTATAGTTTGAAGTCTCTCTCGATCGAACCAACATCACAATATGCAACTCTCGATTGTTCACGTGACGAAATCGCGAATGCATATCATGACGATGTTATGATTTTTCCTCTTTTGCGTAATTTATCTCTCAGTCACGTGGGCCACGATGTTTACGCTATGTGTACACTTTGCGGGAAAAGCATCAATGAGAAATGAGGTGTAAACATCGAGGGCAAAAAGCGATAACATTTATCGTGTTTCGATGATAAATTTTAAATGTACCAGCCGAGTCTTTTGAGAGTAGTAATCGTATTATTGAATGAAAGATCATATAACAATAATAATAATTGTGACATAATAATTCATCAATTGATCAATTAATTGTTAATAGTAATTGGCAAAATAATTATTTCGAATATGAAAAAAGATTTTTTTTTCTTTTCGTGTTCAATTCGAGTAATTAATTGATCATTTTTAAATTATTTTTTTAGTAGAAAAATTGCCCTCAATGTGAGAAGCTCATGTATGCATTAAAGGCCATCATAAAATTATGAATAAAGAAACCTCACGAGTCAGAGTCGCGCAATATTTTTGCGTTTTTACGATTTACGATCATCGTAAAGTTTAAGAGAAACAGACAGAGAGAGAGAGAGGGATAGCGAGAAATGAGGATAATGAGGGTCGAGGCACGATATAAATATTTTGTAATATTGAACCATCGAGAAGATCGCAAAGGTAAAAATCTTTCTAAAACTGCCGTTTTAAAAGGAATTGCGAAAGTACAAACGCGAACATCGATGAAATTAGAGACTTGAAATAAAATGTTAATGTCGTATCTCTGGAGAATGTTTGGCTCGTCCCCAAGGCTGTTTTACTCGACTCGGAGTAATCTGCTCTTGTTTCAAGAGAGCTGAAAAATATGACGAGCAATGAACAAACAACACACGATGCGGGACACACCCAGAAGAACGGGTGAAGGACCAGAAATCATTCTGGCCATTTACGTCCATCACAATTTGTGCTAACCACGTTTCGTCTTCCTCGCCGTTCCCTCATCATGCCTCGTTGTCTCACGATTAAACAGAGAGGCCGAACAATAAAGAGGATAAGTTAATAAAAACAATTTTGTGATTAACTATATATATATATATATATATATAGTAACGATAAAATTGATTTACCATCGTTTCATCGGATCGATAAAAAAATACAGAAAATAAATGATATTTTTTTTTTCAATCAGTTTGAATTATCATGAATTATTTATGAATCATTTCAAAAAATACATAAAAATTATATATTTTTTTCAAACAATCGTGAATAATTGAGGAATTTAAGTGAAATTTTTTTTAAGTAATTTTACGAATAAGACAGACCTGTCAGAGTATTTATAAATTGTATCAGTATTCAAGAAAAATTATCTAGTAAATGTAGACCGATTGAATGAAAAAACATTGAAAATTATGAGAATATAATAACGAACGTGTGTGGCAAAAAAAAAAAAAAAGTAACTTTAAAGCTGCAAATGACAATTTTTTCTCATGTACAGCCTGAAAGGCCCCTCCCTATATTTGAGGGCTCACATAACTCTTTGAAGAGACAGGAATTTAGCAAGCAGTTGTGAAGTCTGTAACAGGTGGAGAAACGAAACTTTTGTTTGCTTCTCATATATATTCATTCTTATTGTCTATCCAGGCTTTTTCATACTAGAAATAAAGATACTATGGTGTGGTATTAGAGCGTTCCCGGGAATCTTCGACGTTATCTGATACAAAGATCGGACTTCTTTCACGGTACACGGAGTCACACACGGTCGTTCGTAAAATAAAAAATAAAAGATAAAAGCCCAGAAGAGATAAACGACGAAGACGAACAATACGCAAGTTAGATCGACGTGGAGAGACAGAGAGAGATAGAGAGAGAGAGAGAAGCGGGAGCTTTTTAATCGAAACTCTGTACTATCATGGGTCACGCTTGGCGTAATCGCACAAACGCGAGGATAGTAGAGAGTGTACAGAGAACGAAGAAAAGTATAATACACAGAGAGCGTATTTATGTAGAACCGGACAAAGGACAGACAGTGAAGAGCGTGGACTCGGGCAAATAAGTATAAGTGGTTCAAACACCATAAAGACTTAATATATATATATATATATATATATATATGTGTGTGTGTATGTATATATATAGTAATAGTGACAGTATAAACGTAGTGTATGTCCCAGCGAAAACGCGAGCCGCGCGGGCATGACGATGAGAGACGGCCTTGAAAAAAACCAAACGCTCCATTGCCGTTGAACCGCGAGAAGTCCTGCTCGCTCATTTTTCTTCACTTGTATGATATCTCATCCGACTGTTATATATAGCCACTGGAGAAGAAAATAATATAATTTTTTTTGTTTTTTTTTTAAGGAAATATCAGAATTTTTGGCTTCTGAGGATAAAAATAAATACTTGTATGATTTTAGGTATCGAGGCCGTTTATACTGTTTTTCTTTCAATTTGGGCTTTTTCAAGGTCACGCCTTTCGTGTTTTCATGACGATTCCCTGTCGAAATCGTATATTAAAAAAAAAAAAAAACACACACGCAATAAAAATATTATTTTTAAGGCACTCATTTTTTTTTTAGCAAGAATTACTAACCTAAATATACCAAGATGTAAAAATATTCTCACTTATCGCGTGAATCGTACCTAATTATGAAAAAAAAAAAAAAATAGATTGCATATTTTTGGCTCACGATCGGCAAGGTGGTTGACTTTGCTAAACGGTTTCAAATTCGGCTTCAAATATTCGTTGTATTCCGTTTGCTTTTTTTTTCTGCGATTCAAAAAAATTCCCACGTATTTCTCGTCTTCAGCCAGGTGGGGGGAGGGGGGGGAGGGGCACTTGAGAATATGAGCAAAAAAGAAGTTACGAAGGTGATGCAAAAAAAGAGAATTAATTGTAAGAGCAAAGCTCGAAAAGAACTCTGACAAAGTATAGAAATATAATTTTTAGGGTTTTTTTTCACAAAAGGCCCGAAGAGTTCTCAACTTGGCTGGGTTATATATATAGATAGAATTTCTTGGACGTTTTTCTTCTTTTTTTTGGCAAATTCCTAGAAGGTCCAAGAGTTTACGTTCTATGACCCTGGATGATGATGGGCATCGACGGATAACCGAGCCAGAATGACCCTCAAGAATTTCTGAAGACGGCAGGGGGTTTTTTTTTTATATACCCATGTACTTGCTCGTTCGAAATCTCAGAAATCTTTTGCCCCATCATTCTCTCTCTCCCTTACACCCGACTAAGAGAACAACAAGAAAAAGCCCGGATTCGTACGACTTTTGGGTGTGCCCAAAAATTCAAATATCCAACGTGAAAAGACACCCAAGAATATATTTTTCACGGCCATTTAATTTTGCAATTATTTCGCACTGAGGGAAGGTCGAGGGAGGGGCAAAGAGAAGGGGGAGGTTGATACGCAACTTTAGCAACGAAAAAACCGTATTTGTACATTCGGAGGGAAAATGATGTGGAAAATTGGGCAATTTAGTAAATTCAAGTAGAATGGAGAAATAATTCATGTGGAATTGAAAATAAATTGACCCTTTCATTCGTATGGTAGAATCTCAATCTCTCTCTCTCTCTCTCTCTCTCTCTCTCTCTCTATTTCTCTCTATGCAAATTAAAATTTCTTCAATGTCAAAATAATTGTAAGTGACAAAAATAAAATTAACAAATTAAAAAATGCAACAAAAATATATTGCAATGAGAATTGAATAATAATTATTATTTTTCTTCAACTTTCCTGTAAAATATGCTGAAAGAGATGAAATTTTATAAGAATGTCCACAAAAAGAGAGACAATGATAAAAATAATTTTTATAATATTCTCGACTCAGAATTAAAATTTAATTTCCATTTTCATAATAAAAATCATTTTTTCGTTTCTAGCTGAAAATAAATGTAATTTCTCGTGTTTCATTTGAAATGAAATTACTGCAAATATTTTCTTATGTAGAAAAATGGATTAAAAAAATATGTTTATATAGAAAAAATAAAATAAAACAAATCAAATTTTTGTGGATAAGACTCGAGACTGGCAAATGATTGTCATTGAAGTTTTATTTTTTGTAAAATAAATACTACAGTATATACTGCAGTGTGTACGAGTTCGAGAAGACATCGTGGTCTCGTCATTTGTGATCGTTGAAACGACCGAGTAGCATTCATGCTACATAGTAAGTATAGTAAGAGGAGCTTCCCGCGCTCTCTCTCTCTCTCTCTCTCTCTTTTTCTCTTTCTCTGCCTCTCCCTTTCTCTCTCTCTCTCTCTTTCTTTCTCGCTCTCGTGGTTTTCTCAAGGGGCCCTCTCTTGGACAAGACGCGGATCGTTCTTTGTGATCGGTCTCGGGCGCCCGCCGAGACCAAGAACCGGTTTCCATTCGGTATATACGAGAGCCCAGAGAATTCTGTTGAGCTCGGAAGGTAAATCGGCCCGCTATGTGGGTCCCGGACGATGTATTTTTGTAGTATTATCGTAAGAACGAAAGATACGATAAATCAATCCAAAGAAATTCCATCAACTGCATCGTACACACACACACACACACACACACACACACACACAGATCCACACAAACGCCCTATATATGCACTCGGGGATGAAGAAAAATCGTAAGAAAAATAATTAATAAATAATAAATCTTACTCGCAATTATTTTAGTTCGAAAAAAAAAGTGCATTGTTATTAAATTTATTTTTATTTCAACAAATTATTTTTTCAACTCCATTTTTCGGATTTTTTCATGCACAATTTAATAGAGAATCCTCACGATTATTTCAAATGTACGATAGAAATCTCTCCAAATGGAATTTTTCTTCTTGATAACAAAGAAAAGTATTTCTCTTTTAAATTTTCTTCAGCTATTCATGATAAATGATAATTCACCACCAAATATAACCACTGAGAAAAAAATTCATGCTAGTCATTTAATCTCAACACTTTGATATCAAAATCAACGTGTATAATTACTGTGTAATGTAAAATGATAATTAGCCGAGTCGGCGAAACTATGAAAGAGTTAAATAACGATGAGACGTCCCCCCCCCCCCCCTCCTGCCCCTCTAACCCCTCACCCCCTACTGGCGTTTCTTAACACTTTTACTCGCTACTTTTCATGCCGTTTGATACGCGAGTAAGCGTGATGTGAGCGAATAACCGAGAATTCTGAAAATTCTAGCATGTAAGAGAATTGAAAGAAAAAAAAAAAAATGCAAAAATAAAAAGAATCATCGCGAGAAATGCAAACTTCTGTGACGAAGTATCGTGGCGAAGAACAAGAGATCCAACGAAGGGGAACCTAAGCGAGTGGAGTAGGAGCGAACTATATATATATGGGGGATAATGTAGAGCGAGAGAGAGAGAGAGAGAGAGAGAGAGAGAGAGAGAGGCAAAAGGTGTACAAAATCGGGACTCCCTTTGTTCGCGATAACCATTAGCGGCATAACCGCTGCGGCGACCACGAGAAGGCCCCAGGTAAGAGGTAGACGGAGAAAGAAGAACGAGAGAAGAAGAGGGAAAGAGACCCCTTGTCTGTCGGTCGTTTCGTCCTCGGGTATATCAAACTTGGGCACGTTGAACGGGGGGGAGGGGACGGACCCTTCGCGTACGACAGGTGCGAGGAGAGGTGCTTCACTCATCCGTACGAAATGTAAAATTTTCCACTCACCTCATCGTCGACATATACGAGACTACTTTTTTTTTTTTTTTTTTTGTTCCTACATGAAAAAATGTTTAAGAATTATTATTGTTCGAAATGAACATTCCTAGAACCTTCAAAAATTGATGCCAAAAATTGATGGTCAAATGTTTTTTTTTTTTTTTGTATCTTTTTAATAAAATTCTTATCGTTACTTTTTTTTTTTTTTTTCGATTAGACAATATAATTAAAATAATCCCAAAACTTCAATATCCTTTGATAAATGTGTGATCCTGAATTTTTGAATCTTTGAGAAAATATTATTCAATTAACCCGATCAGTTTTTTTTTGCTTTTTTTTCCTCTCCACTTAAGTGTGGGGGGGGGGGGGGGGGGGGGATCGAATCGACCTCGAATCGACCTCATGCTTAAAGACTCGAAAACGTCTTCCTAAAAATCGGAAAAAAATCATGTGGCATGCTTCTACCTTCTTCTACTACTTCTAGGCTTCTACTTTACGATAAAATTTTTAAATTTAAGGTTTGGCAAATTTTTTAATGGGGTTAACCTTTGCCCCCTTGATTGGTTTCAAAATAGAGAAATTTGAGATTTCGGCTTGGGTCGAATCGACTCACCCCCACCCCCCCACACTGATCAGGTCAACCCTTCAACGGTACACTTCATCCCAGCATACGTGAACGGTACACTGGTGCAAATTGGGATTTTGTGTGTTATTGACATATTGTAACATTCTAATATGATCCGAAATGTATTGATTTGCTGGTAATTATTCGCACCAGTGTACCGTTTAAGGGTTAAAAATAATTTAAAAATGTTTTTGTTTTTTTTTTCTTTCAATTCGATATCATGTTGATTATGAATTGATTAACTGTTAAAAAATTAATCCAAATTGCTTATAAATCGTAATTCTGAGCTTATCTCAATTAAATTTATGAAAAGTCAGCTTGAACGATGAGAGAGATAAAGTATATGCATTTTCGCGTCAGGTGTTTCGAGCGGTGTCTCTTACGGGCTTTTGGAATCGTGACGAAATATAAAGAACCGGAAACGACGTTGCGCGAATGAGGGAAAAAAAAAGAGCGAAACAACGTACAGAAGGATAAAGAGAAAAATGTTGGGAGTGTAGTAAAGTCTATATATATATATATAAACGTAAAAGAGAGTCTTCGCCGGCCAGCAAAGAACTTTACGAGCTGTGGCACACGCGAGGACTCATCATTTCCGGTTCTTTAATATTCCTCATGGATCCACTGGCTCCGTCTTGCTCGCTCTCTCAACGTCCTTTTCGGTATTATGAAGAAAAACAAAAAAAAGAAAAATTAGAGAAAGAACGAGAAGAGAGAAACTTTATAACGGGATACAGAAGTGAGACGAGCAATAACAGAAATAAATTTTGATAATAATTTGATCCTTTCGTTAAATCTCATTTTGCATGTAAAATTTTCCGTATTCCTTAGCGCAACGAAAAAAAATAAAAAAAAAGTGAAATAAAAAATAACTGGTGTCATTTTTTTTTTTTTTTAATACCATCTATATATGTATGGTGAAAAAATAACTTTTTATTGTGGAAAAAAACACGAGTTTTAACGATCAATCTCGGGAAATGTATTGGAGATGCCTATGGAGAGCAAATGGAACAGCCTTGATCTTCTGTGAGAGAGGCAAAAGCGTTTTCCTTTGACCCTGGATTAGCCTCTTGGAGAAGACGATTGTGCACAGGTCGAACGTAGGTGTTCTCTCTCTCTCTCTCTCTCTCTCTTTCTTTCTTTCTTTCTTTCTCTCTCTCTCTCTCTCTCTCTCTCTCTCTCTCTCTCTCTCCCTCACCGCAGCAAGAACGCTAGAAAAGTGAACCTTCCTCTTCGTGCCTTTCCATGAGCAAGGCTTCAGGTAAGAGGTTCGAAATTCTTTCACGTTTACGAATACAAAAGAGAGAGAGAGAGAGAGAGAGAGAGAGAGAGAGAGAGAGGAAGGAAGAAACGAGGAAGGTCCGTCTGAGAAAAGGCCCGGGCTAAACAGACCCTGAAACGCCCCTAAGGACTACTCGCTTGACAGGGACAGGAATGTTGTCCATGCCCCACGAACTCGAAAAACCAATAATAAAAAACGAGAATATATTTCCGCCCGAAAAAGGAATTTGCAATAATTTATCAAATTAAATTAATTTATACAAATTTTATAGATAAATTTAATTTATAATTTTCATTATTGGGCACACATTTAAAATTAAAACTCTCTGTAAATTTTTAATATCTGTTAAATTTCATTTAAATTACTCGTAAAATTTTATTTCATCGAATAATTCGTTTCTATAAATTGCAATTTAATTTTTTTTTTAAATTTAATTCGAATTTAGTTTGAGTGTGAGATATGATATAAATAAAATTCGTTTAAATCATACGAAGCAGGATGTAAATATCAAGATTCGAATAAAAACTGTTTACGTATGAAATTCGTTTGACTTGATAACATTTTATGCACTCATTATAAAAATTATAGTGCTCCAACTTAATTTACGAAAGAAAATAAATAAAAAATGTCATTCAAAAAAAAACAAAAAATGATAGAAAATTCATTGACTCGGTCCAGACTGGAGCTTCATAAACTGCATGTTATATGCAGTCTGGTTTTGTCTTCGTTCGGCTGCTGGCCAGATCTCGCGATGGACCGATCGTACACATTTCCATCTCTCTCTCTCTCTCTCTCTCTCTCTTTCTCTCCCTTCATCTCGGGAGCTTCGAGTTCTGTTTCTACTCTCTCGTTGCCGCTGCCGGCGTTGCCATTACCATCCCCCTCATCGTCTCGTTTCGCAAGTATCGATCTGATATCCCCACCATCGCGGGAACAGGGAAAAAGAGAAAGAGAGAGAGAGAGCTCTGCGACGACCGGGAAACCGACCCCTTCAACCCTCCGTGTGTCGACCGCGTGCGCGAGAGACCGTCTGCCGTTTCTACAGGCACACACGATTCCCTTCTCGCACTTTAGCCCTGCATACATATATATATATATATACACACACACACACACATACCCGAGGCTTGTAAAAAAAAAGGGAGAGAACCCCACGAGCGAAGGGGAAACGATCGAGCGAGCGAGACAGAACAAGCGAGGGCAATGCTCGAAAAAAGAAAAAAGAAAAAAAAAAGAAAAAACTTGGGGTTGCGTTTTGACGTATATACGTTTTTCAACGTAATCGACGCTCGTAATTGTCGCGAGATCTCGTGCACCACCACTATTCGCTGTGACGAGCAAAATACGATTTGAGATTGCTATATTTTCCACTTAATGAATTATTTACTTGATATTTTTGTACAAATGATAGGAAAAAAATATATATATTTATGATTTTATTTCGAGAAAATAAGAGATCGAGGCTTTTGAATTTTTTTTTATTTTTAAAATTGATGGGATTGAATTTCTTTTTGAAGAATTGATGAGTTTTTTTTATTGGAGAATATATTTGGTGATTTCCAATTGAGAGGGAAATCGATTTTTTTTTTGTTCCTAAAAGGGAGAAAAAGCTTTTGAGACGTTTGCTAGGTGAAATACTGCGAGAGGTAGGATCGTCTCCCCTATTTTCATACGATTATCGATTTATTTTATCGGTGAACCATGAACAAACCGTAGGGACCCCCAAGGTCTTCGGACTCGAGGGAGAAAATATAATACATTCGCAATTCTCGTAGATCGATTATCGGATTCATTTTTACTATTAAAAAAAAAAAAAAAAAAAAAAAATCTTCCAGCATTATTTACAGTAGTATTTTTTTTTTTTAATTATCTGATAGACGATAACCGACACTAGATTTTTGGGAATGAGACAAAAATTCGAAAAATATTTCTGAATGAAACAAAAAAAAAAAAAAACAAAAAAAAAAACGTTTATAAAAGATTCTTCTCTTTGCGAAATTTCGGGGATCCGCACAGTCGTTCATTATCATTATTATTGGCACATGAAACTTTGTCCTTGAGTGACATTGTCAAAGTTTTATGAAAGGCCGAAAGACATTTGACGACGAGAACGACGACGACGACGACGACGACGAGAAGAACGAACGAATAGTCTAGTGTAGAGACGTAACGAGTCTGATGAGAATTTCGGCAAGATTGAACAATGAGAAATAAATGAATGAGATAATATTATTACGTAAATGTCTGTGTGTATGTCTGTCGGCGATGGAATGAGTTTAATATCTATTTGCCCCAGGCTACTATCTTTTATAATACCAAACGACCACGTAAGATTCCCGACCTCGTCTAAGATGAGCACAAAACGCTAGAAGAAAAAAAAAAAAAAGAAACAAGATCTCTCCCGGGGTGGGCTTGAGGAGTTACGGTAAGTTTAGCATTTTGCAGTGTGTAGTGAAAGTAAGGCCACCGATCGTGATTTTTTTTTTCCTTGGGAGCAACACAGTCGGGTGACGGGAAGAAAGAAAGAGAGAGAGAGATGTAAGAAACCCAGGCCAACGTCGAGCGGACCGGAAACGACCGCTTCAAATATATCCCTGACTGCGGAAAAACTAAAGGCCACAGAAAACCTTGAAAGGAAGATTTTCGAATTTTCGAAAAAATTTGATTCCAAATTCGTAGTAGATTGATTTTTTTTTTTTTTAAATATCATTACTGGTTAGAAAAATTATTTTGATCAAGTAAAATAAAATGAAAAGCATCGTCACGATTTTTTGAATTATTAGAAAGTATCATCGTAATATATTACTTGCTGGATAATTATAAAAGTAGGCAATACAACAAAAAAATTGTCCCCCTGTGCATTGAAAAAAAAAAAAAAAATCTTGAAAAAAAAATATATATATATGTATATATATTTTTTTTTAACAGGGAATATTGTCTTAATGCATGACCATTTCCCGGTTTATTGGGAAAAGTAGGTAACACGCTAAAAGGGCGGGGTGAGCGTGGGCGATTTGAGTTTATTTTTGTCCGATGGGCCTGCGAGTTAGGGGTCTGTATATATAAGGATATATAAAGAGCTATATATATATATATATAGCCGAGGATATTCCCTGGCACAGTGTACATATGGCGGGGGCCTGCTGTCCGTAAGGGCCTGCTCGTACAGAAAGGGGGGGTTTGAGTTCCCAGAAGGTTCCCACGGTCAACAGTTTTCCCGTCGTGTTTCGTTTTGCTTCTGTAACGCACACGAAACACACACACACACACACACACATATATATATATATATATATATATATATATGCATACTACATACATACAGCAGCAACGAGGATCGTCATCATCATCGCCACCCTCGACTCAACGATGCGCTTCGAGCTGCTTATTAAACGTTCTCTCGTCACTTCCAACATTTTTCTCTCGCAATTAAAATTACAACAAAAATTCAATTCATACATCTTGTAAATTTAATGAGCAATTAAAATTGCATCTCTCGGGGAATTGAGGAAAAAAAATAAATCATGATAAACGGTAAAACGAAATTATACAATTTGTTGTAACAATGTAAGGTACATTGTAAGGAATGAAAAAAATAAACTAAAATATGAAGAAAAAATGAAGATGAGATCTTGTTCTTTTGTCGCCCAGAGACAGTTCTCCTCGCGAATAATTAACGAGGGGGTAAAAGGCCAGGCCAAAACCGAGATCAGAGAGAGGAGAGAGCCTCGGACGATAGATATATATCCACGAGACAAAAAGAAACGAGAGGAGGACGACGAGGTCGAAGCGCCGAACGAGCTCCGTTTCCCGCCTAAAATTCCCTCCACCCAAATTCCAAGCTCGCCTCGCTCGGAGCCCGGATAAAAAAAAAAGAAAAAAAAAAGAAGATGAAAAAAAAAAAGGCAGTCGCGAGCCACGTCCGGTCGCAAAATTTTCATTGACAAAAGCGTCGTTATGACAACCACGATTTTTTTACGAAGAGCAAAATGAATATCAATAATGATAATAATCATAATAATATGCAAATTCCAACAATATTGATCAAATACTGAAAATTCTCGTTACGTTATTTCCCGCCCAATAGTTCTTCGTCTGTACAGACGAAGACGATATTGAAAAAAAATAAAAAATGAAATTAAAAAAGTGTACCGGCGTCAAAGAATTCAGACGCGGGGGCGAGAGAGATACAATATTCTTATTGTCGCTGAATCGTCATTTACACAAAAAACGCGCACACACACGCACAAAAATAACACACACATACACACTAGAGAAAGAGAGATAACGAAAACTCGTTCCCGCCTCAATCTGACACTTCCACGTTGTCTCAAGAGTACCGGGGCTCGACAAGTCGAACTTTTGTCGTCTAGTCCAGTTTTTGTTTGTTTGTTTTGTTTGTCGTGGTTAAGATTTTGTTTGAATTTGAGCTCGAACGCACCTCGATTATTTCGTTGATATTTCACGATAGAAATCGTGCAGCTAGCAAGATTCTAGAGTGTCCCGTCGGACCGGCGAGAGCGACACAGGACACGAACATTTTTCGCGCTCACTTTGTATTAAAAAGAAAAAAATATTCAATACAAATTTAACGTAGATAAACACACACGAGTCAATAATTCGCGAACTTGAAATATTTATACATATGTTGTATTAAACAAAAGGAAAAAAAAAAACAAAAAAACAAGACCTACCGTGGCTTCGACGAGTCTAGCAGTACGTCGTCCTCTCAACGAAACACCACTTTCACACATATATAATTCACGAATGTCGTTATTTTCTTTCGTTTTTTTTTATGTTGTTCTTTAAAAAAAAAAAAAAATTCTCGTTCAATAATTATGGAAAAAAAATATATATAGATATATGTGTGTATGTATGTATATAATAATAACGAGGGGGAGTTGAGCGACGGATATTCACGGTCCCGTTGGTGTGTTGTGTGGTAAAGAAGAAGGCGCGCAAGGCGACCGTGTATGAAAACGGAACACCGACACAGGGACCCCGTTCACGGAACTGAGGAGCAACGTTGACGGGCAGTCTCGTGAACAAAGACCCATGCACGATTTCAAATTCTCGTTTCTCTATTGGTTCACCATTGTCACGTGACTTTCCCGCCCGTGCGCGATTGGCTGCGACAACGACGAGTCTATAAACATTTTTGAACGATATACGCCCGATTTACAGATCACCAAATGAACAAACACGATGATTTTATGAATCAACGAGCATGCTGTCTATTATTTTATCGCAAAACAAGGAATTTATCATTAAATTTGGACTTGCAAGAGAAGTAACACGACGTTTACACGGATATAAACAGAGCCCGCAAGTGCTGTAGCACGACTCGACTCCCCTACTTTTCGTCCTTCCATCCCCACTTTCAAAATGGCCGTGTCCGGCGATGCATGTTAGACGGATAACTCGTAAATTCTTTTACTGACGTTATACCACATTTTATTTTGCAACGCAATATATTATTTAATCGTTTATTCGAACTGGGGATTATTTTAAGATTTATTATTCTCGCAACTTTTGCGTTTCTTCATTATTTAGCGGGGGATGACAGATATCGCGGGAGCGCCAAGGGGAGCAGGAGAGGGGAGGACTCATGGACGAGTCCATTATTTTGCCTTGGGGGTTCACGACCGGGCGTGGCGGTGGGGGAAAAAAAACGATGCAAGGAATTGGAGGGGAAAAGTCGGATCACTCCGGAATGAACTACTACATGCAATAATGGCGGGAGAATGTTCGCTTGCGAATATATAGATATGTATGTACATATATGCGTATTTGCATCGCACACAACACACACACACACACACATATATATATAAATATGTATTTCCTATCGCACGTGTACACGACCGGCTCGATTCGTAACGATGTTTTACCGCGAAATTTTTACCGCCAAGGAGAAAAAACCACGCGGTTACTGTCAATCACGTCGACTCGACAAAAACGGCCATTTTGAGCCTCGCACGGATAAATTTGTAAATTTTCACACGGCACAATCACTTATGGGCCTATTTTGCATGAAAAATCACTGAATTTCCGTTTTCTTGCTCTTATCTCTTTGCTATAAGGTCTAGCACTCTTTTTTTTCCTCCCCCACTCCACCTCACGATATTCATATTGCATATTTTAGTTTGTTAAAGTCCTCTTTGAATCGTTAATCCTTTTATAGGTTTTTTTAGGTAACATTTTCATTTCTCTTCATTTTATATGTATATATATCACTGTAAACATATACGTGCATTCCTTGTAACATTCGTAAACTATGTACTTTATGAATAATTGTAGAAACATTTTTATACATAGCGGTTATCCACGTGTCCGGTGTTGAATTCGTCAAGGCCCCGTGATGCACCTCAAAATTCCATTGAAAATTCTTTTTTTCTCTCCATTCTTTGGTAGATTTTTGGCTCGACCGAAAATCACTCTTTTCTTCATACATAAGCAATTTTTTTTCAAGCCAATTATTCTCAGACCTCTATCCTTCCAATTTTATCATCGATTTTCGTTTAACTCACTTTTTTGCATTATATGCATCACTGGATCAATATCTTACGCGTGAATATTGTGTATAATTTTTTTTTTTCCAACAATAATCATTTATCTATTTTTTAAACTTTTTTGTTCTGCATAACCGTTATATAATTATTTATAGTGAGTCAAGGTTTAAGTTTGGTTGATCCCACTGTACTGCCACCATGTACTGAGCTTTAAAAAATGCGTTTCGTTTTTTTTTGTTACTCGATCATCATCGATATTGACTTTGCTCTCATTAATCTTGGCGTTGTCTTATTTGTATTGTAAAACTTTCTGCATACTCGCCGATATTCACACACTTATCGACGTAAAACTTGACGATAGGATATTTTTTTTTTTTTTTTTTTCTAAACATTTGCGACTGCCGCTATGAGTTTCACGTAGATTTCGATACCTCGAAGAAACACGTCTTTGTTAAGGTACTCATCGTTATCGTGAGGTAACATTTTTGTGTTGTTCATCGGTGAGAAACCAATTGCTGGAATGCCCAACTGCGTAAATTGAATAAATATCAATTTTATGTTGAATAAAATTTTCTTACTTTGATGGTTTTTTTTTTTTTTTTTTTTTTTCGAAATTAATTATACGTAGGGTGTAATCTTACCGATCGTACGTAACGGATGTCGGTTGCTCCTGGGCAAACTATAATGTCCAGAGTAAGGCCAATCTTGTCGCAGATTCCTTTAAATGCCATCCAGTAAGGATTCGTCGAATCGAGCTTGGTCGACTCGGTTTTAGGATTTTTTAGTTCGAACGTTATGTGAACACCCTCACCAGCTTCCTTGCACCATCCATTAATGATTTTTTCAAATTCGTCGTGATCAAGGGTAGGCGGTAGTCTCAGGTCAAAAGCTGCGACCAATTTTTCGGGAATGACATTTGTCTGCACACCACCCTGCAAAAAGAGAAAATTAATGCATCACGTGACCTTATAATCCTATGCAAGAAATTATATATAAATAAGTGAAAATATTCTTCGACGTACCAGTCGGGTTTTTGTATGACTACACAATGTTGACTACACAATCTATATATATGTTATCTCCATTATCTCTATACTATGCTAATACCTTAAATCATACTCGATTGCCAATTTATAAATTGTACTAGCTGATTATTGCGTTTTGCGCTCTCGCATCAGCTTTGCTTCACACAGCATTCGCGTAGCCACTTACACACACTCACACTGTCTCTCAGAGACACTCAAGCGAACAATTGTCCCACTCCCGCACGAACACTTGTGTAAATATTGAAAGACACTCAAGGGCACTCATACAGACATTTTACACACACCACAAAGTCTAACTATCTAGGCTTAACTTGAAACAAAAATGGATTATCATTTTGAATTACATTTTAATAGATGAGGCAAAAGTGAGCATCAATCAGAGTTCGTTCGAAACACTCTAGATTTAACCCTAGTCAGTTAGACCTTCTGGGTAGACTTTCGAGGCATACCCACAAGGTTTAATTGTCAAGGGTTAATAGACACTGAGGTGGTGGGCCCAGTTGCTGACACTCTATAAGAATTCCTATTCCCATCTCTCTTGCACTTACTATTTTTCCGTAAGATTATCAGCTACTTCTATACTGTCAGCAACTGGGCCCATTACCTCATTCTAAAAATTCACTTAATTCTGCCTATTCTTAATCTGCCGAAACAATAGATCACCGACACAAGTAGTTTGTTTACAGCGCTCAATCTTTTTTCAAATACTTCGGACCGCAAATTCGACTGCCACGTGTTAAAAAACAAAAAAAAAACGCGATTTTTGACGTCCGACGACCGAACTTGCGGTCCAAAGTATTGGAGAACAGATTGAGCGCTAAACATTTTATTCCCGACACCATACATCCATGTTTCGTACATTTTTCACCACAGAGCGTCCTTCGAAAATTAAATAACAGCTAGGAAAATTACCCAGTTTAACCCTCCGTCTGTACTGTGGATCTTTCAAGAAACAGTAAAAAATTTCTAACCGTTATTATTCGTGAATACATGTAGAGAAAAAAACAAAAAATGACAAGTATTTTGGATTGAAAACCTGTTTTGAAATGAAAAATAGATTCAAAATCATAATGGAAAATTTTTGTTTGATGGTTTTTATATGATTCATGAGGGGAAAAGGGATTCTGTCCTCAAAAGACCTACCATACAGACTAAATTAGCGAAAAACAGCGATACAGGTGGACATTTAATCCTTTCCATACCATGTGAAAAAGGCATCCGAACCATACAAACATGGATCTTTCGAGTTTGATAACTTTTTCCCCTCTTCAAAGTGGTTCTAAAAATTTCAAAAAATTTGTGAATATACTTTGAACTTTGTACAATAAATGGCTTTACTTCATTTTGGAAAAAAAAAAATTAAGTTTGGTGTCATTTAATTATCGAATCATAATCAATAATTGGGAAGATAAATTTAATCGACCGGACTCGAAAGACCCATGTTTAATGCTGTATAATATTTGCTGAAGTGTCTGTATGAAATGGTGGCAAATTCATCGTGAGGATTATGTGAGATCATAGCAATGGTCTATGTGCGAAGTGAAAAGTATCTATGTGAGTCTCTATGCGATTGTTTGTGTGAATCTCTTTCTCTAAGAGAATGCCTATGAGAGTGTATTTGTGAAGCCCAATACACATTTGTCATGGAAAAAAAAACGCGACTTTTGAGGATTAAATTTAAATTTACTCGCATTGTGCTCATCGAGTAAAATATTCAACGTAATGTAAAAAAAAATAATATTAAAAGTTCTCTCACATATTCACCATCCATTATCCTGATGGGACAGACATGTTTAAGAGAATATGCAATTTATGACATTGCAAATTACGATTGTTTATGATTTTGTTGGAATATTTGCATGACATTGACAAGGTTTTACCAATTATTATTATTATTTTTTTTTACGGTTTCCTTTTCGTATAATGAGCATTATGCCCGTGATTACTTTTAAGTAATCGTACTATGTGGACCGTCAGAGTGCACATGATTTTTTTTTACTACGATAATAATTTCCCCCATGATTTTTACAATGTTAATTTTGTCTCTTCTCATTGCAGTAAATAATTTCTGAAAGCGAATTAATTTGTTCTTTAAACAATAATCAATAAATTTGTAAGCTTTTTTTCAAAAAGAACTCTGCTTCACTTTCATTCAAATTTTTTCCTCAATAACGTTGTTCGATCAAATATTATCCAAAGTTTGAACAGAATTTCATTTTCATCCAATCTTTTTAGTCCGTTTATGACTAAATGAATGAAAACACCAATATTGATTTTGAATAATAGTAACATAACTTAAGATACGCCGCTCAAACGCAGCCCTTCAAAGTTGTACGATTTTTCACTGTTCTAATAAATTAAGAATTTCGCTTTTTCTGCATACTTAAACTAATTGTCGCATATCGCGAATATCAATCGTCTTTTTGACGATTATATAAATTTATACAAGATAATTTATTACTATCTTTATTGTTTTATGGTTTCAATCATAATTGATCAAATCTCTCGTCATGGTCATACTTCTCCAGTCTCACATAGAAATTGTTTCATTCAGACTAACCTGAAGCTGCGTAAGATTGACCGACAGTTCATCGCCTATCTTGCATTCTCCTGTTTCAAGTTTTGCGCTTTCTTTGGCTCTGAGATCCATGAAACGATTGATTATAACGCGAATTTTCTCACCAGCGTTATTAGCTAGCATCAGTGAACCGTGATCAGGATCACCCGGGCAGTGTACCCAAACAGACCATGACGATTTTTCACCATTGAAGAGATAAAAATCATTCGTTGGACAAGCTTCACCTTCGTCCAGAGCAAAGCCAACGTTAAGCATCTTGAAATCGTCAGTGAGAACGAATTCTCGCATACCGAGAACACCGCCAATCTCCTCGTCTGGCACAAATGACACGTGTATCGTTCTTCGTACTCGCTCTTTTTTCAATTTCATACGACGTATTGCCTCGAGATATTGAATCCCAACACATTTCATGTCTTGGCTGCCTCGAGCGTAAATATTACCAGACTCGTCCATGTGAGCGTCGAAAGGTGGATAAGTCCATTTTTCCTACAATAATTATTAAATTCTTATATTTCCATTCACAATTCTTACACTCAACCATTTCCAAGAACATGAAGGTCGAAAGTTCGGCACAATTTAATAGTCCTTGCGCGTAATCGTCAACGCTGTAGCTCCAAGATTCTCCGACCTGGCTTCAAATCCTGATTTAAACTTTTTTTTTTTGTTTTTTGTTAAAGAGTATACAAGATGATATTTTTTATATTTTAGTGATGAATTAAACACACGCGATATTATAAATATTTACGTAGTATAAAAAAACAAAATGTTTCGATCAGGATTTGAACTCGAGTTAAAGAATTTTGAAGCTTACGGTGTTGACCATTACACCACCGAATTGCTTGCACCATATATGTGCGCACCGACCATTAAACTGTGCAGTAACTTTCGATGATCATTGTCTTGGGTTAAATTTCTATGGATAAGCAGAGATACATTTTCGCTTATTTTGACTCCTTTTTAATTCTGCAGAGTTTAATGAGAATCGAGGTATTCGACGGGTACTTGGCGAGCACTTGATGCTGCTATGAGATACTAAATTCATGCAATGAATGAATTTAAACAAAATATGAACAAATTAAAAAAATTGTTTTTTTTTCGTACGAGACGAATGTGACGTGTATTTCATATAATTCTCTGAGCCATAAAATTTAGTGTAACAGTTTTTAGCTCCAAATGAAAAATTACTTGACACTGATTGTTAATTTTCAATTCTGCAAAGTACATGCATTTTTTTTTAATGGATTAATAGAGCCAAAAAATGTTTTATGTCTCTTTTTTTATTCTCAAAATTGCAAAGATTACGCACATATATTTTTTCTCAATTCTTAGTGCAAACAATTTAGTGTGACTGTTTTTTTGTGCTAAGAGAAAAATTTCATGTGCCAGTTATTAGCAGTTGTTCATGTGCCGGTAAATGAAAAAAAAATTATTTCCGACAATCGTTTAGAAAAATCATTTCAATATCGTTGAAAAAAAAAAAAAAAAAAATCTTTACCGCAAAAACTGGTACAACATCCATGTGGCTGTTGAGCATAATCGATGATTCTTTGGGCTCAGTTCCTACCCAGGTAAAAATAACAATGGGTTTGCCCTTGTAGAGCTCATACACCTTAACTGGCAAGTCCAGAGACTTTGCCTGTCTTTTGAGGAACTCGACGCAATCATCTGCAGAAAAAGAAAATAAAAATAAACATCAATTGATAAAAAATGTCTTCATCACTTGGCGTTTTGTTAGCTCGGAAAATTTGCTGAAATAATTCCAAGAACAATTCATGACCTAATTACAGTTTACAATTTTTTTCTCTCACAATTTACTTCTCAACTAGGAGAAAATAACAAGACAATAAAAAGCCTACAAGGGTATTTTTCACTCGCATTGCAAAAAATTTAAAAATGAATTACCCAAATTTTCCGCGTAAAATGAGAAAAATATCGACGCTGTACGAGCTGGTCCGGACCCCACGCATCTTGCCGTTCTCCCGCGTTGCACCGGCGACTATCGGACCGTTCGCGTCCATCGCAATGAAAGTATGATGAAAAACAAATCACCAACACGCAAATAATTTTCCGAGATACGAAATTTCGATTATAAAGACAACAAAAAAAAACTACGCTCAGAAAAGAATCCCAAAGAAATTTTAATCGCATTTTCTAATCGAAAGGAGAAAAAGACGCGCTCTCGTGGGCGTATCCGCGAAGAAAACGCCGAAATGACGGAGAAAAAAAAAAGTGGACAAAAAAAAAAGCAAAGGCAAACACGTCAAGTGTACAAAACTTTTCGTGATAATGTGTGTCATCGTGGTTGGCAAAAAGCAGGTTAAAAGAAATGGAATTAAATAAAATTGTACAAAGTGGTGCGGGGCGGGGCTTGCAATGGCTGAGACAACATAAGATAGCGTCTAAAAGATACGCGAGGTGTCTTCGTCTCTCGCAATGTTTGCTCAATTTTTATCTTAACGCAAATAAAACGCACTTGACACTCATTTAAATTTACGATGAACGATGAATATCTAAACTTTTTATCATATCGTTAAGAAGCAAAAAAAAAATGATCGATCAACTGGTACAATTTATTGAAATTTATTCACAAGCCACAAGTACACGGGAGGGCTGAACTAGAGAGGAAACACGTAATTGAACGAGCCCCTTTTTCAGCGGCGTACGCGATTTATGCACACACGTCGTGTGTGCTCTCTCTCTCTCTTCTCCCGCATCGCATAGACCAGCGCGATACACGCGCATTTAATTTTTGCGATACAAACGATATGCACGATTGACAATTGTTCACATTTATATTCACGAAAAGAGACAATTTTTTTGAGCAATTAAACAATATAAAAACTTACCGTAATTGATGTCTGGCTGTACCGAAGGAATTCGTAAGTACTCGCGAAAATTATCCACAGCTGTTTCGTCCAGCTGTGACGGAGACGGCGAGGACATTGCGGATTATATATCGGGTATATATCGGATTGACCAACGACGTAGTGTTGTGGTGGTGGCAGCCTGCTGACTACTGATTGCGATTGGTACGCGTGCGATGTGGTTATAAAGCCAGTGTTGCCAAGCTGAAATTCTTCGCGCGTTATAGATGGCGCCATAAAAACGTACTAGAATCCAAAATTTTCTGCGATAAAACAAATTGATTAATAGATTATTAATATTGGTCATCGACAATATTGAGACTGCAAAATTTTCAAAAATATCTATCACGTATATCAATTAAAACACGATATCTGGGAAATGATAACGATATAAACGATGAATGCGCGATTGTTCTACCCATATGTTTAGGTATATATAAACATTAAGGTGGAGCGATTTTTATTTTTTTTGTTTTATTCCCAATACCCTTAAAAAAAGCTTCCTTGTAATCTAAAATATATTTTGGTACAAAATGGAGGCAAGGCGACTACATCTTCTATCCTCTCATGACTAGAATGTAAATAAATATTCAGAACAGCTGTGGCAGTCCATACGTGTAGACTTTTTTTAAACATCGCTTAACTAAATTTGCTTCATTAAGTACATACGAAATAATCTTTAGAACATTAAAATCTTGATTGGCACGTCCAGAGTCTTCCAGGATTTTTGTTCATTTTCACATTTTACTGTATACCAACGTTTTATACTACAAGGAAGCTTTTCAGGTGTATTGGAATAAAAGATTTTTTTTTTTTTCAGAGCGCTTCCACCCATCCATACGTTCATAATTCGAATATAATAATATATATGCAGCATCTTATAGGTTTTTGACCTTGTGATTCCGTTACAAATGTTAATAAATTTATTATTCAGGCAATTCACGATATTTGAAATGTGGACATGTTATTATTTTAATGAGCGAGTGAGATTTATTAAACCGCGAAAAACCCAAAAAATTTGAACCAAAATAGAAATTTATGTATTTCAAGGAACTATGTAGTTCCTCGAAAAATATTATGAAAATTACCCATTGCTCTTTTCCAGTGTTTTCTCTCGCCCTTCTCCTTTTTATACTAAATTTATCAACTTTTTTTCACCGATCAACCTTTTATTTCTGCTTTCTCTGATATTTCACCATCTCTCCTTGAATCATTCTGTTCTCTCGCTGCCATGCAATGCCTTTATTTATGGATTTGATTGGATAATAAAATCATTTTTTTTATGAAGCTAATAATAGATTTTCCTCCCAGAGCGAGTGCCTGAAAGGAACAGCATCGATGACACTCTTTATACAGTATATGCAACAACGATAATATTTAATCTTTACCTATAATAATGTAATTTCAATAAACTCCGTATCGCTCGCACTGCCTTGGGGCGAATCTCGATCAACGACATAAAAGATCTTTAATTAATGTAATGCAACAATTTTTTCATACATATGGAATTTCATAAAATTTTATCAAATTCTCGCATCTTTATCAAATCTTGCCAAATTGATTTAAAAATTGATATGAAAAATGTTTGTTCCCGATCCTTCTGATGCAGCAAATTTCGGCGTAATTATTGACAATTTGCAAAAATATGCGACACACGCGCAAAAATTTCAAATAATCGTAAAATTAATAAAAATTGAAAATTTCATCAAATCTGTGATATTCGCGATCGAGACAAACAAGGTACTCAAAAAATCGTAAAAAAAAAGTGAGTTCTTACAGTCAACAACTTGAATACTTACTGATCAAGAAGGTCGCTTATTTACTTGGATGGACGTCCATCTCGTTTATATTTTCATGCAGAACAATTTATGACATTCCAAAACGACAAACAGCTGCAACTTTTGTAATTTTCTCCAGCCTGTGTTGCTGCTCTGTGTGAGAAATATGTAGAAAGTCACCAAACAGTTTTTGCTTTGGAGCAGCTGTTATGGCTGCCAAAGCGAAAGGAGTGAATATTATATCTCAACGCGAATAATTGTGGCAAAATTTGCCCGAATCGAGCCCGCACTCCGCCTACTTTTTCCCAATATCAGAGATACGTTATCGGCAATGAAAACTATCATATTCTCAAATGAGACTTTTGTGATGTTTGGTAACTGCCATGGAGCCAAAGTAATGGCGTTGTAAAGATTTTATGTGAAAAACGATATGAGTTTGAAACCAAAGAAATTAGAAGGCTTCTTGCTGCCGATATTCGTTATTAAGTTAATTGTAGATATTCGCTAGTAAAGGGCCCACTTTGTCAGTATGGAGTTATAATACAAAAATACAAAAATCGACAAAGTGGGCTTTTTACAGGCAGAGAGTCACAATTATCAATGAGAACATAATTTATTCACTGATAAAACCAAAGAAATCAACTTTACGCTGCCGATATTTGTCATTAAGTCAATTGTGGATATTCGCTAGTAAAGGGCCCACTTTGTCAATTGTGGATATTCGCTTGCAAATGGACCACTTTGTCAATTGTCGACATTCGCAAGTAAAGTGCCCAATTTGTCAATTGCGGACATTCGCAAGTAAAGTGCCCACTTTGTTAATTGCAGACATTCGCTAGTAAAGGGCCCACTTTGTCAATATCAAGTTAACCATATCAACGTATTCTAAATTGCCGGATTGTTAAAAAAAAAAACAAAACAAATACAAATAACCTTTTACAAAAATCGACAAAACGAGCGCTGTACAGACAGACAGTCACAATTATCAATGAGAATAGAATTTATTCTCTTTGATAATTGACGTAACAAAGGATATCGGCAGCAAAAAAAAAAAACTAATTTCTTTCTCTGTGACATACGATGTGATTTTGATGAAGCCAATGAAATTAGCTTTTTGTTGCTGATATCTGTTGTTATGTCAATCATCAAAAAGAATAGACTCTGGTTGAGCTTCTCGAAGATTTAAATCGTTTGCTCCGTCGCAATATGTACAATCTTCTTTTTTCTCAGGGACTGGAGGGAAAAATTAGGATCGCATCGGAACGAACCATTATAAACAATAATGGCGGCAGAATGCACAATTACGAATATACATATATATATATATTTTTCTATCGTACGTATACACAACCGGCACGTTTCCTAAGGATCTCCTAACCACGAGATTTTTCCCACCAAAGGGGAAAAAAAATCAAGCAATTTTGAATCTCGTACGAGTAAATTCGTAAATTTTCTTACGGCTCAATAACTTTTAAGCCTATTTTGCATGAAAAATCACAGGAATTCCATTTTCCAGCTCTCATTTCTCTGTTGATTTTTTCTCCTCACTATATATATATATGCATTCTTTGCAACATTTGTAAAATATGTAATTTATAAATATTCGTAGAAATATTTTTATGCGCAGTTGCGTTTATCCACGTGCACGGTATTGAATTCGGCAAGGCCTTAATGAATTTGATTCAAGATTTTGTTTTCTCAGTTTTTTGGTAGATTTTTTACTCGATCGAAAATCACACTTTTCTCGATAAGGCAGTTTTTTTTTTTTTTTTTAGGCAAAGTTTTCTTCTAAGTCCATTTTTTCAGTATTGTCATCGATTTTCTTTTGAAACTCATTCTTTTCTGCAGTATTTGCATTACTGAATACAATATCCTATGCGTGAATATTGCGCATAAATCATTTTTTTTCAACAACAATTATATATCTATATTTAAAACTTTTTTTTATCTTCTGCGTAAACGTTATAGAATTATTTATAGTGAGTCAACGTTTAAGCTCGTTTGTACTCACTGTATTGCCACCATATGCTGAGCTTAAAAAATTGCGTTGACGCGTTTTTTTTGTCTCTCGTTCTTAACTCGATTGTAATCGATATTTTGGTTTTCGTTCTCTTAATCGTTTTATAAAACTTTCTGCATATTCGCCTATATTGCACAATTAACAATGTAAAATTTGATGATTACATTAGCTTTTCTCTTTTTGCTTTTGTTTTTGTTTTCTAAACATTCGCAACTGCCGGTATGAGTTTCGTGTAGATCTCAACACCTCGAAGAAAAATGTCCTTGTTCAGGTACTCATCGTGATCGTGAAGTAATATTTTTGTGTTGTTCATCGGCGAGAAGCCAATTGCTGGAATGCCAACCTGTGTAAAAATGAATAATTAACAATTTAATTCTCAATAAAATTTTATTATTTTTGTTTTTTTCGAAATTAATTAATTATATGGAGGATTCAAATCTTACCGATCTTACGTAGCGACTATCGGTTCCTCCGGTAAAAATTCCAATATCCAGAGTAATCCCGATTTTGTCGCAGGTTGCTTTAAATGCCATCCAGTAAGGATTAGTCGAGTCGAGCTTGGTCAATTCAATTTTAGGATTTTTTTGTTCGAAAGTTATGTGAACACCCTCGCCAGCTTCCTTGCACCATCCTTTAATCATTTTTTCAAATTCGTCGTGATCAACGGTTTGCGGTAGTCTCAGGTCAAAAACTGCGACCAATTTTTCAGGAATGACGTTTGTCTGCACACCACCCTGCAAAGAGAAAAAATTAATGCATCACGTAACCTTTCAATCCTGTGCAAGAGAAGAAAAAAAATTTACAAAATATAAAAAATTGACCCGATACATGAATGTACCGCTCGGGATTTCGGATGAATCGGAATGTAGACTCCACAATATGCGACAACTTATCTCTATTAATACTATGCCAATTCTTTGAATCTCACTCGACTGCCAATTTATAAATCACATATTTATCATTGCAAAAAAAAAAAGAAAGTTTCTAAAGAGTTATATTCGAATTATCTCGCGTGTGCTTTTCGTATAAAATATTCATCGTGATATAAACATAAAAAAGAAAAAAAAAATTAATCTCGAAAGTTTTCCCACATACTCACCATCCATTATCCTGATGGGACAGACATGTTTTCAAAAAATTTGAGATTTATGAAACTGTTCATTAAAATGGCGATTGTTTACGGGTATGAGTAGTTTGTTGGATTATGCAAATGATATAAACGAGGTTTGACCATTTTCTACTTTTCTACCAAGTATTATGCGGATAAATACTAAATTAATCTTTTCACGTGGAATGTTTAGAATTCACAAAAAAAAATTTTTTACTGGGATAATTTTTTTCCACTTTTCTAATAAATTAAGAAGTCCCATTTTTTTTCTGTATGTTCAATAATTATCGCAAAAAAGGGGGTTTTGAGATCTTTATGATAATTGTATGAATTTATAGAGAAAAATGTATTATTATTTTTTTCTCATAGTTTTGAATCATAATTGGTCAAACCTCTCGTCATGGTCACACTTCTCCAGTCGGACATATAAATTATTTCATCAAGACTAACCTGAAGCTGCGTAAGATTGACCGATAATACATCGCCGAGCTTGTAATCTCCTGTTTCAAGTTTCGCGCACTCTTTGGCTCTGAGATCCATGAAACGATCGATTATAACGC
Organism: Dyspetes luteomarginatus; assembly: GCA_963669185.1. Classification (NCBI taxonomy): domain Eukaryota; kingdom Metazoa; phylum Arthropoda; class Insecta; order Hymenoptera; family Ichneumonidae; genus Dyspetes; species Dyspetes luteomarginatus. The sequence continues at coordinate 22,207,580 of OY769903.1, read as the reverse complement.
GCATTTTCTCACCAGCGTTATTAGTCAGCATTAATGAACCGTGGCCAGGATTACCCGGGCAGTGCACCCAAACGTGCCATAGCGATCTTTCACCATTGAAGAGGTAAAAATCGTTTGTTGGACAAGCTATACCCTCGTCCAGAGCAAAGCCAACGTTAAGCCTCTTGAAATCGTCAGTGTGAACGAATTCTCGTATACCGAGAACACCGCCAATCTCCTCGTCTGGCACAAACGACACGTGTATCGTTCTTCGTACTCGCTCTTTTTTCAATTTCATACGACGTATTGCCTCGAGATATTGAATCCCAACACATTTCATGTCTTGGCTGCCTCGAGCGTAAATATTACCAGACTCGTCCATGTGAGCGTCGAAAGGCGGATAAGTCCATTTTTCCTGCAATAATTATTCAATCCTTATGTTTTCATTCACAATTATTACAGCTGTAAAACCTAGTAAAATTATTTATTTAAACAATTGTCTAGCATTTCAAAATTTAATGAGTGCTTCGTTTTTTTAATTTCAAAGATACGAAAAATTGAGTGCGAGTCTTTTTTACTCTAAGAGACAAATTAAAAGTGCCTATTTAATTCTCTAATCGGTACAATTTATTGCAACTGTCTTTAACTCCAAGAATGACAAAATTGTAATCCCAAAACGATCTTTTTTTTAAATAAAATATTTCATGTGCCTATTATTTTTATTTTTTACTTTTAAAAACGACAATAATCGTTGAAAAAAAAAAAAAAAAAAGCTTACCGTGAAAACTGGCACAACGTCCATGTGGCTATTGAGCATAATCGATGGTTCTTTGGGCTCAGTTCCTACCCAGGTGAGAATAACGATGGGTTTGCCCTTGTAATGCTCGTACACTTTGATTGGCAAGTCCAGAGACTTTGCCTGTCTTTTGAGGAACTCGACGCAATCATCTGCAGAGGCAAAAAAAAAATAAACACCAATTGATAAAAAATTTGTTCATCACTTGACGTTTCGTTAGCTCGGAAAATTACTGAAATAATGCCAAAAATAATTCATGACCTAATTACAGTTTACAATTTTTCTCTCACAATTTTCTTCGCAACTAGGAGAAAATAATAAGCCCTACGAAAATATTTTTCACGCGCATTAAAATATGAAAAATATATTTTGCCTATCTCCGCGTTGCACCGGCTACCGGCGATTGTCCAAGCATCTCTCGCTATTGCAGCGCGATAACAAAGAATTCGCCAACAGTTCAATAATTCCCTGTGATACGAAATTTCAATTATAACAACAACAAAAAATGGACTCAGGAAAAATCTATCAATCACTATTATTTTCTGAAAAGAGGGATGATGCCCACTCGCAGGGTCCATCCACGAAAAACTCCAAAATTAGGAAAAAAAAAACAAACAAAAAATGTCGACAAGATAAGATTCGTTGATTACGTGACTCTTCGTGATAACGTATCATCGTAATAATAGTAGCATCATAAATGTAAAAGTGAATATAAATTTCTTCAAAATTTTAAGGGGCTTGCAATGATTAAGTAACATAAAATAGCGTCTCAGCGTTGCGAGATGAGTATTAAAAAATTAGAATTTTTATCATAAAGCAAATATAATTTACTCGTAAATTATTTATAAATTGACGATGAATAAATACACTTTATGATATCGTTAAAAATGATCGCTAAAGTGCGACCCAATTTGTAAGAATTTATTCACGAGTCACGAGTACATCGGAGAGTTTAACGAGAGAGGAAATGTGTAATTGAGCAGCCCTCTTTTTGAGCGGCGTACACGTATTATCATGCAGTTAAATAACGTCGTTTGCTCTCCCTCTCCCCCTCATACGGAGATACACTAGCGCGTGACAAACGCACGCGCCTACTCTTTACAATGCAATCGATGCACGATAGGAAATTTTTCCCATTAAATAAGAGAGAGAAAAGTTTTTTAGACATGAAACGAGGGCAAAACTTACCATAATTGATGTCTGGTTGTACCGAAGGAATTCGTAGATACTCGCGAAAATTTTCCACAGCTGTTTCGTCCAGTTGTGTTTGAGACGGCGAGGACATTGTAGGTTATGTTGTGTTGACGATTCCGGTAAAGTTGTAGCGGCAGCCTGCTGATCGCTGTCACTCTCGTGACGTGTCTCACAGCGCGGTTAAAGCTCGTCTGCCCCATGACCACAAGCGAGCGCCACTCGGTGTCGCTTCAACTACCCCCACTCTGCGGCTCTCGATCGTCGTGTGCTTTCCATACGAAAGGCGTGACATCAAATTATCCCCAAGATACGAATAAACAATGAGAAAAATTATCCATTTGTGAGCTTTTCTCAATCGAACAAATTCACCAAATTTATCGAAATTTACTACAATTTATTGATAATAACGAAAATATAAAATTAAAAATGCTCATTCATGAAGATTCCCAATGTTGGCTAAACAAAAAAAAGTGTACATTTTTTCAAATTATTTTTCTCAATGACAACTTTCTTTAGTCAGAATAAAATGAGTTCTTCAAGTATAGTTATGCCCTCATTTCTCGATAAAAATAAATTGGAATATGAGATAATTGAGGTAAATTTTCTCTGTACGTGCTGTGACATTATCGTGATGAGAGGCTTTGCAGAAACGATTATTGCAGAGAGAAGCAAACGCTGATAAGAGAGAACAGCAGTGAAGAGGATATCGTTGTGCTTTATTCATTAAGCGTGGGTTCTCGGTGGTCTGCAAAATGATAAAATTTTCCACTGCACAACCACTTCACGACGCACATCCAGTTTTGCTCGTGTTTGACAATTTGGAATGGCGTCTCTCTCATTTCCCCTCTATATATATCATTTCTGAATTAATATCACATGATAACGATCATGATACTTACGTGTATAATATGATTGTGAGAGACTCAAAATGTTTTCCAAATTACACGGAGTTCTTATCTTTACGCAAATATGCAGACAGCTTATTTTTTGATGGCAACATAAAATAATCCATGAGATAAGAGGACCCCACCCCATTAAATCCACATGCCATTTATTTATTTAGTGAGAGAAAAAAGTGAGGGATAAAAGTGATGATAGATAGGAGGAAATTCTATATAGACAACAGCAACGAATTCGGATGCCTCTGAATTCGTTGACAATAACAGACATGAGATAAAAAATGTATGATGGAATTTTCAATTTGTCTCGACCACCACTTCGCCATGCACACTCGGTATAATTTTTATACCAACGAAGATATAGATGTTTTGCTTATACGCACAATAACAAGAGAGAGAGAGAGAGACCGAGAGATAGCGATGTGTAGCGTTGAATCGAATACGCCATAAATCGCGATGTAATATTTTCTTTTTAATTCGTAAAATGTATTCCGATTTATTAAAGTTCATATATATATATATATGAGCTCTTTACACGTTATTTCTCGTAATATTATCGTATATATCATAATAACGCTTGATATCGAAGAACTCGTTTACATATTTATTAATTAGTAGTACGAATTATATTATTATACAATATAACACATATGTAAGTGTGGTGTAAGATTTTTTTTTTCTTCTCTCATTCTATATATCTAGGCACGTACATTTATAGAACAGCAAATTGCAAATAAAAAATTATGTGATCTGGTGCTACTTTAATAAAGTTTGGATAATATATGTATAATATTTATAAGATATATATATATATATATATATATATATATATATATATATATACATACACACATATATATATATATATATATATTTAGATTTATTTATGCAATTATTTATTTATTTATTTATTTATTTATATATATATATATATATATATATATCTTAATAATGGTAGCTATGGTCTGTCTTATTTACAACATCGAATCGTTTATTTATACGGGTATCATTATGTTATGTTATGTATTTGTTATGATAAAGCTATTTCATCCCCCCCCCCTCCTCCTGTTTCTCTCTCACGTCACTCTATTAAATGTCATTAGAGATTTTGCAGCAGGACTAATTAACGACAAATTGTACAACAGATCATATAACTTGAGACATGAGCGAAAAGCAATGTCGCACCATCGTTCTTTTTGCCAAATACTTGATAGGTAATTCATTTTTTTCTTTTTTTAATCGTTACACTTTTTTTTTTCTCTCGACCGGTATAAACATTGTTTAATTTTCGTTCCCCTTCGTATCTACACAAAACGTATTTACAAGAGTTTACAAACTCTTAGCGCCGTTCTGAAAAGAAGAAAAAAAAAAAAAAAAGAAACAATCGCACGAACGTTAGTTAGACAATTATAGTATATTTTCCTCGGTGGGACAAACGCGAAGTTATAAAGATTGTGAAAAAAGAAAATAATTTGCGTCCAAAATCGGCCATACCAGAAGATTCTCTAAAAAGTCTCATTTTTTTTTTTAACTCGCTTTTGTTTTTTTAACTCAATCTTGTGTTATTGAAATTAAATGTGCATTTGTTTTTTTTTTTTTCGTTTACTTAGCTATAGCTCGTATATATCGTCGGAAATGAGACAAATTATCTCGAGTCACCTGGGTTATTGCAGACATGAGACTTTCGCGTGATATTTTCAATCTCAGAGACTTTTTTTTATCGTCTTCAAAATATTGCAGAATTGTTTTCGCATAAATTCAACAGAGATGCTCCAATAAATTGTAAGACTTAATATTAGCTCTGAATAAAACAAATAATTATCCCTCGTTGTAAGGATATTTCATAATCATGAAGCATGAAAAAGAAAAAAAAATTGAAGAAACATTCAGTAATTAATATCGGAATAATTATTTACATCAAAGTTACGGATTAATATGCTTGTGTAACATTTATCAAACGTTATCCATTTTTTTTTACCAAATTTCGTTTCGATAATTTGCATCATTAAATAACTTAACGCCGTAGTACATCGATGGGCTCTTTTAACAGGCACTCGAAGATACTTTGCCATTCATAACTCAATCTTTATCTCCGTTATATTTTCACGTTTGATATTGACGCAATATGTTTTTTTTCTGTGTTTGTATATATATATATATATATTAAATGTATTTATCTGCATCTGTATTTGTTTTTTGCCCATCAATTCGATACAATATTTCGAAACGATCAGATACGAACAATGAGCGTCGGAATAAATTTGAAATATTCTATATATATATATTCAATCTGTTGATATCCTGCATCGATGTATATTACTCGATTAATCTGCTGATTGGATGTTCAACATTTCTTTATCTTTTCTTTACAGAAGTTTAAATGACGACAACAATGGAATGAAATCGACAGAGTTCGATTTCTCCTCTTTTCTTTCCGTTTTTTTTTTCTTTTTTTTTGCTTCAATTATTTTTTTGTTTAGTACCAGCGAATAATGCACAACGCTATAGCCGTTGCTCGTACACAATCGATGCTATTTATTTTTTCTCCCCGCAGCTCAAAAATGGTGACCAGTGAATTTGATTATTTCTAAGTTTATCGTACAGCAAGCTAATGTTAACTTTAATCTACTAGTTTTCACTTTTTTTTTAATTCAATTTTTCCGTTTGATTTTGCGATATAAAAAAAAAGATCACGCGAAATCTCACCTGACGATTTTATTACTCGAAAGAATTTATGTTAAGATGAAAAAGAGACACTTTCGACGACAAATCGACGAGACGAGCTCGCGCTCGTTCGAATAAACTTGGCATTGAAATTTTTTCGTGTCTCGACGATTCGTAATGTTCAACAATTAGTAGTAGATTCGTGGTTTTGCTTTTCTTTTTTCGTCTTCAGATAAATTTATAACAGTAACTAATTTAATTATTTACACATTTACATTATTTTTTTTTCTTCTTCTTCTTTCTCTTCTTCTTCGTCTTCTCTCTATTATCCTAAGAAGCTTCGCGCACTATTTTCAAACTATCGATCTACTTAATACAACCATTATGCACTGGATGACATAGCTCGTATGTCTAGCATCTCGTGACGCTTATCATTAACATTAATGTGTCTGTGTGATGATGATGATGATGATGATGATAATGAGAGTGTCTAGTTTTAGATCAATTTTTTCCGGGTTTAAAGACCATCTTTTTTTATGAAATTTGAAATTGTTCAAGAGATAATGTTACAATTGGACATTCTGAGAATGAAAAACCGCTTAATTTTGTGGGACTAAGGGAGAGAGAGAGAGAGAAAGGGAGGAGCGCGATATTGAGTCAAGGGAAAATTTTTCTGCGTGCTCGTTTAAATCTGCCGAAATCATGTCTACATTCATATCTTCTTGATTATCGCAGTTTGCTTTTTTTTTTTTTTTTAATCATTTTGTTTTCTTCTTTTCTTAATTTATTTTCTCGTTCCTAAATCGAGTTTTGTACTTGCACGAATGTTAAGTTACTCATTCTACGTACGAATCCCTAACACAAGGTTCCGAGACAATTTTATGTTTTTGCATCACTAATTCTTTTTTTTTTTTTGTAACTTTTCCGTTGTTCAAAAATCCCCAAGTTCAATGCACGGTTCAAAATATCGTTGGCACGTCTTGCCCCCATCCGACCATTACGAAAAAAATAATAATAATATCAAGTCCAAGCTCCCTTTTGTAAGAAAAAAAACAATAATGATAAAATAAATTACACAAAGTGAAGCGAAGAAACGTCAATTTCGTCATTGATTTTTTTTCGTATCGTACAAAGCGCGTAGAAATTATTTGTGTTGCGTTATAAATTTGCAGTGTTGCATAAATTAGATACTCGTTGAAGTGACAAGACGTAAAGGATAAAAAAAAAAAAAATGAACGAATGAAACGCGAGCAAAATAATGCTCAGTCTATGACAGTCGATCCGGTCAAAAATTCGTACAAAAATCGTGTCAGCCAAATTTGCGAAATACTTTGTACACGTGTTTTTAATTTGATACGCGATAGTATTTTCGGTCTTTGGATATCGACGATCAAAGATCCCAATAATGTCGATCGAATCCACCGATCTCTAATACCATATACTATATTTATTTATTTATATATATATCGCCGCAAATTCTGCAGCATGCTCAAAATACCTAGCACTCGATTGTATATTCAATGGAAACCCAAAGAATGAAAATTCAACATGTACCATTTATTATTAACTAATCATCGGGCATTTTACAATGAAATATTATATATATATATATATATATATATATATATATATATATATATATATATATATATATTTATAGAGAATTCTTGAGCACACCTCGCTGCTTATGTTCGTTTTCTTTTTTATTTTACTCATCTGTCGTTAACTGCTTTTTCCTCTCTATTTTTTTGTTTCTTCTTTCGTTTTGAGCGAATGCAATCGCAGTGTTTCACTTTTTAACCTCAATATCTCTCGAATAATTCTACACGTAATATCCAATCTACACTAAACTACCGTTTAAATATAATAATTTGATGGTATATTATCGCAATATATGCAAGGGGGGGAATTAATATTTACACTTAGAATGACATACCAGGTCAAGCGGTACGACGCTAAACGGCGTACACGATCAATTAATTATGTAACGATAAAAGTGGGTCAGTTTTTTTTCCTTTCATCTGTTAGTTCTTAACCGAATTTGCAAAAAAAAATGAGCGGGTTAAGATTCTGCCTTCGTAATTCCTTTTATCCGTGAATTGGAAACAAAAAAAAAACATCGGACTAATGCTAAAGTTTTAATACACGAGGGACGAGAGTTTTGCAAGACTTAAGCTTTGGGGTTGGCAGGGAACGAAATAATGGCCGAGGGAAAGGGCACTGTAATTCTTGCGTTAGAAAAAAAAAAAAAAACCAAAAAAAAAATCAAAGTCACGCTACAAATTTCGATCCACCCTGATGAATCACTGACTACCCCTCTAAAATAGGCTCCATAATGCAAAGTTTCAAATGCGTATTCTCAATTTCCCTATTAAAATAAGAGAAACAAATTAAAAGGTTACGAAACTCAACTAAAAACTTTAGGCCGCACAGAGAGAAAAATAAAAATTACCGAACAAACATTCTGGCTATAAAGTTATGTGAACGTTTGAGAACACATTTCATATTCAAGCTCTATCGTCGATTCTTTCACTCTGTTCTTGTTGTCCTTTATTTTCTCGTCGGGAAATTGACTTTTCATGCGTTCGTTCCGTCAATCACAAGTTCGTTCTAATGAGAGAAAGTTCTCAAGACGCGAGAGAATCGTTGCTTTTTATTCTTTCATTTTTTTTTTCTTTCGTTTCATCCCACGTGTGATTTAAAAACTTTGCAGCATTACTACCTTCGATGATAGTTACGTCCGTGGCGCAGGATGACTGAAGAATGTTTTCGTCATTTGTTGGCTTGGAACGTTGAAGATTTGCGAACCCGAGGGTGATGTCGTTGGTGGACAGCCACGTGGTGGGGGAACCGGTGGTGGTGGTGGCGGTGGCGGAGGCGGAAGTGACAACGATACGGCCGTCGTCGTCGCCGCGATTGTCGGAGTCGGTGGAAATTGGGGCGGATATGGATTTGATCCAGGTGGTGCTTGAGGCACCAAAAATTGTGGCTGAGGTGTTAACGGCATTGCAACTGTTGGAGGCAGCACGGAAACTGTCGTGGAAGGATACATTGGTGGCGCTAGTATCGCCGGTATCACAAATGTCTGATAGGGGATGGGACAAGCTTTTCCCTGAAACTGGGGATAATTAATCGGTGCTGAGCCCGGTGGAGGTATGTAAGGCTGCGGTGGCAATTGCGACGGGGGATAAGAAATCGTTGCACCGGGAATCAACGGTTGCGAAGGTAAACCGGCACATCGAGCTTTTAGAATCGCCTCCGCCGTCAAACCTGAATAAAATTACCATTGAACGATATTATTATAAGGACACATTTAATGATTAATATATATATTTTTTTTGTCAATTTGTCACGTGATCAGTGTATAACTACTGAGATTTTAAATGCTCACTACTTCAGGCACAATATGGACGTTTCGATAAATTTATCTATTGTACCAGCAAAGAAAATACACTTTGAGGTCACTATCACAAATTTTCGCTTGCAATGATCGCTTATCGATAAAAAAAAAATCATTTACTGATAAACTTGCCAACTGTTGGACGGATGGGACTTGTTGATAAATAAAACAAATGGCTAGCAGTGTGGAATTTTTTTTAACAGGGCATCTAATTTTGATGGTGAAGTTATTTTTTAAACTGTGCTTTTGGTTTGTCAGATTTTTCGAATTGGCTCTTCTTATATTCGCACGATTAATTTTGCTAGATAACAATGAATTTAGTATCCAGTTATAAAATTATCAAGATTACGCTAAAATATAAATAACATATTTGTAGGAAACTCAATTTACCAGTCCTCAAAATTTTCGGATTTAATTCGTAAGTCATGTTTTTTTGTTGTTGTAGTTATTCACTGATATATTTATGGTAAATTGTTTTTTTTTTTAATGCATCGATCTCGTGCTTTTTTCGCTTACCTTGCTTTCGTGCTCGTTCTTCCTCGTCGTCACTGAGAAATAGGCCAAACTCGCGTTTTAATCTCTCGGTGAGATTTTCACGTTGTCGCTCGACGAGCGTTGGCGCCGCTGACCAACCAATTGTTCCCTCCTCACCACCTGCGGGTACACTGATTCCTTAGCCTTTCACACCAGCCTCTTTTTTAAGCGTGACCGCGAACAACATTTTACAACGACAAAAAATTCCGAAATCTTTCAGCAATTGCGATTTTCGGCATTATCATAAAATTAGCTTTTACCTTTGCGCTCGTCACCCTCGTTATTCACAAAAAGCGGAAGTGTCGTCAGACCAGGAATATCGAGAGAAACTTTTGAGCTCTCCTCGTCAGAACTCAACGAGGATGTTCCGCTACTCGCGCTATCCGATCTTCCTCGTGCCGCGCCTTTTTCCGACGAAGATGGATCGTTCGATGGCTCAGGCTCGGGCGGTGTGCCCGTTGATTGTTGCTTCCGTTTTCTGTACTCTGATATCGAGAGCTAAGATAAAAAAGAAAAAAAAATGAATGAAGACGTTTGATTTTCAATTAATTCAATTTAAACGATCAAGTACAACACACACGTAAAAAATACTGTGCATCATGCATCGATTTTTTATTTTTATTACATTTTTACCTTTTTTTTTTACACTTCTGGTATTTAATTTTTCACCATTCTCAAAAAAATATTTTTCACAAATTATCATTGAGGCAAGCCAAAGAGCAAAAATGTGTAATTTTTGTGATTTTTATATCGAACAATGTTTAAATATTGGGAAATAAAAAGCTGTCGCATTTATTGTCAATGCCAAAGAAGCTTTTCATAAAAATTGTATTTATTTTCACGGTGAACCAAATTTTACAAGAATGCGTGAAAATGCTTTTTAAAATATGTACACAAATTTCATGCAAAAAAAAAATCATCACATTCGCAAGTTCTGCAATCTGTTAAAAAGAAATCGAACTTGGTTGAAAAAGAAGAATTTTTTTTTTCGCGTACATGAAGATCGTGCACGAAAATGACCGGGAACATGTCCTTGGTAAAGTATCACAGTGAGCTTAAAATTGCTAAATGAGAGAAAAAAAAAGCAGTCCACCCTAGGCAGGCCTCTACCACATTCCTACCGTTCTAACCTTGCGCTTGATTGGCGGTGGAGCTTCCTTCTTGAAATTCGAAGACGTTGGCGTGTCTTTCGGTGTTGCGGTTCTTGGATCTTTGAGTCTTCGAACTTCCGGTGGTGTTATCTCGCCATCTTTAACGGTTGAATCTTCAACGGGTTTATTATTCGTCATTGTGAGTTCGGAGGTATCGTTAATAACACGCTCTGATGGAATTTCATCGAGACTCTCGCATACGGATGATGGGTTAATGCTCTCTTTTAGATCGGTTGTATTTGTCAATTTTGGCGTTGTGTCGTCATATATCTTTGCCTCGAGTAATTCTCTCAGTGCCGTTGACAAAATATTCTTATCCTCGCCATTTTCTGATATCTCGCTTGATTCAAGATCAATTGTCGATTCAATAATCGAAGCCTCAACGAGCTCTAATTGTTTCTTCGACATTCCCGTTGATTCGGGCTTTTTTCTTATACGCTCGCTCAACGGTGGAATGGATTGAAAAATTTTCGGATCTTCGACAACATTCTCAACGTCCATGCTTGACGAGACCGAGTCATATATCGATTGCATCGTTGATTCTTCGGACAAGACGATTGATACATTTTGATTTGCTTCCGGTTTTATTGTTTCGTTATTTATCGTAGATTTTGTGGATGTCGAATCGATCACATTTTCCGTAGCTTCGCTCGTATCTCTTTTAGTATCGAATTCTTTAAAAACACGTTTCTCCTCGTTATTCTCATAAAAATGGGAAAATTTCGTCGTTGGCTCGTTATCATCCTCGATATCACGATCGGGCTCAGATTCGGAATCCTCCTTGGAACTCTCCATGAGACCCTCGATACCATCCATGCTCTTGTCACGTTCTCCAATTGTGTCGATCTTTTCCTTATAATCGTTACCATCATCACCGGTGATTTTTTTCATTTGTGCCTCAACATCAAACTCATCGATCGATGCATTATCGTCCAAAGGAATTTCCGAACATCTCGCGTAACTCGTTGATTCTCTTCTATCGTCGTCCGATCTCTCATTATCACTCGCTATGCTGACAATTTCTGCGATACTTCCGCCAAACTCGAGTCTCATCTCGGCAACGCGCTGTTTGAGCTCCGTGTCCGATTCCATTGCTGCTATTGGCGAGCTTAAATCCTCCATTTCCGTGTCAGGCTCATTTTGATCGACAATCTCAACGGTTCCTTTTTCAATTTCCGGTGAGCGTGGCTCTACCTTCAATAATGGTTTTCGCTTGACACTCGTGGCAAATGAATTTTCAATTTTAACGTCGTCAACCTCATGCTCACGTTTAAGAGACAATCTACCCTCGTTTTGGACGATAATCGCTGATTTAATCTCGTTCTGTTCGGAAATTTCTATTGGCTCAACTTTCAACGAATCTTTCGTATCGGTATTGATCGTTTCAGTCTCTATTTTCAATGTTGTTACTTTCGTATCCAATATTTCTTCCTCAATCTCATTTTTCACGACCAACGACTCGACGACAGTATTTATTCCCAATTTTTCCTTATTCTCGAAACAATCAATTTTTTCACATTCTGAATTTATCTCCTCCTTGATGACTTCGGACTCTTCATCAACTCGTGCTTTTCCTTCTGTCGAAATAGGCGAATTAGGCTGCTCGGTAAAATCATGCTCGTTGTGCGAAATTATCGAATTTGCATTCGTCGAATCGGGAATGAGAAGGGTCGGTGTTGTTGGAGGAGTATAATTATCCGATGACAAGCTTTCCCTCGCAATTCTACGTTTTTTCGGTGGTGCAGCGACGATCTCATTGGGTGGACTTTCTGGTCGGCTATTTGGTGAATCGCATTCTTCCGATATTGCCTGACGTAACCAACGCTTTTTCGCCGATCCCGAAGAAACTGGACAACCAGAATTAACATTTGTCGTTTGTTTCCGTTGGGGTGGAGAGTCGATAATACCGGAAACGGAATTTGCCGCTTGAACGAGCGTTGCGAGACCTTTGGCTGCATAGCTCTGGGTCAAAAATTCCGGGGATGGATCATTCGGTGACAAAAAATCCGTTGGCCTCGTTACGCAAGAATTACCAATCAATGCAGATTGTCCAATCGTCGGTGGTGACGGGACACGCGTTATTTGTGAATTAATCATCGGTGGATCTGGCGATTCTTTGAGCCATTCGTTCATCAGTACTTTTTTGGTTTTTGGAAATTTGAATCCTGGCGCGAGAGGACCAACAGCAGCTGCGACAAGAAGACATGCCGATGACAATGGAGTTGACGGAGTTGAGCTCTGTGAACTGCTGCTCGCACCACTGTCGCACGTTGGACTTTTATTGGGTGCTGATACTTGCTGTAATGGCGGTGAACTTGGTCCAGGAATCGATGAGGAATTTGCCAATGCGAGCAAAAGACCAGCAGCTGTTGGTATTACTTGATTAGTTTCACGTGAAATTCTCAATTCTTCATCATTCTTCGAGGGTGTGTGCAAAAGATTTGGCGAGTACAAGGATCTATCACGAATTGGCAAGGACATTTGACTTGACGATGGTGGCGATTGCATCGAGATACTTTCTTCCCCGGATGATAAATCAGAATCTGCCGAATTCAAGCGCGTTCTTCGTGAGCTATTTTGCGAGTGTGAACTACTCGTCGTTCTCGCTCGCCCCTTTCGTCTTTTACGACGTATCGGTCTCTCGATATTATGTTGCTTTGATTTTACAGCATGATGAGGAATACTCTCACGATCGTCATTATCACTATGAGCACCGCCAGACTCTTTACGTTGTGCATTTCTCGCTTGAACTTCTTGCTTTCTCTGCTCAGCTTTTTCCAATCTCTCGAATGCCTTCATTATCGCCTCCATTTTACGTTCTTCGCGAGTCATTTTTTTCTTATCCTTTTTGGATTCTTGAGGAGGTTGCGAAGGCGTGACGACCGCTGGTGGTGTGACTTGTGGCAGTGGCTGGGAAGGTTGTTGTTGCTGCTGCTGCTGCTGCTGCTGTTGTTGTTGTTGTTGTTGCTGTTGCTGTTGCTGCTGCTGCTGCTGTTGAGGAGGAAGATCAGGAGGGGGAGAAGGAGGAGCAGGAGTCTGCAGAGTTTGTGGGAGTGTTTGGAGCGGTGAGGCTTGTCGTTGTGGAGCTGGGGATGTTTCTTCCTTGGTTATTGGACGAGTTACAGTTGCCGTTACAGTCGATGGTGCAATTGTCACGATCGTTGCAGTTGCAGTTGTCATTCCTGCTGTTGCTTTTCGAGGTTGAACAGTCGGGGCTGGCGTCGGTGCAGAAATTGGCGCAGCTTGTTGGCTCAAACTCGTGCTCGAAAGGGCCGAGAGTGAATCGCTGTCCTCGCAAACGGTATTTCTACGACCTCGTCGTCGTCTCTCACGGCCATCAGCATTTTCCGCTAATGCTCCGTTGCTTCCACGTCGAGAGGTCAATTGTTGTCCTAACGTTGCGATTTGACAAGCGCGTGGATTGTTGCAGGCACAAATGAGTGGCACGAGAGTCGCTGCTGCTCCTGCTGCTGCAGCGGCAGACGATGCGTTTGAATTTGGCGAAAGCATCAAATCGTGCTGCTCGTGACGAATCGTTATCTCAGCATTTTTCTCAATCGCCGTACTCGTCACGATGTAAAGATGTAAAGTGCCCTTCTCGATGCAATGCTTTATCTCAGCATTTGGCTTGCAACTTCGACGAACAAAACGAGCATCATTGCCGTATGTTCGAGTATCGACACATACCTCGGTACCGTCACGGGGCAAACGGTAAAAAAATACAAAAGGTCCGGGTCGCTGGGCGTGCTGTCGACCCGCCGGATGAGACGGCCTGTGTTGTGTACTGAGCATGTATTTACCACGTAATTCGACCACCGGTGTGTTTGGCTGTAGGAACATCGTCGCAACCAGGAACTGTCAGACAAAAAAGAACAAAACAAAAAATCCAACTTTAAAAAAGACGTTTGGACAATTTTTTTCACCAAAGGGGCTACCAATAGTGCAGAAAATTTAATGTACAATTTTAATTATAATTCTAGCACCATGTTAAAGACATGAAAAAAAATATTATTTCATAATACGACTATCATTAACATCAGCCGTACGTTAAGATATATATAATATATGTTATATCCTCAATGAGATTCTCATAGTCGAAGAATGTAAACAAAATACTCGTTGGAAAAATTCAGCAATATTTCAAATAGCGTTTTGTTAAAAAAAACGTGCACAGCTATCACGATCTAACTAAAAAAAATTGACTGATTTTATTTTTGACTGCTTTAACATACGGTTAATATTATCATTTGTTTTATAAGTTGGCTAAGATAATACGTTAATGGCCGATTTTTTCACCACTGGATAAAATTTATTTGTCAGATATCCGATAACAAAAGGATAGGTTATTCAGCACATAACTGTATCTACCAGATAAATCCTGATGAAGAAATCGTGCATAAGAGAGACAAAAAAATATCCTATCCAAAATTAGATTTTGATAATAAAATCCTCTAGAAAAAAAATAGTAATTGCAAAACAAAACAAAATTTAACAACTCACCCTGAGATTGTTGCTGTGAACGTTGAGCCTACATTTTCCAGTTGCCACAACGTTCATATTTCCCTGTCTCAGATCGCTGTGCGTTCCGTTTACTTTGATACTCGATATTCTAGCTCTTAGCTCGGGGCTGTAATGATTTGTCACGGCTTCCTCGTATCTCTCGATCCACTGTCTCAACGGCGCCATATTTGAGCCCCATGAATCCTGAGTATCATCTTCGCGATCATCAAGGCTCATTCGTCTTTTGGCTTTTCGCTTGCCCGGACCGCGTTTTGCAGTCTCTTTCTTCCGGACGGCACTTGTTTGTCGAGGATTTTGCTCACGCCTCTGTCTCTTTGCGACGTTGTTATTGTTGTTGTTGTTATTATTGTTGTTTAAACGACGGACTTGGGCCGGCGGATCGGATTTTCGTCGTGCAACTTGTTGTTGTTGCTGTGGTTGTTGTTGCAGCTGAGCTTGTTGTTGCTGTTGCTGCTGATGTTGCTGTTGCTGCTGATGTTGCAGTTGCTGTTGTTGTTGTTGTTGTTGTTGTTGTTGCTGCTGCTGCTGTTGTTGCTGGATGTTGCGTTTTTTCTGTGTCGCATTAACACCAACATCCGTGTCAGCTGAGCTCGTCGACGATGCATCAGACGACGTGTCCGAATTCAATAGTTCTTCCCTTTTTCGCATCTGCAAAGCTCGCGCACGTTGACGATCGACACGACGTGGTCGACAAAGCTCGCAAAGATATTCATCCGGAATGTTCGATCGATCTATCCCCATACAATCTACATGCTGCCAAACCCTGCGAGAAAAGAAGAAATTTTTTTTTTGTACAACGATTAACGAGAAACTTAAAGATTTTCTCGTTTGTCAAAATTTCACTTTCTCTACTTACAGGCAACGATCGCAGCAAATCATATAACCATCGTCATGCTCAAATTCACTGCAATAAAAAGAAAAAGACATTTAATAATGATTTTTTTTTTGGATTTTTGAGAAATATTGAACGTTAGCCGAAAATAACTTACCAAATGCAACGAGTCACGCTGTCTTCATCGTCACCCTCGCCTTCTGGTGCTGTTTCTGTTTCTTCACCCTCAGGCTCAACTTCTCGACCTGCCTCGCTACTGATTGCGCTTGCAGCGTCATCGACAACGTTATTGCCGCTCACGGCTTTAAATAATAAAAATAAAAAATGAATTTGTGAATTTGCCTTTTTTTTTTCTCTTTCCTCAATAAACAACGAATCAGTGAAGAAATATTGGAATTGTGTGCTGTGAGAAAAAAAATCTTACCTTGTCCGTATATAAATGGATGTTGGAGTGTCACAGTCGATGTACCAGCGCCATTTATCGGCTGTTGCTTCGGATGTGGCGGTGGCGATGCAGGTGGCGGCGTTCTAGGCGGTGGTGCACCATAGTTGTGGTCTTGTAGAACAAACTGGAGACACTACAATTAGACGAGGGAGGATTCTTCAAACCATGCAATCAACAAAAACACCACACAATCCACCACAACCACCGTAGAAACAACATTGCGTACTCGCGATAACGCCAAATAAAAAAATAAAAAAAAAAAACGCACTCAATAATTATTCATAGATTAAAAATGTTATGCCAAAATATTGCCAGTATGTGTATCACAAAGCTGTGAATTTTTTTCATACATATGCGATAAAGGAGAGAGGATGTGAATTAAAAGAAATAAATTTATAACAAATAAAAGTAAAACAAAAAAAAATGGTTTGCACGAAAAATAGGTAGTTGGGAAAAAAATTAAATAACTCCTCTGTGAGCACAACTCTTTCGAATCTACTGAATTACCTCGTACGGCAATGGCATTCTTCGTACAGGCGATTGCAATGCCTGAGACTTGGTTTCCTCTTCCTTGGAGAGATGAGATTCCGTTTCCATCCTGGAAAAATTAATCATTTTAGATTTTCAAACAAACATTAGATTTCGAAAAAACCGTTTTCTGTTTGTTTTTTTTTTTTTTTTCGGAGAGAAAGTTTTGTGATAAGAAAATTCTGTGATTTTTGTGCCAAAGTACTTAAAAAATGATCTATAAAGTTTGAAAATCAATATTTTAAAGATTGACACACCCTTCTGAATTTTACATGATTGCGAACTTTTTAAAAAATACCTTTTAACATTTGAATCATGCAATTTTCAAACTTTTTTTAAATGTTTAACATTGAATTTTCAGACAATCAATCAGAGCGTTCAAATTTTAAATTTACCAATTTTTCTCAAACTAAATTTCAGGACATTTGATACTAGTTTCGACGAAGATTGAGAAGAGTTGAAATGTTATGAAATTTTTCATTCATTAAAAAAAAATGTTAATAAGTCTCGAGAGCAAGGAAATTTCCAACTATTTACTTGAGAATGTTGGAGAAAGAGCTTGTTAATTGAAATTTGCACGTTACTATTTCATAATTGAATTTTCCCATTAACACAGAGCTTGCCACATCTGGAAGCAATGTGCGAGTTTCAATTTGCACCTTTTTTTTAACTCTTTTAATTAAAAAAAAAAAAAAATTGCCTATGTATTTTTTATTTTTTTATTTTTAATATACACTTACTTGGCTTCCATGTCTCTGCGAGGTTCCGTCATCGTCACCGGCATCATCGTTTTCATTTGTCCAGCCTGATTTCGTATTTGTTGCGAATATTGCGGCGCCATTATCAATTGTTTTTGTTGTATGCTCTGCTGTTGTATTTTGACCGTTTGATTTTTGTGAACGAGCATATTCGGCATTACAGCTGTTTGCTGAGGCAGCAGAGTTCTTATCGTTGATTTTTGTGGCATTTGTGAATTTTGGGGCTGTCCCTTGAGAGCGCTCATATTTGTATTTAGCGATGTCTTGATACCAGTTATTTTTTGCTGAGCGTTGTTATTTCGTTGCATCGGTGGCTTTTGTGGTGGTATAGTTTTTATGCAACCGGGTTGTTTCTGCGGTATTGGCGGACCGGATGACATCACGGCCGATTGTTGTTGCTGTGCTTGAAGAACGTTGAGCGGTTGTTGCTGCAAATGTTGTTGCATTTGTAAATTTTGTTGCTGCTGTTGTTGTTGTTGTTGAATAATTTTTACCGATTGAGGATTAACATTGCGGATTTGATTCGGTTGGACAGAGCCCGGTGGATTTCCAGGCTTCACAATATTCGTCGCTTTTTGTGAAATATGCTTCGAATTACCAGAATTAATATTTTGGGTATTTTTTGTCTGTGCAACTCTCATTAGCATTTGCGGTTGCTGTTGTTGTTGTTGCTGTTGAGGTTGTTGTTGCTGTTGAATTTTCGGACCAACGATCGTTTGCCCTCGCTGATTTCCCGGCATCGAGCCGATCGATCCAATTTTCTGTTGAACAGACGCAACAGCGCCGACTTGCGGCGTTCCACGTTGTTGCGGGATCGTTTGTGATTTTTGCAACGTTGCCATAGCCCCTTGTGATCTTGGCTGTTGTGTCATTGTTTGAGGGCCACCAGGTCCGTGTTTTTGAATCTGTTGCTGATTCGTCATGTGAAGCGGCAAATTTTGCTGGGCATTGTTCTTCGGAATTGATGCAGCTAATGGAGCCTGGATACCTGATTTTTGAACATTGTTCAAATTACCAATTTGCGGTTGTTGTTGTCTCGGGACGACCAGCGTCTTTTGAGGCATTACAGGCAATTTATGTTGCATCACTTGTGGCTGCTGATTTGCCATTTGTTGCTGTTGCTGATTTACCTGTTGCTGTGGTTGAGCCTGATGAATTTTATGATTAGGATGATTTCCAGCATTCATCAAAACTTGACCTTGCACTTTTTGACCGACAAAACCTTGCTGCTGGCTCACTATTTTGTTTGCAGAGGCTTGAGGCGTTTTCACTTGTGCCGTCGTTTGTTGAGGGACTCGTTGCATGCTCGCATTGTTCAATACTTGACTCATGGTTATTTGTTGCGTTGTTGTTTGTCCGACGGAGGTGAGTGAGGTTTGTTGGGATTTTTGTATCGTTTGTACACGCGATACTGGAGTTCTCTGTATACAAGCCTGCTGACTATTCGAAACGCCACCAATTGTTTTAATTTTTTGAAAATTCATCGTCTGACCAGTTGCGATTGTACCACTGACGGGTACAACGCCACCCTGAGCCTTAACCTGTATCCTATGAATATTTTGCAATGGGCCAATGGCATTCACAGATTTCATACCAGCAAGACTTCCAACAACATGCTGAACGGGCACTTGTTGTAACTTTTGATGCATCATCGTGCCTTGTGGCACAGCCGTTAGTGTCGCCATTGTTGTTTGTTGTTGCTGCAACGCCGCTGAGCCACACTGAAGTGTCTCAAAACTTCCCGTTGTAATTTTCATCGTCTGATTGGAATTTTGAGTACAAAGAGCGGCTGTCTGAGCTTGTTGGACTCCTGGACATGTTAAATTATTCGATGTAGCTGTTATCGTCGCTTTCATCGTCCCATGAGCGAGATTTCCCGGTATGGAAATGGAATTTTGTGACGACAAAACGGCGCTATTTACAATTGGATTAATCGTTGCATTTGTGGGCGTATTGACGATTTGTTGAATGCTCGTTGTTGGCAATTTTTGCGAGATAACACGAGTCGTAAGGGATTGTGTGGTGTTTGTCTGTGAGCATGTTATTTTTGTAATGTCTTTAACGGCCCTGCCGGTTGTATAAACGACGGCTGGTTGTTGAACGGGCTTTAGAGATCCACAAATAAGAGGAGTTGTTGCTGCTGCTGCTGTCAGGCTCAACGCGTTACTCACGCCAATGAGATTCTTTGGATTTTGGGATGGCTGGATCAGTCGAGATTGCTGATTATTGCCAGTATAAATTGCTGGCAATTTGTTGGGCAGACTTGTCGCGATCAGAGTCGTCGAATCGCGTACAATCTGAAGCAAAGCCGCCGATGAGGATGAAGACGATGAGGAGGACGAGGATGAGACTGAGAACGACGACATTGACGATATGTCGGTCGTCGAGGTTGTCGTTGTTGTTGTTGTTGTTCTTGGATTATTCGTGACGATGGCATTTTTTTCACGTTCTTCGACGCTCTCGAGCTGAAGAACGAAACTCATAGTGGTGGCCTCGGGTCTCGCGACAATGTAGTCGATATTGCTGTTTTTTCCGACAGAAATGCTGTCTGATGAATTTTGAGCATCGCTACTGTTGCTCAAACACTTTTCCGTTACAATACGCGGTGTTGCTATACTCGTAACTGCTGTACCGACTGTTGGTACTGATATCTCAACTCCAGTTACTGGCGATGTGGATCCTGCTTGTTCCGGTGAATGTTTCTCCTCGGTGGTGATGATTATTCCTCCTTCACCACCCGGCGCAACGGCCCCCGTTAACTTGATAACCGACGGGGTCGACGTCTTGAAGGCCTTTGACGATACGTTGCTGATGAAAATCGTAACCCCGATTATATCGGGGCTCTCGTCTTGGATAATATTCTAGTTGTGGTATCCTTGCCGGTGGCTCGCGATTAACGCGACCCCACGGTTTTGAGCTTTCAAGCTATTTGAGAATCTTCGACCATAGACTGAAATCATTAAAATTACAGATGGCGTTAATATTTGTTTTTGTCTCGTCTCGATATTGTAAGAATTTCAAATTATAGTTAATTGACCCTGAACGGAGCTTTTGGGGGGTCATATGGACCCCAAAGCCTAGTGTGAAAAAAATCATTTTTGCATTTCGACACTTTTTGTTTGTTTCAATGACTTTTTCACCAATTTTAGTTTCTTAAAATTGCCTTTAATATATGTCATCCTTATTCTTGTTAACCCTACACATATGAATTGGGAGACAAATATGCCCGAAATGAAATTTAAACTCAGACGGTAAGGTAGCAGACGACTTTATTGACTCGGCACCGTAACATTTTTTAAATTAATTTTAGTTTCAATAAATTGCTCTTCATTCACACGTTTCACTTTCTCTTTGAAAAACGAAGAGATTAACGTATATTTAAATCTTATTTAAATAAGGAAAAAATAAGTTTACAAATCTAGAGAACATATTATTGTTTATAAAAAGCATTTCTCCACATGCCCCCCGCAGAGAGCAAAATTATTGACCTTGTCTGGAGTTAATTCATATAATTTCAATTAATCTAATTGATATCAATTGATTTCATTACTCTAATTGGTATTAATTCGATAATTATAATTAATAGCATTTTTATTAATGCATTTCGCATAAATTAATTGACATTTAATGTCAATTAAGGCGATATACAATCCAATTGCTTTATAAAATTCTTAGAAATGCATTACAAAACAGTCGCGAAAACGTATATCTGTTATATATATTCATAAATCTCGCGTTTTACTTTTCATGGTAGAGCCAGAAGCTGCGCAGTTTCTTCGACGAAACTCCCAGCGTTAGTTGCGATATTCGATGGGAGGGAAGAAAAAAAAGACGGAAGCATTTATATATACACATAGGAGGGTCTTGCCTCTCTCTCTCTCTCTCTCTCTCGTGTTGGACACACGATCAGTCCGAGAGAATCTATATAAGCAAACTCCGCTTTCACGAAACGTTTGAGACTACACGTTTGTGAGCTGTTGCCGGCTCCGGCTGAGCTTATCGATGCATCTTGTCGGAATCATTCGTGCCGAGTTATTGAAAACATATGCTCAATCCTTTCATCGCTCCATTCCCGCGTAGCTTTAGTTTACTTTGTGGAACAGAAATATGCCCATCATATCATTTGAAAATCATTAAAAAATATTTTACGCCAAAATAATTGTAAAAGTTAATTATTTAAAAAAATAAAAAATAAATGAAAAAATGAAAGTTGACGGCTGGACTAAAACTTTTTCAGAGGTTCCTGATTGACAATTTAAATTTAAAAAACGAAAAATAAATAAATAAATGAGCTTGTCCTTTCACCGAAAAGCACGCAACGAAACAATTGCATTAAATTCAAATGAATATTATTGATCAGTAAAATCGATTTTTCTCGATGCAACTCATCAAGCATAATATTAAATATACAGAAAACAGATAGCATTGTCATCAATAATCGATTTGTTGAAATTACTCAACGGACCAGAATGCCATACATTATATTGCGATGCATTTGATTGTATCTTGGCAAATGATTTTTTATTCTTCGCTCGGTATAATTTTGCAACACGCCAAGAGTGACACAAATGAATCTCGGTTGACCCAGGTTATGATCGTGCGATTACTCGCATAATTGAAAAAATAAAAATATCTCGAGATGGAAATCGTGCATTCGAGCATAATAATTTTATAAAAATCTCGCATGCATTTATTTCTATATAACGATAAAAAGGCACGAATTTCGTGTTTGTATATATATATATATATATATATATATATTACTCTTAGTGCGCGTTTGAGTAGCAAACGAGAAGCGTGACTCATTCGCATATATGCGTCGTATATATTCACAGCCGGGAGTGGCATAAACACAAAATCTGTGTTAAACATCGAATTATGTATATTTATAAGCGAACCGTCGTTCGGAGCCAGTTCGAACGTTTAATTCTCGCATAAGATGTGAAAACGACTCGAATGCACGATCGGTGAGTATAATGTCACACACATGTGCAATTTCGTTCCGCGCATAATTTGCATTAAAAAATGATTTATCATTCGTAAAAAATATTTTTCTCCATTTTTGACTAGAACATTAATAATTATGTAAATTATCCAAATGAGCGTATCATATAAAATCTTCACGCCAATTTTCTTCGAACAATTGATAATTGTTTGGAAAAAAAAACATTCTAATTCAATTTTATTGATTGTTTTTTTTTTAAATTATTATAATTCAACGAATGAGTATTTTGACAAAATAATAACGGGAAATTATTTCAGGTGAGTATCAGTAATTACCAAACGTAAATAATAATTATCATTTCATTAAAATAATTGGGGTAAAAATTACTTAAAAAGATGGAAATAATTTTTCTTATCCAATATTAGCCATATGAACTCTATTATATAAAAGGATAAAAAAGTGTTCAAAGTTTGTGACTATTAATCACCATAAGTGAATTTGAATTTTCAAAAGGTCTAACTAATCGTTTTACGGATTTTATCGTAATTTCGTGTTTTTATGACAATGCAGAAAAGTACAGTGATAGAGTTAATCAGAAGCTTCGCAATGTGGTGGTCTGCCCAAATGGACTATCCGCGTTTTCTCTCATGTGTAGGTTTGCAACTCTGACGATTACACATGCAATACAGTTAAAGGACCAACGACGACGACGAGATGGTCAGCGATGTGTGTTTGTCGTCGTCGTCGTAGTCGTCGTCGTCGTTGGCGGGATTGTATACACTACAAAGTGTGCAACGCTCGTAAGCTTTAGCGACACAACGACGACACTATAAACGCACACAAATGTGCAAACTCCTTCCATCGTCTTATTGCGGGGACGGTTATGTTGGCAGCAATGGGATCTGCTGCAGCTTCGACCTACTTGGCGTACCTCGACCCTTGGTCATTGATTCGATGCGCGAACCCAAATTACATATTCCCAAACGAATCTGTGTAATGTCTATATGACTTGTAGCATGAGTGCCAATCACGTCCTGTATAAAAACACTCGATCGACAGAGGGAGATAGAGAGAGGGAGAGGGAGAGCTAATTAAAATAGGGCGTTGACAATCTAAATTTTTGTTTTTTTTTTTTTTTTGCAATGCGTCTCCATTTTTTAATTTGCCGAGTACATATTTTAAATATCGCGAAATTAGACGCGTTACATTAAAAAAAAAAAAATAACGAGTTTGATTTTTAAAAAATAACAAAAAAATATATATATTTGTTCGTACTCAATTTTTTTACCTCAACAGCATTTACTGGGAAAAAACACTATTTAATTTCGTAGCAAAATGCGTACAGGTGGAAATTTAATTTCCAAAAATTATTTATTCGCTGAAATGATTGTCTGATAAAAAAAAACGCGGTCAATTTTTCATTGAAATAATTGAATAATTGAGTTTCCTCATAAAGCAAGATTTGTTTTTATGGAAAAAAAATAATGAAAAAGCAAATTGTGCAAGTTTCATTTTGCATCTTTTTTTTTTCAATCATTTTGACAGAATGGAAACAAGCTGGCTTTCGCGATTCTGTTGACAATATCGAGGTTACCAATGGATGCAAGCGTCTTTTTTTTTTTTTTGCTTTTCTCGTTTCGCAGAGGGGAAAGTTTTCTCTCTAAGTTGCTCGAATGCATTCGGAGATCTCTCTGTGATGCCGTCGCAGAGACCGGTGAAATATCTCGGGACCTTGTCGTGTCTCGCCAATAACCGGTATCCGCCTTCTCTCTCTTTCTCTATGTTACAGTCTCGTGTTTGGTTTCGAATGCAGGCTCGAATGAAAAAAAGAGAGAGAGAGAGAGAGAGAGAAAAGGGTTAAGGCACCGAGAGTTGGAAACGAAGGGAGATGCACTACTATTGGAGTGGGTGAGGGCGGCAAAGATCATCCGTTTCTAGGCTCTCTCCAGAGGGGAAGTCCGGAATTCCATACCATTGAAATAACCGCAACAGTTATTGGCCAGCAATTCAGTGATTGGCAATCTCTGTAGTAAATCGAACAGAAAGAGCCTATGACAATGACTATAATTTATTCATCTGTCTGGGTGGCCAATTGCTGTAACGTTTGCAGTGGTTTGCAGTACCAAAGCTTTCGACTTTAGCCGCGTG
Organism: Dyspetes luteomarginatus; assembly: GCA_963669185.1. Lineage (NCBI taxonomy): Eukaryota > Metazoa > Arthropoda > Insecta > Hymenoptera > Ichneumonidae > Dyspetes > Dyspetes luteomarginatus. The sequence goes on along the minus strand of OY769903.1, from coordinate 22,182,786 downwards.
GTGCGCTCATCGCGCTACGAAATCGGTGCATAGAACGAACAAGGTAGAAGGAGACAGAGAATGAAAAAAGAGAGGACTGAAACGACCGCGAACCTTCCCCCTTGTCGATTATCCAAGCGAATGAGTGCATGTGTATGTGTGCATGAGTGAGTAAGAGAAAGAGAGAGAGACGCGAGAGAGAGTATAATTCTCTTGTGTACGCGATGGAGGGCATCAGAGTAGTGTGAGACTTTGAGAAAATTGCAACCGCACGCCATCTTCCGGATACCCCGGAGATTTTGCTTCCCGTTCTCTCTCTCTCTCTCTCTCTCTCTCTCTCTCAGCACTATACTTTATTCTATATCCCTAGGTGTATAAATATTCAACGAAGAGGTTTATTACCGAGCATCGACCATGAAACCGAAAAAGAGAAGAGAGCTCGTAAGAAAATATCCGCAGAAAAGCTCCTCCATAACTTTACGCGAACGCGAATTGTTTCCAACTTTTGACAAGTATTACAATACAAAAAATGTCAATTATTATTTTATTGTTCACTGTGTTCAAGCTTGAATTTTTGAGCCTTAAATCTCAAAATATGAAACAATAAAATAAAAATTTGCAATTAAGAAATTAATTTGAAAGGTCCTAAAATACTTTACTTATTGTTATGATCAAGCTTAAAATCATCTCAATTGAGGTAATAAGAAAATATTTGACACGTAATTGATATATTTTTTTTCTATTAAGAAAAAATGGAGGGCAGTCGACAAGTCGTCTTGCACCATTAATTCGCGAGACGACGGCGCGTCGTTCAATTATTCGAGAATATCGAGTCGCAAAAGGTCTTGGGGTCAGGAGACAGAGGGAAAAGAGAGGGAGAAAGAAACGCTAGAGCTCTCGTGCATCAGAGTCGAGAGGAGTTTGCCAAGCACTGTGTGAAAGACACAGTGTACAGTGTAAACGGCAATTGTTGGTTGTGCGGCAACCATAGACTATATATATATGTATATATATATATATATATATATATATATATATATATAAGGAGGCATTATTATAGCGCGAGCTCGCATTTCCTTTCTCGCACGTACATTAAAAGTAATCGTACAACAAATTCGTATGTAGCGCACGAGAAGGGCAATGCGCAATCTCAAAATTGCGGTCTCTTTCTATCTCGCCCGCGATTGAGAGGCTCAAAGAGAACGGACTGCAAATCCGAAGGATTAATCATTCGGGAATGCATCTCTCTACTTTCTTACTCCTCCACACCCTCGAAAGTCACAAAGGATAATATTACGTGTTTGTACACAGAAGAATTTGAAAGGAGATTGTTTCAATTTTTTTCACCTAATTTATAACTAACCATCATTACATTACAGAGAAAAACGTAGACGAGCCCTAAAAAAATTGAACCAAAAGAAATCAGCAAAATATGAGCATTGCCAGAAAAATTAAATGTAGAAGTCGGAAAAGTTGTAAAAGGAGCAATTTAAGTATTAAGGTAAAATTTTACTGTATAGAAATTAAGCTGATGCCGAAATAAAAAATCATGGACCGTAAATAAATTTCGAAAATGCCAGATTGTTGGATAACAAAAACAAGCGTGCGAGTTCGCAAACGATACACAAGCTTGGGTGTAAGGACGAGGAAGATCCTCTCCTTGTCTCGATATTTTCCAAGCGCGCCACTAGTGAGCTCTGGTCAAAGTAGCGAGTATAAGTGGAGGAGCGAGGAAGGGAAGGAGAAGGAACGTCGACGAGAATATATGTAGGAAAGGCAACAAGCAACGAGGAGGAGGAAAGACGACGAAGCTGCTGTTGCTGTTGGTTTGTGTTCGCTGGGCCATTGTGCGAGCCTCGCCATTTCATCCAAGGTTATAACTCCGCCATAAAATGTACACGCACTTTCATCTCTCCCTCTCTTTTTTGTACCCAATGTATTCCTTCGAATGTTGATGCTCTTCCAATGACTAACAAAATTCTGCCTACTCGTTGCAACAAACTCGAGATTGTTTTTTTTTTTTTTTAAGTTTTCGAACATATTCTCACCATTTTGCACTCTCGACGTTCGAGAGCGGGAGAATACAAAATGAGAGTTTTTTGAGTTCGCCACATTGACGCATCGCGGAATTGCTCGCATACATAGAAAAAGTAGAGGGAGGTAAGAGGAGGAAAAGGAAGAAGAGAAACATTGAGCTTAGTTGCAACGGTGTACGAGCTGCAGAGTCCATGGAGAATTATTATGACCACGAACATAATAATAATAATAATAATAATAATAATAATAACGAGAATGCCTCGCTCGTATGAGTGCTCGAGTCGCTTTTGAGATGGCGGCACTTCACAGAGCTTGTGCACCGCGCATTATTTATTTATTTTTTTCGTTTAATTCATTCTTTGATTATTCAAATCTTTTCCTTACATGGGTCTTTCGACGTCCAGTAAATGGTCATCCTGAAAATATATCCGCTATCCATGCGGATATATCCATCCATCTCACGCTAACCATGCAATGGAGATTGGGTAAAAGAGCGATTTGCATGCTCTGCCGTTAATTGAAAAACCGAGTAAAATTTCTATTGATGATTATTTTTCATATAACTGATAACAAAATTAGTTATAATGATTAGTATGAATTCCCATATTGTTTTCTTGTCTCTAATGCAAGAAGGAGACGCGATAGATTTTTATCGAGTCGAGGGATCGCAAACATTTGTGGTTTTCTCGCTCTCGTTATCCGTTGCAATTCAAAGAGAGCGATGTCGGCTACATATTCTCTTTATCGCTAATCTCGCGCTCTGCGAAGCCAATAAAGATTAAACGCGCTACGCGGTGAATTGCCCTACTGCGTGAATGTGTACAAGCGAACTTTTTAATGGAGAAAGATTCGAACCCTGACTTTACTATATATATATATATATATATATATATATATATATATATATATATTTGTATATATTTATATGCGATGTAACGCAATAACGCAATTTTTGTCCAACTGTATCAGTTCTGAAACTCTAATAAATTTCACAAACTTCGATATATATAAATGTATATATAGGAGTGGATTACGAGGACGATGAATGTGGGCTGAGTTAAAGTTTTAATGTATATACGAAATGAGTCTGAAAAGAGTGAATACGTGCTCGTTGAATAGGCAGTTGCTACTATCTAACGGAGAGAAAATGGCCAATATACGCGCGCGTTTACAACTTGACGCAGCGCATCGACACAACGAGGAGAAGGAATCCGGGATTTGGAAGTTACCGTCAAACTCGTTAACCCATTGAATATTTAACATGGAATGGTACACTTTTTTAAGATTTTTTTTTTTTAAATACCGTAATTTTTTTACAATGTCAATAATTTATAGATAAGATTTTTTTTTTCATTTACATTAAATGCATAATTTATCAAAATTGCAATTTTTTTAAATTCAATTTATATACTCTGGGTTAAATTTAAATAAAAATTGTATCAACCCATGTTTTTTTTTTTTCAAATTTATTTCATCAAGAGAGAAAAGACGAATTATATGAGTTTTAAACGAAATATGAAATTATCATGACAAAAGATTTGCAGCTTCGCTGCTTTTCCTTTGAGAGCAATCTCTTTTATTCTCTGTCTCGTTTTAGAAGCCTTGAGAGTGGGAGAAAAAAGTGTATGGACGAGATTGAAGGGAATGAGAATACCTCTTTGCCAGATGCTATATGTATATATATATAAGCCCTTGGATAATCTATTCTCGAACGGTACTTGTTGGATAATCCACCTCCACGAATAAAGAGATACCTAATTTCGGGGTATTTACTACCCTCGAATCGCCAACTGCTGCTTTGCACGCCATCTATCCGAGCGAGTTTTTCAGGCATCGGAAAATTTCCACTGCCACCATTCCATTCCAAAAATAAACTCATTCAAAATAACTCACGAATTTCGTTAACTAATTTGCCAATCGCTAAAAATAAAAAAAATTATCTACAATTTTTGCATAAAAAAATAAAGGAAAAAAAAAAAAAGAATTATCCTCTCTGAATTTTCTGACAACTTAATGTTTCTTACATTAAATTGAACTGAGTAGATTAAAAAAGAAAAGAACAAAAATCATCTTCCCTTTACACCTCCATCAAATCTTTGTGATTCTCCTTAAATAATTTTCATCGTTAAAAAGTTTATCAATTATTATATCTTGCACGCTAAATCAACTTCCCTATTAAAAATGATTTAAAAAAAAATCACTAAAATCTACACAAAAAAATGCCTTTCGTAAAAATTAATTTTTTATACAAAAAATTTCTTTGTAAAATCATTTACGAGATTTTTCCTCTCATCAGCTCTTCCAGCACATCTGGAACACGCTCTGAACGACATATGTATTTTTTTTTTTTCCCTCAAATAGCGACAGATCTCATCAAATTCCAGCAGCAGCAGCAGCAGCAGCAGCTCTCATCGTTTGTTCGTCGCGTCCATGAAAGCCTTCCATGGTTTTGCGGTCGATACGAATTTCACCTAGCAGGTACAACACTGATGAATACCAACAGACCGAGGCATACCAGCAAGTAAGCACATACGACCCTGTCTGTACGTGGGAGACTCCCAACACTCACCACTTCACCGGGCAGAGCCAGCTTTTACGCTGGTGTACCAAACCCAAACCAAACCTTCCTCTTCCTCTTCCCTCGTTCGTCCCTCATTCTGCCTGCATGAACCTTCCGTGCTCTTATATACATATAGGTATGTATACACACTCGATGTTAAACGACGTTGCGAGATAGGCACGAGGCCACACGAGAGCGACGACGTTCGAGCCTCGAATCTGCCATTATTCTACGGTACGAGGATTATAATTGTGTTATAGGCGGTATGGACTCGAGCTACTCGAGGATATATCGAACTCTGTACTCGGTACAGATACTCTGATACTCTGTATATATATATTCTATATCGAACTCTATATCCTTTATAGGCTATATACATACTCCATATATGTACTAATATGATTGTTGTTATTATAGAGAATTGTAATACATTACTTTTGGTTCTATATATATATATATGTACATTATAATTTGTACTATTCTAGAGCTCTACTGTCATATTAGTCTCTTGTAAGGACTGCACGTTATTCATGCTCAAACCACCTCCGGGATATACTTTAGGGTAGGTCAGGTAACTCGCCGAGGTAGAGGGTGACACCCTCACTTCAGAGGGGCGATAAGAAAAAAAAATGATAAAATTGTGCATGACGACAAAACTGAAAAATTCATTTCAAATCGAATTTTTCCAAGCTTTTTGGCACTACTCGAATTCTAATTGTTTTATTAATTTTTTTCGAGTAAGAATAATCGACCAAATGATTAGAATTCTTTTTAATGAAAAAAGCGCCATCTCGTGTCCATCGCCGGAATTGGCCCAGCACAGCAATAAAATAGAGTATTAAAAAAATGCTATCGTTGGGTTTGGGATGAGAAAATAATAGATCATGGATACACCAGCAAGGCCAACAGACGAAACCACATTGGTACGTTCTTTTGTCTATCATTGGCGAGTGAAAAAAAAAAACAAAGAGGTCGTTGTACCTGATTATAAGCATTCACTTTGCTTGCACAATGACGCTAGGATGGGCCATCACGAGAGTAACGTAATTATGAGGGGGAAATTTGTCATACTATATAAAACCAATTCTTGTATATAATGGCTTATTTTACTTCCGGCATATCCATGACAGACTCCCTTGACTAAGAGATAAGTATATTATACTCGTATTGTAAAAGCCCCTGTGATCTCTATATAGCTATTGAAACGCTCATACCGGACGCTGAACTATACGCGTTGTAAAATTCGATTATAAATTTATATGGATAATATCGATTGTATACACGAACAACGTCACTTCCTCTCTCTCTATCCCTCTCTCTCTCTGTCATCGTTAAGCTTCTAGACACGATATATGATCGAACAGATTGTTCAACGGTTTAAAATCCCACGGCCAGTACACACATCGCGTGGCTATGTGCACAGCGTGAAGAAAGAATAAAATTGACAAATTTTCGTTTATACTATGTGCAAACTAATTATCCCATTGCTGGTTTATTTGTTGTTAATCATCATCGACTATCTACATCGAATAGACTCTCGTAAATAAAGTTTTAGATTTTTTAAACCGAAAAAAAGGAAGAAAAAAAACTGCTTTCCACTTGTATCGCCGATATTATTATTTTATTGTCCAGATTCATTTTTTTTTCTCAGCTCGATCCTTATATCCGGTTTTTTGTCCAACAAGTCATAGAACGATCAAATCTGAAGTAGTTTGTGGGAAAAATCGATTGATTTGCCAATGAGAGAGAAAAATGAACGCGGGCATTCAAAACGCCGCGCCTGGTAGAGCCGAGAGAGAAAGATAGAGCGAGACATACACCCGATTCCTCCGACGTCGTTTAAACCAGGTTCAATTTTTTTATATAGTTTTGAGATAGGGCAACTAGAGTTTAAACTCCGATCAACGTCGGTGGAAATGGGCAATAGACAGCAAGAGAGAGAGAGTCAAAGAGAGAGAGAGAGAGAAAGGAGGGGGAGACGAGCAGAGACGAGACAATCCGAGCGTGCATTTATTTAGCTCTGGGGCGCAGTGGCGGCGTCGTCGTCGACGGGGAATAGAGAAAATAGGAAAACACAGGTCGAATGAGAAGGGGAAGGAAGAGGAGGGGGGGAAAGTTTCGTGTGAGGATTCACTACTGGCGCGACGAAGAAAAGAAATAAAAGAGCGAGAGAAAAGGGAGAATCTGCGTTGACGAGCGGCGACGACAGAGGGGGCAGGGGGCACATTCACGAGATCGCGGCGCGCGGGGGGGCAGCTGGGAATTGAACCGGCAAGATGGCCGCCAAAACGGGCGAGACGAGAGCGCCGCCTGGAAGGATTTTTTTTCTATTCCCGCCGTGAGCGTGAAATAAATTTTCCATCAGCCTCACCCTGACCCTCGTCGACTTAAATATTTTTTACATTTAGCACAAAATTTTAACGGAAAGCCTAAAAATGAAGGTTTACACGTTTTCAGACAATAAGACTGTTGATTTGAAATTTGTCATATCAGATTGGTTAGAATAAAAGAAGAAATATGATGCAAAAATGAGATCATCGTTACAATGTCTGCGATCTACACTTGAAATTATTCAATTATTCAAATAATTCAGAGGCCAAAAATGCAATTATTATTTTGAAACTATGAAGCTCATTTGAATACAAAATGTATGGGTTATGTTACACATCAGTTATTAGATCGGTAGTAACGTGCAAAATCGTTCAACTCAATTTTCTATTATGATTATAGTGTGTTTGGTCTTTTCGTGTAATTACGTTTTTTATACATCTTGAAATATTGCATATCAAAAAATCACTGTAACATATCCCAGTTGGCACAACTAGAATCATTTACATGATAAATTCTGGGGGTATATTTAACCTCGATGCTGACTCACTGGCTCAATAATAAAGCAAAATTTAAACATCCCACAGATAAATTTTCTATCTTTCCACGATCTCGATACAAAAAATAATAATGGCTTTGCTATCTCAAATTTTCGATTTTTCAAACCATTCTCAGAGCCTATTCTTGGACAATCGGACAAAACTGGACAGTTTTAATGATTTTTCCAACAAGGGTCATGTATTGTTCCAAATTGCTGAAAACTTTATTCAGATTATGAAACTTGAAGAAAGCACTCCATTCTAACCAATATTTTATCTCTCTTGTCTACTCGCTGATTTTTTTTTTTTTTTTTATTTTTCATTTTTTTTTTTGTTTGCTACTGTAGTTGCACGATTAAATTTAGTTAGCGTTAATTATTCTTTCGGTTATCAATGTTGACTGATAATGACACCGACACACTTATTACCAATATGGGAGTTATGAGCTGTTTAGAGCACTAAACTATAACAAATATTGGAATAAAGATGGCCGAATAATCTTAACGATTTGTCAATTTCGAGTATAACCTGTTTGTTTGAGGTTCCCTCGTAATTTCAAAATTTGTCAGAGCTTGAAATATATTTGACGGTTGAATGCTTGAATTTAATGAAAAGTTGATTCTCGTTAGGTGCTATAAATTATGAAATGTTTTAGATTTTCGTTTTTGTCAAATCAACTTTTTTGATATTATTGTATGAAATAAAAATATCTTCGAGTTTGAGTAACGAGAATTGCAGACTTCTGTTTCGTATCTTTGAGCAAGGTTTATACAATGTGGTTGACCTGCCCCTCACACCATTTTATAACAGCCATTGCTGCCACCATACGGGACATTGAAAAAACGTCGTAAACCTCTCCATTCACCATTGCGATACATTTGTTTATCCATTTTGTAAATAGAATGAAAAAAGATAAGGCGACAAAAAAAATGATTGAACGCGTGATTGACCGTTATGGTAAAAGTTGCCAATAGATGGGCATGAATCGAAGCCATTGGTAGTTTTACTTGGTTAGGTGCGTCGTAAAGAATCTCAATGTTTCACCCGATTGCAAAGACAAAAATAACCAAAATACCGATAAAGTTGACCAAAAAAACGTTATTTTATCATTAACCGAATGATAAAGGTGCATTTTTAATACTCCAATCGTTTATCATACGTCACAAGAGTCCGATTACATTTCCGATAACGTTGCCGCGACATTTCACACTTTTTATACGGCAATTTGTCATTGCCATTCTCGCATAATAACGAAACGATATAGCAAATAATAAAACGTTTTACGCGAAAAAAATGCTCAATAAAGGGCATCTTACCTTAATGTGACAGGAATACAGAAGCTCACTTCAAACTTGGATGTAAACACAATCATTTTTCATGACAAACGACACCAGGGCAACTTTTTTCGTATATTCTATAACACTCGTTACATCGCGAACAACTTTGTAAAAACTTTTTGGCTTTAATTACGTTATTGTGTACCGTGATAAATACAAGATATTCGCGATCTCTCCGGAAAACATCCATCGAAAACTAAAGATGGCAGCCATTCTACTGGTACAAAACAAAGGTTCACGTCCACGGACTCCCGAGCAACGAAGCCTCAAAACCAGATGAACTTCCGGCGCTTTTGTCGACCCGGGAAATTCAACGTGAGCTTGGATAAACGACAGATTCATTGATTATCGCTCGTAAACATGAATTAATTCTTCGTGTACATTGATAATTCCCTCTCGCAACTTTTAATTCAATAATCGAATAGTCATTCATCTCTAAAGTTATAAAAATTGTGTTATTTCTCCATCGCTTGTAGTACGCGAGAAAGCCTGTAGCTGGCGCAATACATCGCCGTTCGCGAGCACTCTCTACCGGAAACTACGAGAATTAATGTCACGCGGCTAATTTCAGGACGGTCCGAATAACCATGTCGCAGTTTTTTTTTTTGCTAAACATTTAAATTTTAACTGCGCTAAACATAATATTTTTCGCTAAAATGCTAGATGCATTTAAAAAATCGCTGTTATGCGATGAAAGATCAGTTATTTTTCTTACGTTCGATCGCACGGTTTTTGATGAAATCTTCGGGTAACGGTATATATATATATATTTATACGGTAAAAAAGACTCGAAGATGATCAAGTTGGCAGTATTTGCTATTTTACCGAAGGGCAACTTCTCTGTTACCTCTACGAAGTATGTTGTATTATCGCTTTAGGTTATTGATTTCCAGAGATAATACGAGCCGCGAGTGAATACGTTACGAGAACGGTGATATGTTTTAACACTGTAAATATGCGAGACTCGTAAACGGCATTGATAAGCTGTATACATATATAACTTTGTAAATCTTCCTCTTGAGGAACAAACAATAAGGTAGTTGGTTTTTCCGTTTGTTTAGATAAAAATCGAATGTTTAGTTGTCGGTAGTAGTTAGCGGTAGTATATATATTGTCGTTACATTCGGAGCGAAACAAAAACAATAGAAAAGATCGCGGGAATGTCGTCAGACGAGAGAAAAAAAACAATGGGCTGGAAATCCTTGAACCCATGACCGAACGATGGGAGAGAGAGAGAGAGAGAGAGAGGCGGTCAACGATAATTGAGCATGAAGATACAATAAACGATCAGAATTACACCAGAGATCATAATCTGTTTTTTCTTACTTTTCCAATATCAAACTTTACTTGCAGGAAAATAAAAATTATATTCGATAAAATTGAATCTACAAGATGGCAGAAACAGATCCTCATCTAAAGAGACTTTTACTGCCTGCTGAGGAAACAATATTCGAGCAATTGCTCAGATTTGGTCTTTATATCGGAGCAGTTTTTCAAGTTATATGCTTATTAGCTATTGTTACTTATCAGTCTGGACCATCGGACGGAGTTGCAATGCTAAAAGTAAGACCCAAGAAATTCGCATCTTTTTACAGATCGTGAAAAGGATTTTGATGGAATTTTAATGTTTCAGGATGATCCAAGTGATGTAGAATGCTCGGAAAATAGTCCTCAAGTTACACCAAGACGGCCTCACAGGCCAAGAAAGCAAGAAAAGAAAAAGAGACGTTGAGAAACTTTGCATACAATATGCAAAACTACTTTTCTCACTAATAATCCTCATACATTCCTTTTGAAATACATGCGTTTTATTTATTTTAACATGCACATTTTAATTTTAAGCTTTTCTGATACATTTTTAATAAAATTCATGAATTATGCATTGTTGAGATAATAATACTCATTATAATTATTATGACTGTTTTCGTTATCATTTATTATACATCGCAATAATGATATATACATATATATATGTACATATATATTTCCCATGAATTTCATGAGAATTTTACCCCTTTGAGTTTTCGGCCCTGCTAGCGATCGAAGCGCCACTCCCGCATCGTGACATCATTCACGTCTGATAACAACATTTCATTTCCAAGAATTGCTCTGTGTAAATACATGAGAATGAGAGTTGCGAGAAAACTGGCGAAATTAGAGGAAATGTAACAGAATTTTTGCAGGAAATTATTACCGAATAAAATATTCGTAAGGGGTTTTTTGCGATTTTAATAGGGAACTCTTTGAATCGATAATGCCAGAAATTCCGGAGTGTTTAACGCCCGAGGAAATAACGTCGGAGGTTAGGAAATTCATTCACGAATCTGTGAGAAAACCACATCGGACTGATGTGGCTGAAGTAACGAGAGGAGCTTTAATTCTTTTGAGAAACTTGCCAGGCTCGAGAGAAGCCGTTCTCGAGTACATATGTAAAATATTTTTCTATGCGTGCAGTCGTCAGTTACGAAATATGGAGGTAAACCAGGCAATGAGATATTTTTTTTTTACTTCATTCTATAGTTTTCTTTTTTTTATTTACTATTTGACTGAAATTGGAAAATTCGATTTTTTTTTTCGCTCATTTTCAGGTCCATCCAGGAGCTCCTATTTCGGAAGAGCCAATTATGGATATTACAGTACCGTATGTACACTCGACTCTTGTTAAAATAGTGGATGAAAATCCAGAGGCTTGGGCACCCCTCATAGCTTCATGGTCTTTGGACCTTTTAGGTAATATAATTGAAGCAAAGCCAGGAAGAACTTGGCTCGATTTTTTACCTCGGAAATTTATTTTTAAATACCTTAAACACTCAACTCTCATTAATATAGTGGATGAGAATCCGGAGCACTAGGCACCCTTTATAGCTTCGCGGTCTTTAGACCTTTTCGGTAATAATTGAAGCAGTCCGGAAGAACTAGGCTCGATTTTTTACCACTGAAATTTATTTTTCAATACTTTAAAACACTTTGTCTGGACCTTTTAGATAATAATTGAAGCAAAGCCGGGAAGAATTAGACTTGATTTTTTTATCCTTGAAATTGATTTTTCAATACACATTTCAATAAGTTGTTTTATTGCAACAGGAAAGCTCTCGTGTGCCTTTGCAAAGCGTGGAAATCTCACAAACGAGTCGCAGATAAATGATTATCTGAGACACTGGCTGATGTTTCGATGTGCGAGAATTCTCGTCGATCTTTCGGCTCATTGCATTCGTTGCCTCGGCGATTCAGCCGCGGAATCTTGCATGAATGCACTCACCGAATCATTGTCAGCTTACAATCCTTATTTCGATTGGGTCGTTGCTCACGTTGGAAGTTGTTTTCCCAGTATGATCATCGTTCGACTTTTAAACTGGGGTCTCAAGGATTTTAGCGTAACAGGCATGCAAAAAAGTGAGCATAATCAAGTCCTAAATTCAGTTGTTGGTATACTCGGTCATCTTGCTGGTAGCCATTTTTACGAGATAAGAACGGCGCTGCTCGAATTGTTCAAAGTGAGTAGCGCACAGCCACAAATTTTGTGTCCAAAAATCTCTTTTTTTTTTTTTATCCTTCATTCATCCTCATTACAGTGGAGCTTGGACGAGAATATTGAGGATGATGCATTGACGAGGAAGCAAAAAATCGCAACAGTCCCATTTTTGCTAAAACTTGCATCAGTTTCGCAAGTTTTGCTCAAAGTCATAACGACCGTAGTCCTACAAACTCGTGAGCATGATAATTTTTTTCAGCAAAATATCGGTTTTTTTTTTTTACTTTTTCATCTAATGCTTGTACTATGAAAATTGCAGTATTTCCTGTGAGACCGGATGTGATACCGCGATTGGCACTTTTTGCCTCCGATTGGTGCAAATATTTTGATAATCAGCCCGACGTACTGATAGATCTTACGGTCCATCTGGCCCTCGCTTGTGAGCAAGGAGCTTCGCAAATAATAAGTATTTTATTGGATACTTGTTTAAACACAAGTAACGTCGGTTATCATGGTGTGAATGCTGCACTCTCGGTGAAAAATGTTTGTCGCGAAATACTCGAGATGATACTGCAAGAAATTGATCTTTTGATGAGAATGAAGGGACCTCATTCGACTGGAATAGCATTATTGACCTCAATAAAGCAAGATCTTGCGCTGGTAGTGCCACTTCTCCTGGATTCAAATCCTCTTCGCGTGCAAACCGCAGTACGACTTTTATCGCTTCTCGGTGCTCAGAGCTCAACAGTCATCATATCGGCGGCAGCTTTTGTACTGAGAAATGCAAAAATAGATTTTCATCTAGCTGCTCTCGTGCGTCTTGTGTCCGAGAATGTCGTTGTTTTTCCGGCAATAAAGCCCGAGGCTGAAAATCCAATGTCCGGCCATGGTTATTTGACGCAGGCATTGGAACAAGCAATGAGAGATATACAATACACGAGTATATCAAAGAACAGCGAGTCACGACAATTATTCAAAAATCTCGCTATTCTCATGAGATGGGAAAATTCCAAGAGAGCAAAAATTCTATCATCGAAATTAGTCTCACGAGCTATTATGCTAAATCTTGAAAAAATATCAGGTTTACTGATGAAAAGTGAGGATTTTGAGCTCGCCAATGATGTCGCGGAGATTCTCGATCTTTTAGGTGTATCGGACAAAAGTCCACATCCACACAGCGTTCAGACAACTCTCAAAGTCACGAGGTCTATAATACGATATTTTTTCGTTTGCATCAGAGACGAAGGTAGAAATAAGAAAATAATTTTATGTAAATGTTGAAAGAGATTATTTTAATGTTTAATTTTTTTTTTTAACTCTGTTTGTTAACGTTTTTCAGACATTTATCGAAAAGAACGCGGAGTTAAGAGAGTAACGAGAATTCTCTCCTCACTCTCTCGTCATTCACCATGCGCTCGTGTACTCGCTCTGAGAGAACTTTTGAGTAACAGCATTTTCAACGAGCCTGCCAAATATTTCGGTGCAAAAATGAGCCATGAGCAAAAAAATGATAATACATTATTGCTCAATCAAAATCACAAACAGGGCACGAGCGCGATGCTTGCGCAAAAACATTCATCGGTATTTCATGCCGGTGTTATAGGACAAGGACCGAGAAAACCACCACCCGAAAATAGTTTTGACAAAGAAACTATCACGCTGAACAGCTTATTGCTCGTCGATGCTATTAAAGTAATAGAAAACATGAATTTTCACCATTTTTTGTTTTGTTTTTTTTTTCACCCTCATATCTCAATTTCCATTTATCTTTTGTTTTTACCGATTTTTTTCAGGCCTGTTGCAGCAACGAAGATCCAGGACAATATCCGGTGAATCTCGACGCTATGACGATGGTCAGTCTTATGCTCGTCGAGCTAGTTTCTCCCGATGTTATGTACAACGGATTACCCTGGCCCGATGAAGAATTTACAAAAGTCACGGTCGAACGAGATTTACAAATACGACGTACATTTCGTGATGTGCCAGTACTCTGGACTCTGCTGGAACTCACAGCAAGGCATAGGCCAGCTTTGGCTTATTGCTCCGTTTTATTGAGAGCAATCGCGGCTACTGTTATGGCAAATTGGAATACTTCCGATGGAATGTTACTCGCAAACGTAATGGCTCTCGGGCAATTATTGCCACCACCATTGGTTTGCCTAAGAGACGTTCTTCCAATTCTCACTCCTAATCAGGTTTGTATTTTTCTTCAATTTCGTAAAATTTTGTTTTATCCTCCGTAATTATCGATTAATTATTTAAAAATAATAATAATAATAATAATTTTTCTTCCAGATAAATACCGTCATGAGAGAATGCATCTGGGCGTACATGCACGAAAATGTTCCATCACCGGCTCTTTTCACGCTCACCGAGGGTGCAAATATTGCCTGGCGAGATACCGATACTTCAACACCGAATATTCGCTTCACCGATACTCTGAGACTTCTCTTGCTCGCCAATATTCACAAATCTGGACCGTTATACGCGACTCTTTTTTACAACGAGCACAAGTGAGGCGATCATGAGTGACAAACGGAAAATGACTGAAAACTTGTAAATATACGATTATTGTAATAAGTTGGTTAACTATTAATTGCTATTTGTACACAAATTTTAACGGGCGATAGATGATAGACGACAATACAGATATTTGTCTTGGTTTTTTTTTTTTTTTTTTTTATAAAAAAACATGTTTCCTCCAAAATACAAGAGACCAAAAAAAAAAAAAAATTACTTGTTTGTTTGTAGTTATTGTATTACAATAATACAGGAAAGATGTTATCTGTGCATGATGATGAGCGATTGTTGTTTGAGAAATCGGTCGCATTTTTGCTTTTTTTTTCCTTGTTTATTATGAATATTTGCCCTAGGTGGGCGTTTCGTCCTGTCGAAAAATAAAAAAAACGACGATTACACAATCAGCGAGCAACGTTTCAATTTATACCTTCGTGCGACTAAATGAGCAAGTGAACATTGATTTCATCGGCGTTCTTCCAGGTTTTTTTTTCCTTTTTTAATAAACTATGTACACTGTTTATCGGGCTTTTTGCATCGATAAAATTCGCACTTACTCTCGGAAGACTCGCCGGTTTTTTTTTTTTTTTGGTTTGGTCTTTATCTTAACGTTAACAAAATTTTCGGCTTGGTGCAACTCGAAGCTCCAATGCGAAAAAAAAAAAAAAAAAACGATTTTCATCCTATTGGCGAGGAGGAAGAGAGCGCAATCAATTCGGGATTAATTTTATCTCGTTTCGATAATGATATATTTTACATGATGTAAATAATCGGTATAAAAAACAAAAAAAAAAAAAAAAGTCCGTCAAGTATGAAGCTGAACCGCTGCTCGTGTGACTTTCATTATCCGATACGACCGGAGAACTTTGCGTATGTGAAAGAAAAAAAAAAACAAAAACCACTCACGTATGGCTGAATCGGACAATCATAAGAATTAAGGTGATGTGAAATGTGTACGGGAGCGAGAAAGATAGCTGCAATTTTTGGAACAATGCTGTTCAGAAAGTGTTGAAATTTTGAGAAAGAAAATATTGAGACCACGATCCCTCGACTGAATAATGGGCGATTGTGGCCAAAATGTTATTTACCCTGAAATTTCAACCATCTCTGAATAGCATCGATTACAGTTTTTTTTTGTTAGCGACCGTGATATTACACCTCACCTTAACGATTAACAGCGACTTTTCCCATCGATATATTTTATATTTCGTTCGGCTTCCAGTGAATCTCGTGACTTATTATGCAACAAGTTGTGTTCAATAACTCGTTATATTAAAAAAAAAAAAAAAAACCATCGAGCAAAACACGTATCAAATTTGTATATATATATTTTTTTTTCATCTTTCTCTCACTCACTCACTCTCATTCTCTATATGGAGTATTTCGAGCTCTGTCCCGGAAAATTCGGTAATACATGAAAAGGTGAAATATTACCTCATCACGAGTTCAAAGTGCATTCGATACTGAAAATCCTCGCCCGATAATGAGATCAATCGTCTCAATTGAGTTTACTCGCGATGGCATTCAAAGAGCCTCCTAATAGTCATTACTTTTCCTCGTAAACAATAGTCGGTCTCGGCCTCGTCTCGACGGATACACATTTTCTCCATGTGTGTGTGTGTGTGTGTGTGTGTATTTTCTGTTTTTTTTGTGTTCGGCCGAAATCGACTTACTCTGATTCTTTTACAATAAATTATTATTATTCAGTTCTTCATGATAAAAAAAAAGAAAAGAAAAAAAATTCACTTTTCGAGTCTATTACGTTTACGAGCTTAGAAGAGTAACGTGCTCATTCCACCCATTTCACTCTGTTCCTTAACGAATATTTCAAAGTACTGATAAATTATCGTGACAGCGAGTAGAATTCCAGTGCCCGAGCCGATAGCACCGAGAAAATCGGCCAAAACTGAGAGAGCCCCGATACAGAGACCACCAAAAGCAGCTGCAGTCGGAATGTAACGATTCAATTCGTGAATCATCGAATTGTCACGATGTCCTCGCATGACCATCTGTTGTTCTTTGAGTTGTTTAGCAACCTGAAAATAATGAATTCAACATAGACATGTAGATTTTGTAATTTTATCATATTTTCAAGAATTTTTCGTTTTTTTTTGTTTTATCGAAAAAAATTATTTTTCCGATAAAATGCAAATCGTAAACTCACGTCTTTTGCCGAACTACCGGAAACCTCGATCCAGGTCTTGGAGAAAAAGGCACACGAGCCAAGCATGAAGAGAATGTAGAGCAGTGCGTGAACAGGATCTTGAAGTATATGACCGACCGATTCGGGTGGCGAGAGATAATAACAAAGACCACCGACCGGATAAGATCTCGCTGGACCACCACCTCCGACGTCTGACCAAACACCCAGCAAATTTACAATCAAATTTCCTTGAAACTTGACCGCCAACATTTGCGAGATCACGTAGAGATTTGAGACAAGTGCGGATTGAAGAATAATTGGGATATTGCTCGTGTAGAACAATTTGATTGGATAACTGCTGTACTGACCACGATATCTGGCCGATTTGATTGGTAAATCGACACGGAAGCCCTGAAAGAAAACAATAAAAAAAATTCTAATCGTTCAAACAACAACAAAAATTTCATAATTAAACAAATTAAAGGATTATTTTCAGCTTACCTGGAAATATATAACTATGGCAAAGACCAAAATCGTTGCCAAAAGATTCATGAGATTTGGGAGATTTTGACGATAAAAAGCCTCACGAAGTCCGCGAACTTTGTCTTGTCTGGTGGCCAAAAGATGGAAAAGTGCTATTACTGCACCCTCGAATTCTGTGCCACGACCCGTATTCACCGTTGCCGGTGAGAATGCCTTCCAGACAATTGTTTCACATATATTTGTGGCTATGAAAAGCGATATTCCACTACCAAGACCATAACCCTTTTGCAAAAGTTCGTCCAACAACAGAACTATGAGACCAGCAACAAAGAGCTGAATAATGATGAGAAGACAAACTCCGGCACCAATCTCAGCAGGATCACCGTACATTCCGGTCATGACGTAAACTATCGCTTGACCGACAGTTATCACCATACCGAATACTGAAAATAATATAAATTTTTATTATTTTTATGACCGAAAATTACCGCCAATTTACAGTAAGTTCAATTATATTATGAATACTAAAAAATATATATATATATATTTTTTTTAAATGCCTGAATCGATGATAAATAGCTGAAAAATGATAGAAAAATAAGTTAACCGATAATGTTCAGAAGAAAGATCTATTTCAAAGTCGCGGTAGCCGAGCTTGTACACAAATAAGTTTGCGGAAAGTATAATTTTTCTACATCGAAAAGTTAAAATGTATTTTTCTCAAAACTTTTTTTTGCATTACATATGGCTGAAAAACTATTCAACCAATTAGACTGCGGTTTCACATACATATTCTTTAACATGTTCCTCACCATCATATACCCACATTTTTCCTGATATTGTTGCAGTAAATTTTTTTTTTTTAACTTGTTAAAAAAATATTAATGTATTTGTTTTTAAATGCCAATATTTTTTCAATTTTGTATTTTTCAACTTAAAGATATGCTGAACGTAAACTCATGAACTAAACAAACATTTGTTGATTTTTTCATTTCCAATAAATGTGGCATGGAACAACTTTTTTTACAAGTTTTTTTTCTATGTAGTTCAATGTTACAATAAATTATTCTGAAAGTTTCAACAAGATTCGTTCAACACTTTTTTCAAAATAATTTTCTGGAAGATTGTTAATTTTAAGGCATTTACACTAGGCAACCCCCTTAAGAGTTATAAATAAATTATAAGTAATTCGTTAGTTATAAATATGATTGAAAATTACTTGGATATTGTAGAAAAATAAACAAACTGACAAAGTTATTCATATATGCTAAATGAAGAATAATTTATAACAATTGAAGATTAATTTACACTAATGAGTTGCTAGTTCGTTATGAATGCTTAAAACGATTAAAAGTGAGCCAAAAATATTAAAAAATACAATTAACCCACCATGTTATCCATAGATATTAAATGAAAAACAATTCATAGTAATTAATTCAAAACTAATTTGTGCAAATTAGTTATAAATAAGTTACAGATAATTTTTTTTTACAGATTCAACATCACTTGGAATACTGATGAAAAAAAAAAGAATTTTACAATCAAGGGACTAATGGGTAATATATAAAAAAATGATATATGGCGAATTGAAAATTACTTTGTTTTCATTAGTTTATAAATAAATTTCGATTACGAGTTTGTTTGACACTATAATGAGAATGAAGAAAAATATCTTACATTTTTGTGCTCCATTGAACAGTGCTCTGTCCTTTGGTGTATCACCTACTTCAATGATCTTGGCACCTGCCAAAAGTTGCATTATGAGACCCGAAGTGACGATTGGCGAGATACCCAATTCCATGAGGGTACCTCTGTTGGAAGCTAAAATTACACGAATCCAGTAAAAAGGATCCGCACTGTCCGAAGACATGATACCAAAGAGTGGAATCTGCAAACATATGGCATGTGAGCAACAAACTTTCTAATAATTGATATAAAATTAAAAAAAAATCATTGTAAAATCATCATTGATAACTCACCTGGCAGCATACCAGAAAGATGAACAATGTAATTGCTGTCCATAATACCTTTTCTCTAAATTGAATCTGTGGAGAAAATTTTTCAAAATTTCACTACTCCAATAAAAGAAAAAAATCTTCCAAACAAGATTTAAAAAAAATTGTGCAATTTTGAAGTAACGCGTAATGCGAGAAAATCATATATTACTCACTTTTCTTTGTGGCTTTGCTATTTCGGGCAATATGCCACAGAATGGCTTAATCACCTCGAGAAATTTAACTGGAAAATAAAAAAAATAAAAATATATAAATTGTGTTAAAAATGGTAATGAAAATGATGTTCATAAAACGGGACAATATGCCACCGAGATGGCATATCGTGTATGTGTGGGCTACTGGCCAATTTTGCAAAGATCGTTTTCGCACACGCACGAAACGACACAACGCGTATGATTAGCTATTAGAGGCAATTTTTGTATAATTTTGTCAAATAAAATGAAAAAAAAATTAAAAAAAAACACCGAAATAATGTTTAACTCAAATATACTCACTCCCCATGATGATCGCGTTATTTGGTATTTTACCGTCTCACTGTTCACCGTTCGACTGGTCACGATGTGTGGTGGAAGTTTTAAATGAGAGACAAAAAAAACAAAAAAAACACGTCAGCGTGCAAGAGCCAGGACACTCTTTTCGCGTTTCACCCAGTGCTGGTGAGGATAGTGTGCGCCTCGGACGTACCCAATGTAATGCTAAAGGCAAAACGGGGCTTGAAATCGTGGCTCTTCTCACCGACACGTATCAATACGACGCTGTCACGTGACCTGATGATGTTGGCCGACCGGGAACACCGGCCATTACGGCGTTGTAACCTTTTTTTTTTTTTTGCTCAACCGTAAAGTACCGTTAAGCCGCTAGATGTCGCATCGAAAGCACAAGACGCGCAAGCGCCAAAAGATACGCGGGAAATTCAAAATCTGAAATGAAAAATAAATTTTGTACTCTGGCTGATTTTTTCATTGTTTTAATTATTTTGAGAGAAGGATTAAATGAGATAATATTATCGATTCTGTGTATTTTTTTAATATTTATTTTAATCGAAAACTATTCAAGGACGTCCAAAACTGTATGAAAAAATGAGAGATTATAATTAAGGTCAAGTATATTCACACAAATAATCTCTGGGTTATCTTGTACCAGATGGTGAGAATTATCGGTGCTAATCGAAAGAGTAAACACCAAATCGGATGAATTGATTTAATTTAAGAACTATAAAGGAAACGAGGATTTATTTCCGACAAATTCTATATTTGAAAAAAATTAGCTTTTCCACTTGTCATTTGATAAACGAGAATTTTCATTTAAACTTTTATTTTTTCTGATTGCATTGTGTGTTATCGTCTTGATTTGGTTTAAGGATTAAATGTACAATTATTAAACATTCATTGTTTTAG
The DNA here is from genome assembly GCA_963669185.1 of Dyspetes luteomarginatus. Lineage (NCBI taxonomy): Eukaryota > Metazoa > Arthropoda > Insecta > Hymenoptera > Ichneumonidae > Dyspetes > Dyspetes luteomarginatus. Next base: position 22,161,979 of record OY769903.1, on the reverse strand, counting down.
ATTTACTTCAATCAAGAGTTGTTCAAAAATGGGTCAAGTTGTATGAAAACAAAAATGAAGGATTATAATTAAAGCCAATTATTCGTACAAATATTTTGATTTTATATCGTTACTACCAAATGTCGGGAATTACCTGTGCTAAAGGACCAAGAATTACCCCATTCGACGAATAGATTTAGTTGGAGAACTAGATAGGAAGCGCGAATTATTTCGAATTTTATGTATTAATTTCTTTATCGAAAAATTCATCGAAATTGAGATCCTTATTGGTTACTTTGGAGTATCGATAAAAAAATGTCTTTGCTAATGATAATATTATTGTTAAATATTGATGTCCTATATATTGGTAAAGCAAAATATTTTTAAATTTTTGTAAAAATAGGTGAAATATTATTTATAGCGAATGTTGATGACGTATGTGTATGTGTGTTGTGTAAGTAATTTTATGTGAAATTTTCATTTTTTTTCAACAATTTCTGTAATTTTCAAACACAAAAAAAGCATGAAGCGATTTGGCTGAAAAGTAGATAAAAGAAGAATGTTAAATTGAAACTTGTTCGTAATTCCTCGTAATATTCCCTCCTTTACATTCTGTATGGAATAAATCAGAGCTGAAAAAGCCATTTGATCATACGTGGGAGAGTTTCGTTAATGATGGAAAATTACGAGGAAGTCATGAGTATAAATTTCAATTTGCACCTTTTTTTTTGGCAATTGTACCGTTTTATTTGCGATGTGGCTGACTGAACTTATTCAAAACCAAACTGCCTGAGCACCGCACAATGTATGAAGGATTTTCATGAGAAGAAAAAAAAAACTTGACGCTAAATACTTTCTTCAGGGACGCGAAGCGAGCTGCTGTGTTTGCAGAATTCGAAAGCGCTCCGAATGTGTTGATGAGGTGATTTCGGGGCTAATGAGTTTGCTTATTTGCGTGATTTTTTAAACTCGTATCCTTGAGAGCCTTGCACTAATTTTTCAAGTTTTTCCTTGGTAATTTGTCTTGTTTTGCTCGAATCGTTATCGCGGACTTTCCAGGTGAATATTTGGAATATTCATGATTTCTTAATATTGTCCATAGCACGACACAATATATCTTATCATCGAAGAAGTAATGACTTCTTTGAAGCCCGGAAATGTCCGGGCTTTTTTTTTTTGCAAGCGAATCTGTAAATAAACCCATAATATTAGCATTATAAAACAGAAAGAGAGAGGCAAGACAATTGGGATTTATTGTTAATTACCTTGACTCGATCAGCACCGAAATTATTCTCCTTATCGATAAGTCTGTAAAAAAATTAATTAGTTGTCACAGCAGCGGTCCACGAAATATCTCAACGTCTATGAACAATTAATTGTTCAACGAGATATTCGTGGAGGGGCGAAAAAAACCGCGAAGGTAGCGATGTTAAATATTTTTCGTATTTGACACTTTACGCATGATTGGTAAAAGTGTTTGCACAGCCGTGAAGTGTCCGGTCACTGACGATCTGTATATAATACAGTCCAGCAACATTCTGTATATAAAGGTGAGGTTTAGCGTGGCATTCTTTACTCGTTATTTTTCTACACAACTCGACGTTGCAGTCGAAACGTTTCACAGGCTATACCAATTATTCTTTCCTCTGTAGTTATCGTTTCTCGATTTTTTTTTCATTCTGCTTTGTTTAGTTTTTTGTCTTTAAAACTTGTAAAAGAGACACGACAGCTATGAGAAATTTACAAACGTTCGTGCTCGTTATCGGGCTTCAATTAATCGCCGCGGTTTACTCAAGGTAAGTGAAAGTTGCTAAATTCATGTGTAATCGAGTTTCATTCGATTAATAAAAAATGTTTGAATTTCATCGAGTTGCTAAATGTGTTCACTCTTTAATGTTCATGCCACTAATGCACTGAAATGGTAAAATTTCAAAAATATTCAATCCGATAAAAACATTAAGGCGAGATGAAACTTTTACCCATTCAGCAGTTTCTCCCCCATCTTAAATCTTTAAACCAATTTTTTCTCGAAAGTGCATCGAGTTTCGTTGAAACGCAAAGTTTTTTACCACGTGGACATTTTAAAATTCCATCTAATGAGATTTTGTATATTCTCAAAATCTTGTAGTGCAACGTTGAAAAAAAATGAAATTAATTTTTATTACGGACTGAGATAAATGTCATGAGGCACCCCCTTAAAGTGGTGTCAAATACCGATGAAATTAGTGCCGTTTGAGAAAATCTAGTCAAATTTTTGATAATTTTTAAGAAATTATTTATACGAGCTTTAAGGTGTTACCGGTTAAACTACACTGACATGTAATAAAACAAATATTAATAATTTCTTATAGTCTAATTTTTTTCATTGATCAACATTGTACATTTTCAACTAATTTTTTTGTCAAATATAATGAGGCTACATTTTTCTCTGCATATTTAACTCATTTTTCTAATCTCTAATTTTAAGCTCTAATTTTGTATCAATGAATATTATCATGATTGTGTACCGTCCTGCTCTGAATAACAATTTTTTGATAAACAAAATATAGCTTCTCCATTCGTCAAATTCGAATAAATTTTACAGATTGAACTATAAAAAAAATAAAAATGCAAATTTCTAGAATAATGGAAACAAACTGAGCCTATTTTATTTTATGAATACATGATTATTGATATTTTTCTATGTAAGCTCATACTTTAATCGCTGGTTCATTCGAAATTTAAGGAGTTTGACAACTCTGACCGCTCAAAAAATGCTCTTGTTTAAAAAGTTCAAAAGTATGAAACGATTTTTTTTGTTGCCCACATGGTAGTTCATGGTTTGAAAAATATTTTGTACGAAAATTGTTTAAAAAAATATTTTAAAATAGCAGCGCTGCCGCTCACCTTAAGGTTGTTTTCTTCAAATGTATAAGAGCGCAATATTGTCTTAACAAATCTGTTGCTAATATTCATTGTAATCGATTATTTTTATTATTAGATAAACGTTATCGGACGACTCGACACTTCGGACATTTATTTCGCCAATCTTCACGATAAAGCTTGATAAATGAGAAACGACTTTTATATCTCGAAATCACGTTTATCATATTATGAGAATATATGAGGCATTTGGGCATATTTATTATCTTTTTCAATCATCCTCCTCCTCCTCCTCCTCCTCCTTCATCGAGTGTTTACAATTGCTGATATATTTTCGCGTTTTTCCAACCGTTGCGCTATCGATACAAAAAAAACAAATGTTCGATATAAAAAAGTGCAGCTGCGAATCTTACCATTCCTTATCGCGCGTTTATCAGCCTATCAGAGAGTCTCCCAGAAAGAGAAAGAGATAGGAAAAATTGTGATGCCGTGCTGCCCCGAGTATATATTGCGTGTAAAGTTCCGGCACGGCGTTTCATCGCTTTCCCAGTCTCCTGCACCGTATATAGTTTCAGCCGGAGTCAATAATACATTTCACATCCAGTATTTTCTTGTTCTCTGCTCCGTGCGGTTTCATGTCTCCAGTTGGTGCAATTATCAAATATTCATAAAACGGATCTGTGTGAAGAAAAAAAAGTTTAATTTTACCGCCAAAATAATTGCGAGAGAATTCTATACAGCATATATCGTTTAAGAAGGCTCTAAATTTACCTTTATCAGGATTATAAAGCATCGTTTGAAAGGACTTAAAATTTATCTTCATTTCGTCGATCGTTGAGGAAAAATTTTGATACATCATTATCAAACATGTAAATAATATAATCTCTATCATGTAAATATCATATTCATTCCTCGAATCATCTGTTTTAATTCGATTATAAACGATTGTTTTTTGGCTTCAGTGCACGTCAGTGTGGAATCGCTTATGCGCAATCGCTGTAGATCAGTCGGTGCATGACTGGGAAATATTTAAATCTTGCGCTAAATAATTTGCAACTTCGCATTGAAAGTTTATAATTATCAGTAGAATTGAAACAGCGAGATAAGCTCATGAGTAAAAAATATATATTAATGAATTTTCGATTAAATCTTCTGAAGTGTTGCATTATTTTTTAAGGACTACCCATGGACAAAGTTGCGTCAAAAAACCGAGTATTACCATCGAACAAATTTCCGAACCGCACGTCCTATCTGAAGGTCCTCACTGGGACGTCGAATCTCAGGTTCTTTATTATGTTGATATTCGTAATCAGCAATTATATTGTTATGATCCTGCAACGGAAAACACAACGATGGCTTACATAAGTAAAAATTAATTATTTTCATGATTTCTGTAAATTTGCGTGCAATTATTGGACAAATAACTGACCTGCAAGATCAAGGTCATTTATTGAGCCAAAAGAGCTATGCACAAGTCAAAATAAGTGCTAAATTGAAAAAAAAAAACATTTTTACTCACTTTTAAGAACTAAGTAACACATTTTCAATTATTTCAAAGAATAATTTATACCGTTTTCGTACATTTGTTACTTTTTTAGCCATTTAACACTTATTGTACTAGTTCGTAGTGCTGCAACTACCTTAGACCTCCGCTTATATCGCTATTTTTCCCTAATTTAGTCTGTATGGTGGGTCTTTTGAGGACAGAACCCCTTTTTCCCTCATGAATCATATAAAAACCATCAAACAAAAAATTTTCCTCATGATTTTGGATCTCTATTTTACATTTCAAAACAGATTTTCAATCCAAGATACTTGTCTTTTTTTGTTTTTTGCCCTACATGTATTCAGGAATAATATCGGTTAGAATTTTTTTACTGTTCCTTGAAAGATTCACAGTACCGACGGAGGGTCAAACTGTGTAATTTGACGAAAAATATTAACATTTATTGATGTGTACGTTAACTCGGACGTTTCAGAGAATGGTCAAGTTGGCGTAGCAGTACCAGTTGCCGGACAAAAAAATACATTTGTCGCAGGTGCTGGCACAGATTTCGTGCAAATTACTTGGGATCCAAAAACAAATTCGTCAGATCCAAAGATCAAAGTTCTCTCGACTGTAGAGGTCGATCTTAAGGGAACGAGATTTAACGATGGAAAGATCGATCCCAGAGGAAGATTCTGGGCTGGTACGCAAAAATTTTACAATCAATACAATTAATTCTCTGATTATTTTCCAATTTATAAATTCCTTTGTTTGTTTTTTTTTTTTTAATTTCTTTTTTACTCAAGGTACCATGGGTATGGAATCAGAGCCAGGGATGGGCTCACTCTATCGTTTCGGTTCGGATTTCGTACCGAAAAAAATCATTACACCAGTGACGATCAGCAATGGTCTTACCTGGAGTTCAGACAACAAAACATTCTACTACATTGATTCTCCCACGAAGCAAGTCTCGGCTTATGACTATGATGACGAAACTGGTGATATTTGTAAGTCTATCGAATTTGACTGATTGATCGATGAGAAAAAAAAAAAAAAAATTTCAAAGAATTTTTTTTTTCTCATTCGTTATACAGCGAAAAAGCGTGTCTTGTTCGATTTTACGAAGAACGGAGTTCCCGGGGTGCCCGATGGTATGACGATCGACGCAACGGGAAATCTTTGGGTCGCGTCCTACGATGGTGGACGAGTAAATACACTTTGATAAATGCAATTTATATAAATACCTTTTTTTCACTCGCGATTATGTTTTTCCCATTATATCGCATGAATCATTTGCAGATAATCAATGTCGATGGAAAAACTGGAAAATTATTGAAAACCGTGGAAATGCCAGCGAAACAAGTAACGAGCGCCGCGTTCGGTGGTCAAAATTTGGACATTTTGTACGTGACAACGGCGAGACAAGGCTTGAAGGACGAGGATCTTAAATCTCAGCCATTAGCTGGTTGCGTATTTGCCGTTAAGGGTCTCGGTGTGACTGGAACTCGAATGCTCGGCTACAATATGTGAGATGATATCGATATTTATCACATCTCCTGACAACAAATACCGGACCTGGAAATAAAATTAATGAAAAATAACAATAATAATAATAATGCATTATTAAATAGTATCGTTTGTTAAGATTATGCACGAGAGACAAAAATAAATGAACTGTATAAGATAAATTTTTGAGACATAGCGAGTTTACTCTCGTTAACTCAAAGTATAAATTAAATTTCAAAGGTTCGTAAATTAACTGTCTGAAAATTTTTATAATATATCCAGTTTTGGGGAATTCTGACGAAATTATTAATACAGTGAAACGAATGAAAAGTTAAACTTTTCAATGTGACCATCAAAGAGACCCTGAAACGTTCGCTAGGAAAACTATAACGGCACGTGTGTGTTCGAGCGAGCAATCTGAGCTTCATACTGTCCTTGGGCACTTTATCGTTGCAAAATGTAATCGTAAAGCTGACATAAAACCACTTTAAGGCCTTAGGGCACTCTAGAGGCCGGGAAAAAATAGGCTTTTTGAGATTTTTTTTTCAGAAATACTACAAAATAAATCGTGATTACAAAAGTGGGTGTTTATTACACATATCACTGACTGTATAGAATAATTTTTTTGAAGCGATTAATTTCAAAATGGCAGCTGTGCAGCGTTTTTGCGATGGTACTTTTTCAATGTTTTTTTCGGCTTTTTACCCTTTCCCGTAAGATCCAATTTAAACAAGTAATACAATTTTCTCAGAAACGGTACGGTCAAACCCTTTGAAATTTTCCTCAGTTTCTATAAACAAACGTATCTATAAATTTTCATCAAAATCCCTCTGTTTTGACATGTGGTAGCGTTCTACCTTAATGAGATAATAGTTTAATGTGTCACATTGTCATGAAACTGTTTTTTATAATAAAATCGCGACATATTCCCTGATAAACGGTTTTGCTGCAATGAACAAAAATCTCTAAGTGATAGAAAATAAATAAAAACCGCGACAGCCTTGAATCTTACATCGCCCTCAGAAATTCTTTGAAACGATCGACTTCCAGATGGTTTATCGTCATGAAACTTTTTTTTTATAATAACATCGAGATGTATTTTCCCGATAATCGGCTTTGCTGCAAGGAACAAAATTCTCTAAGTGATAGAAAAGAAATAAAAACCGCGACAGCCTTGAATCTTACATCGCCCTCAGAAATTCTTTGAAACGATCGACTTCCGGATGGTTTATCGTCACGAAACTTTTTTTTTAAATAACATCGAAATGGATTTTCCCGATAATCGGCTTTGCTGCAAGGAACAAAATTCTCGTATTGATAGAAAAAAAAAAAAAAGCTGTGTTGAACAAAGTCATGGTCGTCCCGACATTTTACATTTTTTTCGGATATAAAGAGAATTTTAAACAGAACATTGTGACTGTCACGTTATTATGACAAATGTGACGAACGCGGTCATGATCATCTGGAAGTTTTTAATTTTTTTCGATTACAAAGAGAATTTTGTTCTCTGCAATAATGACAGTTATAAAGAGACGACGATTGCATGTAATAATAAGAAAAAAAAATCATGTTGATAAACCGTCCGGAAGTCGATCGTTTTTTTATAATAAAATCGCGACATTTTCCCCGATAACCGGTTTTACTGCAAGGAACAAAATTCTTCAAGTGATAAAAAAAAAAAAACTGTGTTGAACGAAATCACGATTGTCCCGACACTTTATATTTTCTTCGGATATGAAGAAAATTTTAAAGCGAATTTTATGACTGTCACTGTGTTAATGGGGGTCTATCGATAAGTGCAGCTCTATAAAGTTACTATCGGAAAAAAATTTAATTTTTTTTTTATCTTTTTTGACGTATCGAAAAACATACCGTACATTTGAACGAAAAAGAAAAAAAAAATCAGGGAGTTGAATTCTCTAAATTCGCGCGATAAAAAAAATATCAAAAATCTGAAACGAGAGATTGTTCGGATCTACAAACTGGGAGTGTAAATCAATTTGCAGCCAAAAATATTTAAAAATGTAGAAGTTATTCTACTTTCAAAATTCAAAAATTCAACGATATAATTAAGTTTAAACATTTGATTTGCAACAATTTTCATACATTTGACATAATTATTTTAAATTGTAAGTTAAATTTTTGTAGATTACATTAAAAAAAGAAAAAAAAAAAAACAATTACAATCGTCAATTTTAATTGCTCCTCTGTAATTCAGAGTCTCTTGATCACTGATCAAAGTGCATTAAATTTTTAACTAGCACACAATCAAATAACTGGTGGAGAAATTAAGTAGATAGCTAGACAAAATGAATCGTAACAAATATTCTCAATATATTGAAAGTTGGTCAAAATGAAGGTTGACTAAAAGCTCAGCGTATAGGAACAAAATGCCTCTGATTAATCGATATTTCAATATCAATCCTTCAGTCATATTTTGATGCATATAAAGGTGAGGCTCGCGGTGGGCATTCTGTAATCGATATTTTCTCTGCTCAATTGGACAATACCTGTGCATACGTTAAATTCGATTTCATCTGTAATTTCTTCTTTTGTTGTTCTTTTTTTTTTTTTTATAGAAATTTGAATAAACGAATTATTATGGCAAGCCCGGCATCCTTACTTCTTCACATATTCATATCGAATCTTCAATGCTGTCCAACTGAGATGAGGTAAGTGAAAACGTTTAAAAAACAATTGATTGGGGCAAAAATGATCTCTTGACTGCTACGAGTATTTATTTTTTAAATAATATTTAGCAAAAAAAAAAAAAAACAATTAATTGCACTTTAAATTATTTGAATTTTCGTAAAATTGTTTTAAAAATCACAATTAAAAATAAAATGACATCTGCGTACTTTATCATCAAGATAAAAGCTTGTGTGCGATAAAAAAAAAACATAATTATTTGACGCAATTAGCTGAATCTCGACGATTTTTCAAAGCAATCCCGAACCAATAGAGGGCACAGGATATTACATTCAACAAATTACCGCTCCGTCTACTCTTTTTGAAGCTCCTCATTGGGACATTGATGAACAAGTTCTCTACTTCGTTGCCACTTATAACAAGACACTCTATCGTTACAATCCTTCAACAGGACAAGTAACAAACGCTTATATAAGTAAATATAATTATTTTCATTCTTTGTCGTTCAACTATTAGACCAATAATTCATGAAGTTTCATCGCAGTTTTTTTTTTTAATCGTAAATTTTAAAATTTACGAGTAATACCTTTGAATTCACATTTCAGAAAATGGTCAGCTAGGAGTAGCAGTTCCAGTTGACGGACATAAAAATACATTTATTGGCGGTGCAGACACAGATATCGTTAAAATCGTTTGGGATCCTCGTATGAATTCTACAAATCCTGAGATTGAAGTACTCGCGCGAGTCGACCAACATCGTTATGGGTCGACACGATTCAACGATGGTAAGGTCGATCCCAGCGGACGATTCTGGGGTGGTAAGTATAATTATACTTAAGGAAAGTAAAAAAAAAAAAATACTAGACGAGTTATTGAACAATTTAATTATTAAGATAATACATCTTAATAATTTAATTCTTCGATAAAAAAAACAAGTAAAAAAAGATTATTAAGATAATCATCTTAATAATTCATCTAGTATTAATTTTTTGTCTACTTTCATTTTTCATCTCTCTTTCATTTCATCATTAAATGATTAAGGTACTATGGGATTCGAGAGTGAGCCCAGTTTTGGCTCGCTCTATCGAATGGGCGACGATTTTATACCACACACAATGGTGTCACCGGTGACGATCAGCAACGGTCTATGCTGGAGTCACGACAACAAAATATTTTATTACATTGATTCTACCGAGAGAGAAGTTTGGTTTTACGATTATGACGATTCAACTGGTGATATTGGTGAGCCCAAATTGATTTGTCAAATCGTCAATTTTTTTACGTTTTCTCGCTGTGAAAAATAAATGATTAATTAAACATTGTATCGTAACAGATAACAAACGCGTTTTGTTCAAATTGGATCAGGAAATGATACCCGGAATTCCCGACGGTATGACAATCGACACTGATGGAAATCTGTGGATTGCGATCTACGATGGTGGACGAGTAAAGACGAATAATAAATACAATTTATAATTTTTTTTCTCCCAAATCTGATTTCACCATTAATTATATATATATATATATATCACACATCGGATAATTTTCCTTCAGGTGATTGTCATTGATGCAAAAACGGGCAAATTATTGAACACCGTATGGATACCGGCGGAGCAAGTAACAAGCGTTGCATTTGGTGGCCCAAATCTTGATATTCTGTATGTAACCACGGCAAAAAAATTCTTGACGGCTGAGCAACTCGTTTCTCAGCCAAATGCCGGTTCCGTATTTGCCGTTACCGGTCTTGGTGCAACTGGAACTCGAATGCTTGGCTATAAAATGCCAGCCGAGCATCGATATCAATAAATAAACGTTATATCGTCAACATTATATATTATATTATATTGATCGTCCAATTCCACTTGATAGAAAATAAATAAATTTGTTTGTGCGATTTCATTTTTGTGTGATTATTTTAATTCTAATGAGATAACATTCAAACAACGATTTGCCTCTAGTTAAGTTTTGATCTATCGATCGATCGAAATTCATCGTCGATCGAATTCGAAATCGAAAAATATTTTTTAATTTGTCAATGTCATCTGAGAGACAGCAGATGGGGGGCAAAATCGAAGGGGTGGTTTGGGTCAGAAATATTTGGCAAGAAAGAATTTCCCAAATACTTTATGAACTAAAAAAAAATCCCGGAATTTCCATCGAAAAAAAAACTTGATTTCGAAAATATTGAAGACTAATGAGAATAAATATCGATGACATCTTTACGATGACACTTTTCACATTTTTTTTTTTAATTAAGGGTCGTTGAAGGAGGAACAATTGAAGTGAATGTAAAAAAAATATATTGCTAAGCTTGCTTATATTTATAGTCGAAAAAAAATTAATCAATCACTCTGTGCGATTAGTTTATTAGTTATTTCAAAAGTTATCTTCTCTCAGCTACAATTGAGTTTCAATTTTCTGGCAACAGATGAGCGTGAAACACAAAAAAACTAAAATCTCATATGTTTTAGTGATGCCATATGTTTAGTGACCATTTCGTATTTTGTTATTTTTCATTATCTCAAAAATAGGAAAACTCGCGAGAATTAGCTGGGATCATCCATATTTTACGTCACAGGTAGCTTAGATTATTATTTCACTCGACGAGATAACGAAAATTGAGCTCTAAAGCAATCAACGATAAGAGAATTGGATCATTCTTGCTCGACTGCTCGCTGTAAAGTGTTCGACAATTCCGGTAAATACGAAGTAAATCGTTTTGAAATAAATTTAAAGAATAAATAAATATTAGCAATCGTCAGTAAAATAATATTGTTGATTTTTTTTTGCCAGACGGAAGGCAAGTTAGTATGTTAAGTTCGAAATGTAAATAATTGTTTTCGATCAAACAAGCCACTATCTGACATATCTGATTATATAATTAGCATTGATAATTATCACGAGGGATCGATAAATAATTAAAAAACGTTTTTTTTCTCTTTGTTTTCGTTACAGTGAAGATTCGTAAAAATTGAAATGGTCATCGTGAAGCTATGTCCAATATTGGGCCTTGTCATCGGATCCTGCCTGATTTTAATAACTGCCAAGTAAGAATATTCTCTGTAAAAAAATCCAATAAAATCGAATCTCAAAATGATTCTCGGAATTGTCAATTAAAATTTTTGTTTTTCCCACATTGTTTGGTCTTGTTTTTAAAATAAAAATTTCGTTACAGTTTTGTTTATTTTTATCTATCTCATGCTAAAAATCATAATCCTGTCAGCTCAACACCGAAGAAACTTGGAAAAGTCATAATAGACACGGATGCTGGTGGAGATGACGCTGGTGCGATATTAATTGCTCTCGCGGCTGAGAAACAATTGAAAAATAACGGTTTGGAAATTATAGCAATAACTTGCACTTATGGCAATACTTTAGTTACGAATGTCGAGACGAACGTATTGAAAATATTGACCATAGCTAATAGAAGCAACGTGAGTATATTTCAATTGTTGTATTTTTATTCGATCCAAATCAAAAGGTCTTCTTATGTTTTTCGTAGATTCCTGTCTATGCGGGTGCGCACAGGCCGTTGTTAAAAAAATTCACGAGCGACAATTACTATGGCAAGGATGGATTTGGAGATTTTGATTTTGGCGAAGAAATCCTCGGTAAAATCGATCGAAGCAAACACGCGAGTCTTGCTATGGTAGATTTAGCGAGATTGCATGCTGGTAATTTTTTTTACATTATTTCTCCTCGTTTGCCTTCTGAATAAATTATTTTCCCTCGCTATGGTAGATTTACACAAAGACAGCATATTGCTGAATTTTTACACTTGTGGCAATTAAAATTGCAACACATCGGTAGAGTCGTTAATTACAAGTGTTAAAATTTTAATGGCCACCAGTGTATTTCCAATTTTTGCCTAAAAAAAAAAAAAAATCCCTCTCGTTATTGTAAATTTAGCGAAACAAAACTGGAAAATTTTTATTCCTGATTTTCGCGTTCAAAGAATATTTTTTTCGCCAAAATCTTCGTCCATCTCGACTCAAAGGTTTGATTTACAGGCAACGTGAGTGTCATGGCTCTTGGGCCATTGACCAATGTCGCACTTGCGATATCGTTGGACCAAAATTTCGTCAAAAACGTTAAACAATTTTACATAATGGGCTCGAGCGTACGTGGACATGGAAACAAAGGACCAAATATTGAGTTTAATTTTTATCAAGATCCTCCGAGTAATTTTATGGTGTTTAATGGGACGAGAGGACATCCAGTTATTTTATTTCCCTGGGAGACGTCTATGGATGCTCCAATTTCAATCGTAAGAGAACTCTTTTTTAATCATTCTTTTTCCATAAAATTTTTCATACTGACGTTTTTGACATTCATCGATTTTTTTTTCTCACTCTACAGGAATGGCGCAAGAACGTTTTGGGAATTGTGAATTCCAGAACGATGAAATTTCTCAATAAAATTGAGAGCAAAAGTCTCGGTGGGCATGTGTGGACAGTAGCCGATATAATGTTGAGCGCTTTGGCACTTTGGCCAGATTTCATAAAGAAGTTTTTAGTGACAAATTTAACGCCCGTTTATGACGGATCTGCGGCAGGTTCCGTTCTCGTTGATTATGCCAATACAACGGGCCAACCCCAAAACGTTAAAATTTTAGAGGATTTCGATGTCGAGGGTTTCAAGAAATTGATACTAGATATTTTCTCCCGAGATTGATTAAAAAAAAAAAAAAAAAAAAAAAAACCACAAAAGAAAATTACTCACATAAAAGATTTTGTTGTGCTCGGCACAGAGACCTTAAAACGTTCATCATAAATGATAACGTAACGTGTAAAATTCTCAAGCGACCAATTTCCGTTCTTCTTGCTGTCCTTGACTTCTTTATCGTCGGAAAGCTCGATATATAACGACTCGTAATACTTATGAAAATGAACGAGGTAAGTTTGCTCGTTCGATCAGCCACAACTTCCATGATCAATGAAACATTCGCGTATCTATCAAAAGAAATAAATGACAAAAATCAATATTGACATATCGATAAGATAAATTTGTTTTTTCAAGTGTTTTTTTTCGCGTTTCGCTCACCTTCATCTCGTTCCTCTCGATTTTTTTCCGATTTGCGATATGATTTCTGTGGGCTCGAATCAACTGAGGGGAAACTCCGATGATAAGAAGAAACATGATTTAATTAACAATATCGTTTATTGACCTTGCGTGAAAAAAGTTTTAAGCTAAATAAATGATCGTGTACGAGAAATATGTTCAGTCTCCTAAAGTCACGTTTTAGACACGTAGCGTTTTAGACACGTTAAATACACGCGCAATCTCTCTCTCTCTCTCTCTCTCTCGCTCTCTATCTCTTTCTCGTTGATATTTTACAAGTCTAAATAGTTTTTAAAACTAAACCGTTCAGTGTCTTTTCTTGTTTATCACCAAAAATTCTCCCGTTTAAATAAAAAATCGCACGATTTCCCGAAAATTCTCTTCAATCCTGCAAAAGCTCCAAGAGTACTCAATCAGCCAGTGTAATTTTCTCAAGGCTGTCTTCATTCTCGTAGAATTTTTCTCGTAGAATTTGCCCCAACTTTTGTTCAGTCTCCGTGAGCCACTCTTCAGACAGGTAGAAATACACGCGAAATCGCACTCTAACTCTTTCTCATTGATATTTTACAAGACTGAATAGGGCTTAAGATTAAATCGTTAAGTGTCTTTTTTCGTTTATCACCAAAAATTCTGTTGCTACCTGTTTTTTTTTTTTTTTTTTTTTTTTTTTTTTTTTCACGAAGTTTGCCCGAATTTTTCTTCAGTTTCCGTGAGCAGACTCTACAGACACGTATAAATGCACACTCTTTCTCATTGATATTTTACAAGACTGAATATTACTTGAGACTAAATCGTTCAGTATCTTTTTTCGTTCATCACCAAAAATTCTTCCATTTAAAATATAACAATCGCACAATTTCCTGATGTTTTTTTTATTTTTTTTATTATTTTCAATCCTGCAAAAGTCCCAAAATTACTCAATCGTCCAGTGTGATTATTTCAACGCTGTCTTTAGGATGTTGTTTATTGGTGTCAATTTTTTTCGTCGGATTTGTTCCAATTTTTGCCCTCGGTAGTTCATAAACGGACATACAATCACTGCTCGTTAGTCTCATATTGTCCGTATTTTTTTGCGGTTGAACAATGCTCAACGAGAGTGGCATATTTTTCGTATAATCCACCTGGCTTGTTTTTCCAAGACTCTTCTGTTGTGGTATTATCTCAAGATGTGCGTGTTGTTGGAGCTGGGAGAGCATTGTCAAGGCCTCATTATTGTTTAAAGCTGGAATTGGATTTTGCATAGCGCCTTGAATCTCCATATTCGCCGTTTTAGCTTTACTTCCGGTTTTTCGATAAGGCGGATGTTTTGGGGGTGGATTTGGTTTAGAGGTGGTTGAAGTGACCGGACTGACAGAAATACCGCTCAAATCTGACGATAAAAATGGCGATTGTGCCAACGATCCGCTACCTGACATTGTCAAAATATTCTGAAAACTGCTCGATAATTGAGCATTCATATTTTTCTTCGGTTTTTTCGTTGTAATTGGATTTTTTGCCGGTTGTTGTTGTTGTTGTTGTTGTTGTTGAGCCTGTTGAGACATTTTTTTCGACAATAATTTGTGCTGCAACGATGTTCCACCTGTAGAGCTTCCTCGTGAGATTGGCATACCCATAGAAATTGATGATTTCATGCCAATCGAGGAATTTGCCGAGAGAACATTGTGAGCTGCCTGTGGAACATTTACTGAATTACCAACGGAATTTCCTGAGCTCAGAGACGAGTGCGATGAATTGTGAGCAGGTTGAGGCTCGGTCAATGATTTTGAGACTCTTATATGGGGCGCTGACATTTGTTTTGGCAGCGTTGACTTTACTTGCGAGACCACCGATGGTTTTAACAATGAGACTTGAGCGCTCGTTTGATGAGACAATGATTTCGTCGTTGATTGTTGTTGAATTGGCAAATTTTTTGTAACATGCGCTGGTAATGGTTCATTATGTGATGAGGAGTGTTTTTGCACTTTTGTCTTTGTAGTTTGTATATTTGAAGCAACTGGCGTTATTGATATACTCGGTGATTCTTTCGTTGCCGAGGCTGTTGTTGTTGTTGTTGTTGTTGTGGCTGCTGCTGTTGCTGCTGCTGCTGCTGTTGTTATTATTGTTGTTGTCGATGCTTTAGAGCTTGATTGATGATACATGGTCGATGGTCTCGATGTTGTTGGTACAGAAGGATTTTTCATATTTAATAATTGCTGAACCGTTAAATTTGCCGGATTTCCAATTCCACCGAGATTACCATGATTTCCGGCTGCTGTTGAAAGACCCGAGGAACTTGCTGCTGTGTTTGACGTTGATACGTTGCTTGTTACTGTACTCGGCAAACTTGTAGCAATATTGCCAAAACCAGCTGCCAAATTTGTTATCGATGACAGATTATTTTGATACTGTCGTACTATTTCCGAATAACCCATACCCATTTGATTGAGATAATTTACCGCGGCAAGTGGATCGAGCATATTGCCACCAAGGCCTGCGGCAAAAACAGCCGACAACATACTCGGATCCATTAGCGGATTCATGAAATATGGATTCATGAGCGCATTGTTACTCGTTACACCGAGATAATTTCCGAAGCTACCTTTTCCATTAAACTGACCCGACAAAGCGCCACTCTGCTGCATTGCTTGAAGATATTTGTTTACATTTGGCGGACGACCACGTGGACGTCCCGTTGATGTTGACGTCTTGTATGGTTTTCGTGTCTGTTGCGTTTGCGGCGATGTTGGCAAACTTTGTGGCTGGCACGTCGTCACCTGTATGAGGGCAAACAAATAAAAAAAAATACGTTTATTTCACTTGATACAAAAAATTAAAAGTTTTTGTTTACGTTTTTTTTTTTTTTTTCTTGCTTACCGGACTCGATGGAGTTGCGGGAATCGGAACGATACCACTAGTCGAGATAGAATTTGTCTCTGCAATTTTACTCGCTGTTAAGACTTGCTGACAACACTTCAGAGCCAATTCCAAAATATTTCCTTCGATATTCTGCAATTCAAATGAACAGAATTTGAAACACAAAATTTATGATTAAAAAAAAAAATGTATAATTTTTTTTGTTGTTTTTTTTATTTTTCTCACTGACCTTCAAACCCGTGTAAGCTTTGTAAGTGTCAATCAGAAGTGTCGCAAAAGCTTGAATCGTCGAATCTTTTGGGGCGTAAATTTTCTGAATTTCACGATATATCTTGTAAACATCGAGTAAAACTTGTTTTCTCGTATTATTTCGGAATATTTGCATATTATCATTTGCTGCAGGTGGTCCTGGCATATTTTGAATTCGCATACGAAGCGATTGAAGGCAGAGTGTGAGAGCTTGGCGCGAAAGTTGTTCACGCTCGGAATCTCTCAGATATTTTCTTAAAAAAATAAAAAATAAAATATAAGAAGAAAAACGATTATAGGAAAAAAAAATCCAAAAATTTTCATTTATTATCAAAATTTTGACAATTAAAAAACATTTGACTTACTTATCAGCATCGGGAACTCTTCGCAATTGTACGTAAAGCTCAAGAAGCATTATACTGTCTTCAGTTTCTTTGAGAACTTGCATTAGGAGGGTAATACAACGTGACATGTGAGAGGCAAAACTGCCAGGACGATCAATTTCCTCAATAGGATTTCTCCAAACGCCCTGAAACGGAAAAAAAAAATTAAAAAAATTTCACTTATTATTCCCATTTTCATAAAAATAAATTACTTGTTTTTTTTCTTCATCTTTTCGTAAAGAAAAACTCACGTTAAAAAAATTGTTGGGTCTACGATCGGTAAAGAGACCCTGAAAATTTTCTCCGGAAAAGTATTGGCACTTGTAAGTACCGAGCAATAAATCGCGACATCTTGCGTTGTCCTTGGCAATTTTGTTGTTGAAAAAATAATGACAAAGACGATACATCGACTTGTAATGCTCGGGAAAACGGAGTACGCATTGTTCGAGCCCAGCGAGGCAATAACTGATCAATTTTGAAACTTCAGCATCGGTAAGATATTCCTCTGTGTAAAAGAAGCAAGGCGATTAATCAAAAAATATATATATATATAAATTTTGCTAATAAAATGTATTGATTTTTTCGTTTTTTCATCTCACCCTTTTCATCGGATTGAACAATATTTTTTTTCTTCTCGACATCACTCTCGGCTGATTCACTGTCGCTGTCGCTCGAGCTATCGCTCTCTGAACTATCCTCACTGCTGCTCGAATCATCGCTGCTGCTAGAGCTTGAATTATTAGTCTCGGTGTTTGTCGTCGTGGTCTGAGTTGTCGTTGTACTTTCCTGAGAGCCACGACGACTCAGTGTCACCTCATTCTCCTTTACTGAATTAACCTGGCTCTTCTTTTTATCAGAATTTTTATCCTTTGATTCTTTGCACTGTTCTGCTTTGCCATTGTAAAATTTACCATCGATAGATTGAACCTCATCATTCATTAGCCATTTCCCATCGGATTTTCTCGTCTCTTCGTCATCTGGGGTCGATGAAAATATATTCTCATTGCTCATCTCCATTGTTCGTTTCATAAGTTCGTCCATGAGATCTTGAACATTTTCAGGCTTATCCACAGGACTCGTACAATCATGCAATAATTTTCGTTCTCCAATGATGATTCTCTCGTCATTTGTACATTTTGTACGTTCCTTTGTCCTAATTTCGTCCTTGAGATTGATTCTATGAGCTTTTTCGCTCTCATCGCTCGACAAAATTGTTACCTCATCAGTTGACGATCCCTCTTTATGCGTCGTAATTTCACAAACATTTGTGATAAGATCGTCAATAATACCAAGTACATCCTGCATAAGTTCTAAATGCGAGATGCTACCTAATTTCATTCTTTTTCCATTATCTTCATTGTGCGTTTCAGCTTGACGTTTACGTGGCTCATTTTTTGGCTTGCTCGTTATTTCAATTTTGTCAGATTGTTGAATTTCCTCAACGCTGCTGAAACGTCCATGATTCGTTCGATTTTTTGGCCCATCAATGCTCGTACCAACGACAATGCTCTCACTTGGACAACAAACTTCGAGATAACCATTGCTGTCCGTTTTTTTATTTCTGTTTAGCTTTGACTCGTATTGCATAAATGGGCTATTAGCACAATCGAGCAAATGATGCATGAAAACTTGACCAAGTGATTTTTTCAATGATTTACCCTCGTGCTGTTCAATATACTTGAGTATGCATGCGTGAATTCTATAATGAACCTCGAGTGCCTCGACCGATAGATGAGTAGGATTTTTGTGAGGTATACGCTTTGGATATTGAGCACGATTTTTATTAAGCCAATCGCTCGCTTTTGCATAATGATCGAGATAAACTGGAGGATCTTCATTTTTCTTCTCAGCTATTTTGGCAAGCATATAATGATAAAGCCATCGTTCATCATGTACATGATTTGTATTGTCATCGATATTGGTGAGAAAAACACGATTTGCCGATATAAAACAATTAACGGCAATCTCAAGTGTCTCCTCTTTGCGTGTTTCCAATGCGGCAAATTTTTCCATGCTGAGTGTATCAGTCTCTTGTTTAAGCAGACGGGAACAAAATGAATGAACGGTGTATGCAAATGTTCCATACTCGATCCATATGACACTTTGACCTGGCACAAGCTCAACAGCTCGCTGATAACAAAATTGTGCAACTTTTGCATCAAAAAGTAATTTTTTCGTATCTGGAAGAGGTTTGCAGCTTGTCAGAGCTGTGCCAAATTCTGTGCCTGTTACCATAGCAAGAGTTGCCCATGAATTAAAAGCATCTGGATGAAGACAAAGGTCCATGAGAAAGTAACAGGTTGAATTTGCGTATTGATTGTACTTGAATAAATAATCACCAAGAAGTGCATAAACTGAGGATACTTGATAAGGCATTTGTTTTTTAACAGTTGGCATTTTTTCTCTCTTACCAACAATGTAAGCTGTGACCTCGTCGATTTTTCGACTCGGATCATGTTCATCGGGAACGAGAGAAATGACTTTTTTGAAAATACTGTGTGTATCAGCGTTTATCGATGCTGCACGTGGTGTATCAAATTCCGGAAGTTGATCAGGTCGATAAAAATCAAATAACAGCTGCGCACCTTCCCACGTTAGCTCAATCTGCGGTACTCGATGATCCTCGAGATATTTTGGCTTTGTTCTTTTGTCCTTGTTCGGATGCCCATAAAGACAATAAAATATTTGCTCGAGATATCTCGAGAGTTTGTCACGTGTTGAGGAAAATTGTGGTGTACGAAGCCTTGGAATTACAAGTTTCATAATGAACAGTAATAATTTTGCTTCATTAATGCAACACCATGAATGACGACCAAGAAACTCATGGGCTGTTAAAAGTATCATTATCGATGTTGGTATATCCTCATTCTCATCCTCATCATCAGAATTCTCTTCCTTTGCCTTTTGTGATGGTGATTTTGCACGTCCCTTGTCCTCTTCGTATTGCAATATATAATGAAGTATTATCCATGGTAAAACAGTCTCGAGTGGCATCTCAATGGTATTTTCCGTAACGTCCAATTGATGACAAACCATTTGTACGAGATTTTGAACGAGCCGGGCTAAGCGTGATTCTGGCAAATATCTTACGACAAAAGTGCTAACTTCGTTAACGCAAGCCTCAAGTTTTTCAAGACACATTAAAACGCTTGACGACCATTTTTTTTGTTCACCATCATCATTTGAGTTTAAATAATTTTGCCATGATTCATTGAGGCATGCCTCAGCCCATACGTAACATTCCTCATAATGTTCAAGTTTCCAAAGACTATCGAGCAACATTGATAATTGATCAATACGATTAATCGTAACTGTAACATGAGGCATGAGTTGTTGTCGTTGCCTGGCAAATTTAAATGTATCCTGAAGAATACCGGCAAGCTCAGAATATTTTTTCTCATCGTAAAGCCTTTGAACTTGAGCAAGTTTTTCACCACGACGTATCGCAGTCAGCATTTTTTGTATTATTGGAATATTAATCGATGAATTATATTTGCAATTTGGCAATTTGACCGATGGCAATGGTGGAGCTTGAACCTTTTTAAATTCATTCATATGACTGAGTAATAATTCAAGTGTCTCAATAACGATATCTGTGTCACCCTGACAATGAAATATATTTGCCTTTAGCCATAATACTCTCAACAGATATATCGTATTTTCTTCATTAAATAAATCATCTCGTACACTTGCAAATATAATATGTCCAAGCTCCTCGGATGGCATGCCAGTGCCAAGTTTTTCAAGATTTGCCGTTGGCAGGACATCCGGTTTATTGTCCATCCAACGATCAGTGTGAAGTTCACCATATAAAAGAGTCATTTCAGCGTCATATTTAAGAATTCCATGATCCTCGTCACAACCAAATGGCGATGGATGTGGAATATGCTCTCTCGTAAATGTATAAGCTTGAAGATAAATATCAACCATTTCTTTAGGCCAACAATGATTCCATTTGGTGCACAAAAATTCTGTAAACTTTGCCATTATTATCATTAAATTACTTCTCTCGCTGTGCTCCGTTATAAATTCATCGATATCAATTTTTTCCATCTCTGTGCCAAAATATTTTTCTACCTCGACACTCATGATAATTGGACTGGAGGGTTTTGAGCTCTCGGTACTTTTACTGCCATCTTGTAAATTACAATTATTTTCACGATTTTCAAACAATTGATAGAGATCCATAGTGTCCATTGATCGATCAATATTTTTAAAAGGATCGTCCTTTATGAGTTTTACACCATCGGGCAACAAAGTACTTGGAAACATTCTTCTAAGTGTCTCCTCGAGCTGTACATCATCTCTCTCTGCCTCTTTTCTGTTTGAGCCACGAACTCTTGCTGATCTTCTCATGCTACTGCTACTCCATGCCCACTGTTGCAGAAAGCACAATGAACTTCTTCGTCTCTTTTTAACTTTTTGTCCCTCCTCTTTGACTTCCGTACGCTCGTTCGATTTTTCATTTATTTTATCCAAATTCTTATCCAAACTGGCAGAATTTGATTTTTCGGCTGTTTCCTCATTTGATTTTTCACAATTGCTCGTTTCATTTGGTATTTTCTCTGGTGGTGATTTATCTGTCTCCTCGTCATCATGAACAACGATCATCGCTTCTGGAAAATCCATAACATCCTCAATGTGTTTGTCACGTTGATCGTCCAATTGTTTCTCCGTTCGGTTGTTATCGATATTTGGAATTTTGAATGGAGGATCCTCATCCTCGATTATTTGTATACCACTCGAGCCAGATTTTCCATCATCCTCAGGTTCTGATCTTATTTCCGTGTCATAATCAGCAGTTGGTACACGCTGATCATCAGAACTTTCCATCACGTCCATTTCTTCGATATCCATCTCGGTTTTAAGCTCATTTTCCAAATTTTCCATCTCAATTTTTGGATTTAAGCTACCAGCTTCGGAATTCTCCATTTCCACATCATCTTCAGCTTCCTCGAGCTGATTTTCCTCCGTCGAGGGTGGTCTTGATTCTTCTTCTGTAGGCTTTTGAAAATCCAAACTAATACGACTGACGAAATTGTACGAATTTTCCGTCATCCATTTGTGCATTGCTACGAGACTTTCGCCCAATTCGAGCCAAGTGGATTTATTCAATGGTTTATTCAGGCACAATATTGCCAGTGGTTTATGGGTAAATTCTGGTTTACAAGCATCTATCCATTTTTCTGCAATTTTATTCACCTCTTCGAGCAATTTTTCCCCAATTATACGATCAAATTCAGTATCCTGGGGTGGATCGAGGGCCCAATCAGCGTTGTATAATTTATAACTCTCCTCAAAGTATGGAACGTTCTTGAATATTTTTTCTCGAAAAGCAAGACCCTTGACATAGCTTGGATCTCTCTCGAGGGCCATAGAAATAAAGAGGAGGCAATTCATGTAGTCAGGAATGGCATACAGAGTTGATATGATATTGTCCAAACATGGCCAATGATTTGGATTACATTTGAGACCCTGCTTGAATGATGAACAAGCCAATTCGAGATTTGATATCGTCATCGCGAGACAACCGATTCGATACCAGAGTGTAACATCCGTATCGTCAAGATTTGCAGCTTCCCAATAATTCTCTATGGCATTCTCGTAATTTTCAAGTGAGGCCTGTATCGCTCCGATATTCTTGAAACATGAATATTTTAACGACAACATCGGACGCGATCGACCATCGGGTATCTCATATTTTTCCACCTGATCGAGCAGTTCCGTGTCGAGAAGATCTCTGAATATAGTCATGGCGTCCTGCGCTTTACCGGATTTCATTAATTCCAGAGCTCTGTTGTACTCGGTTAGGGCAATTTGTTCCTGAAGGGCATTGCATTGCATAAAAAAAAAGACAAATATTACAAATTCTTATTTAGAAATTCTTCCAAGTAATTTTTCGAACGGTGCATTGATTATTTGAAAATATATCGCTTGTGATTGTTAATCTGCAATAATCGAATGAGTGCAATATAAAAATAATTTATGAATCATTTAGAATTTCTCACATTTCTTTTACAACCTTTTATTCGTCCATTGATTATTATTTTTTTATTTCTTTTTCCATCGATAATGCTTGAGGGCAATTGTTTATTACTAATAAAAATGGACAAACAAAATTTTCATTTGCGAGTATTTTCAAGTAACATCAACAAATCAGTTAAAAAAATTATTGTTAACCAAATATGCTGAAATTGTTTTTTCTTTTTTCATGAATTGTAACCATGGAATTAATCAGGATAATTTTTTCGATAAATTTTTATCCATTGCTCATGCTAATTGTTGAACAATTTGAATTTTAAAAATTTTATAACAATTTTTATTGTTTTTGCTTTTAAACAAGCCATGTAGAAAATAAATTACCTGAAAGAAAAAATCTCGAGATTATTCATGAGAATATATTTATATGGAACCAGTCAGGTCACCTTGTAATTTTGTCCGTGAAATTTGTAAATCTATATATATAAAATAACATGTCCTGACTGTCTGACTGATTCATCATCGCCCAGCCCAAACCATTGGACTTAGAAATATGAAATTTGGTCAATAGTTTTATTTTATAATCCAGAGACTCACTAAGAAGGGATTTTTCGAAATTCAACCCCTAAGGGGGTAAAAAGGGGTAAATTGTTTTCACACTGATTCAACGTGTGCGAAGCTGCGAGCCACAACTAGTCTTGTATAAAAATATATATTCAAAATTTACAAACTTCCCATTTTTTTTTTTTGAGCTTTCTGCACTCATTTGACTATTGCATATATATATATATAGCTTCCCTTTTAATGAAAAATATAGCAAATTTCATAGATTAAAAAGTAGATTGCTGATTGTCCCAAACTCAAATGGCAAATGACCTTGCTAGTTCGCCAGTATGCAAAATGTAGCCTCGATAACTCGAAATTCACTCAAGTTGGAGCTGTATTTTTTTTAATTAACTAAAAATTTGATACAATTTATAATCCCGTGACAAAATTTCCATGAAAATCATTATATAGACGAGGAAAAATAACTGTTCTGCGTTTGTGCAAAATTCAAGTTCGATTTGCTGCATTACATACTCGTAATACATTCAAAGAATTTGTCCAAATCGGATGTCGCACGATAACAAACGTTGGCATTAAAAATGCGCATTTTTTTGTTGTTTTTCATCGTCATGAAACTTTGTTAAAAATGTAACGAAACATTGGAAATATCTTGCTGGTTATAAAGCATTACGAGCAAAAAAGCCGAATTTTAGGTTATGTAAATCGCGAGGGAAAATTGTTCCATTTGCAAATAACTTACCTGAGCCTCTTTCGTGATTGTTTGAACATCCTCATCATCGTTATCCGGCCGAGGTCGCGGCGCCTCGTTCAATGCCGATATTTTCATCATTTTTACAGCTATTTTATTATCACTAACGCGTTATTTCGTACACAAAACATATCGCAAAAGCCAAACGACAACACGAACAGCTGTTTGCCGCTATGACGGCGCCATTTTCCGGAAAGTTGTCAAAGGTCAAAGATAAGTACTTCAAAAAGACACTTTGCACAAAGTTTAGATAACTTCCGTTACAATTTTAGCACACAGTTCAGTTGCATAAATTTCATCAATCATCAATATTTCTTTATTAAAATCTATCGAACATTATTTCGTACGATTAATTTGGATGAATTTTCATGCTAAATAATGATTCGAAAATTATGAAGATAAAAAACATTTCTTTGTTGAACTTTTATCTGAAGACCTTCGAGCACAATAATCCGTATATTGCATATTATGTATACATATATATATATATAACGGCATCATATGAATAATGAGACGCCGCACTGATTGTTCATCAGTTAATAATAGTCATTATATTACTGTATAGTACATTTTAGTTGCGCATTAATCTTTCGGAATGATATAAAATTTATTTATGATTGGGACAAAGACGATTATCTTAACAATGTAGATGACAATTCCAAATAAGCCCCAAACAGACTTTCGTACATTAAACTTCTGCACAGTGCACATACTTACGCGATATGTGCTAAAAAACATTGAGAAGAAATGCCGAAAGATCACCAGAGCGATCAACCTTTGACATCGGGTTTATCTCTTGCTTCGTTCTCGGCTACGAAGAAAAATGCTCGTACAGTCGCACAAGATACGAGAGAGATTCTCGCAGTACGGAAATAGTGACAAAGAGGAACGTGTGTATAATTCTATTATAGGTCATTGATATTTTTCTCTCTCTCTCTCTCTCACGGGATTGAGAAATTCGTAAAAAAATAAATCATCACCGAATCTTTCGCGTCTGATATGATATAAGAGATAAAAAAAAGATTATGCAAATTTCCGCACTAGTTGTGCGACATGTGATTACGAGATATATGTATGTATATATATATATATATATGTATACATAATATGAAGGATGATCAAATATATTTTTGTCTCTGAGAAGAGAAAAGTTTGTCGTCATCATGTACATACTTTGGGGTAAGTTTGAAACTTTTTTTCCTCAAGACATTTCAAATCGATCAAATTATTTTCATAAAATTGATCGATCGTTGATAAATTCAAGAAAAAAAATGCATATTTTATCAAATTTTTATTATATATATATATTTTTTTTTATATTTTTTTACTAACGCTGTCACTGACGTCATTTCTTTACAATTATACAAAACACATCGGGGCAATCGTGTAATTTTTTTTCGTGGGATAAAGATTGGAAGGAATTTATGTTTTTCTTTTAAATTACTGTGGCAGTTTGAAAAAGTATTGGATTTTTTCGCATACCTGTTTTTTTTTTCTGTTGAGATCATTTTTAAGACGAAAAAAAAAAATCTTGATTAATTCATACTGCTCTATTGGCACATTGGAGTGTAGATTGCAGTTTTCTGGAAGCTGCGATGGAGCCTTTTCATGATTTTCATTTGCTACTCGAGATATTGGAATTTTATGAAAAATTTCTGGATAAGATTCATATAATAAGCTCGATTGTGTTTGCTCTCAGGTGGCAGATTAATGGAACAGACTCAGCATTCCGATGTTGATCAAACATCTTTGTCCTCTGTAATAATAAATCGAAATAATGTAACGAGATATCATTTTCCCGGGCATGGAATACGTCTCGCGCAATGGATACAGAGTGGTAATAATTAATCATTTGAATCCTATGAATTTTATATAATATTAATAAATACTCAAATTAAAGGCACTCACTCGAAATTAACCGTAAAATTTAATAAGCTTTAAATTATAACTTTATCAATATTAATTATTTAAAATCTACTCTTAATAAATGTAATAATAATAATAATAATAATAAGTTATTTAAATGCTATAGATTTAAAATAACATCAATCAATAGTCAAAGTTTTATTTCAAATATCTGAACTTTAAAGGCACTCATTTGAGATTATCTGTAAAGTCGAATGGGCTTAAGTTTTAAATATTAAAAGTATTGTTCAAAGTATCTAGACTTTGAAGACAATTAGTTGAGAGTAATCGTAACATTTGATGAGCTTTAAATTATAACATTATAATAATTAACCCGCTGGTCACACCATTTTCTGTCGCCACGTTGAAATACACACCGTCGTCGGGTCATTGGTGACCCAAGTGTAGACCAGAGGGTTAATTATTTCAAGTCTATGGACTGCCAATAAATAAATTGATAAGAAAAATTATCGTAAAAGATTATGTGAAACTCCCAGCTAAAAATGTCCGGCATCCAAGGAGACAATTGCCCAAAAAATATTATTATCGACTGGATCTGTTTCATATTTACACTAGACTTAAAACTTCAAAGCAATGTGAAACTCTCATTCATGCATTTCCCCTAAATTTAATAGTTTTGATCGTTTTTTTTTTTTGAGAGTGTATCGGATTCCGGAAAAACGCAGCTACACTTTACGCATACGTGAAAATTGCATCCAAACTTTTCGCGAAATCTCAAAGCAACATGTAAAAAAATGATTTAATTTTTTTTTGCCAACTTAGAGAGTTTCACTTCATCCTCAATTTTGTGACGAAATATCAAAGTATCTCCGAAAAAAAAGTGATTCTAGTTTTTCTCATTGTCTGTCGGTGTTTCACATTATCTTAAGGACGTTTCAGCATTAAAATCAGGTCGAAGTATCAGGATGGACAAAAAAACTTTTTGCACGATCAAACAAATGAAAATTGGAGCTTCTTGGTTTTTTTTTTTGGTTGTTTAAAGAATATCACGAAAAACGATAGATTGATTTTACTTGTTATTCTCGTTCTAGATATGTTTTAACGAAAGTTATCTTAAATGGTTCTTAGAGGCCGAAATGCAGCGACATTATTCGGCGATATGGCTGTTGCTACCGGTTGGTTCGATATTCATAACGGCCCTTGTAATTCTGTTGATGGTAATAAAAAATAATAAAAAAATGTAATCATATAAAAAAAAATCTCAAGAGACTGAGTGTGTTTAATTTCAAATTACTATTTGTTTTTCTCAGGTGATGTTCAACAGATGTCCACAAATGATAGCAGCGGTAGTGACGGGAATTCTCGGCACGATTATAATCGTTGTTATTTTAATGTCACTCGATCACAAGCCAATTTACTCTTGACACCGTTGGAAATGTATTGCTCGAACATGTTATTACTGACTACTTATACAATCTAATGCTACAAAAAAAAACAAAGAAAAAAAAAAGAGAACGTTGGTAGGATCAAAACTCACGATCGACAATGGAAACATTTCGAAGCTTGTATCGAACCATGTCCTCAGATACACGAACTACAGTATCCACGTAGTGATCCAAAGTTTTTTTCAGTCGTTCGTGACACTGGAAAAAAGAGTAAATAAAAAAATAAACAAATCTTGAAAAAAAACAAAATTTAAATAAAAATTAAAAAAAAAAAACGAAGAAAAATTGTCTTTAAATTTCATCGAGTTACCTCAACTTGCGAGATATCAAATTATTATTATTATTATTTTCAACGTACCTCGATATAAATGTGATCATCTTTGCTAGCGTGTTCCAGCTCGAGTAGCAATAATTCGAGGGTGTTGTAGGGCAACCAGACAGCCGATGCTGTCGCTACGAGAGGTGTCTCAAGACCAAAATGTTCCTTTCCCTCGCCCAATACCGCATTCACGTAATCAACGGACAAATCTGTCGCTTCTAATAATCGACCGGTGTTTAATACCAATCGAAGAAGTTCGGCTGGATTGCGTTTCTGTAATTTAATATCAAAGGCAATTGCACGCTATCAATTAATTTTGGCAACATTTTTAACAGCATACTTGAAATTGTTCTTTTTTTACCTTGTAAGATGAGAAAAGCCATTCTGGCAAAAATGCACCGTGATGAAGTAATTTTCTCGCAACTCCTTTGTGAAGTTCACTGCTATGTTCCTTCTCGTGTGATAATGTTAAACGTTCCAGCAGCCTCCAGCTGATGCTCGCGACGTTCGTACCGCATCCACTTATATCTGCAATAAAATCGAATTATTTTGACGAAACATCTTTGACTTAATAAAATTTTACAATCAAGTATGGACTGTCTCTGTGTATAGTTTTTTGTTGCACGAATAAATAATAAAATCTTAAAAAATTTGCTTACAATAATTGTTGAGGCAAAAGGCAAACTGGAAAGTTTTATATATTTTTTTAAAAATTGCGATGGATATTTTAAATATAAATGAAACTTTGTAAGTATTTTATTAATTTTTACGTGGCGTCGTCAATTTAACACTGCAAATATATTTGATGATGAAATTTACGTAATTATTATCATAGCACTTTTCAAATGTATAAATAAATTTTAGATTCACAAATTGAATTTGTTCTAAAAGTCGGAATTTCTAAAATTTGATTAATAAAAAGTAATAAATAAATAAATTACCGAAAACATCATTCTGTATGAGCCAATCCCAAGCGTTTGGATCCTCATGTTGACTGAGCCTCAGGCTATGTGATGCAAGATTCTCAAGTACAGGACTTTTCGGTACATTGAAATGATTACACAAATGTAAAGCAGTCGTATAAAGTCCGACGCTCGAGAGTATCGCTATGAGTTCAGCTGGACCAGCCTGAGCTATCGTGTGCAGTTCTGAATTAAATTTCGATAATTTGAGTCTCGCATCGACCAAATAATATTCCTTTTTGATATCCTTCAGTTCAAGAACCTCGACCTGTTTTCTCACTTTGTAGTGCAAAACTTCTCTTCCGTCTATGCTTCTCTTTTTTTTCGGATTCGTCTCGTCAGGATAATTTTGATCAACGACGGGTCTAACGATCCATTTGTATTTGTCGCTAACGAGATTTAGAGAATTTATGCAAGCCAAAAGACATTGGGATTGTCGAGCTATTATCGGTGCCGAGTGTGACTCTTGGCTAAGTCGCATCGCTTGTTCATACATGACAGAGGCCGCTGAAACAAAATATTGTACAATTTAACGTAGAATCTCAACGAGCTAATTCGTAAAAAAAAAAAAAAAAAAAAAAAAAAAAATCAACGTTTTTTTTACCTTTTCTCATATTTCCCTTATTGATGTGAAAACTGTACAAAAAATTGTAATAATTATTCTCCATGAGATCGACACTTCGAGCTCTTCCCTCGACGATTCTCTCGAGATCCTCGTACATATCGACATAAGGAAATGATACGAGATCGACGAGTTTTTTTCGTTCGAAAAGCGTCACGACCAGCTGACGAAGACAATCGGCGCGTCTTGCTGCATCAGGATTTGCATTGAGACAATGATAAGCCTCAGTGTGATGACCAAGATTGAGATGCTGCGTGAATACGATTGAATGAAGAGTTGGCAAATTAATGTCATCTTTAGCGGCAATTGTTATCGCAGTTTCAGCCAATTCGATTATACAATCAGCCGCGTTGTGTTGCTCAAACAATTCGATAACTTTTAAATGATAAAGCACGAGTGCATTGCTCTCGGAAGTTACACTCGACTCGAGCAATATATCAGCAAGAAAAGAGTCTGTCAGAACGCCACTGGAAGCTCGTAAGAAATTATCGCAGGCTTTTCGAGTTTCACCCATTTCTAAAAGAGCCACAGCGAGAATAAATTTCCGCGATGCGCTATTCCATTCGCACCAAGAGCGCAACAATCGTACGTACTCCTGTACGAGAAGAAATTGACAACTGGAGAGCAACCATTCGGGAAATATAAAATTACCCGAGATTGGCCAACTGCGAGAGTTCGTTAAGAATTTTTTCGTGCTTTGTTTTTTTTTTGTCAATCGAACGTATAATTTAGTAGGGTAGAAGATGTACATGATTCAAGGTCGCTCGTAAGATTTTTTTTTCCATGTTTTTTGTACTTTTTATTCAAAATATTTTACTTTTGATGCAATTTCAAAATGTTTGAATTTCGCTAAAAGTGCTATTAGCGGTGAGAAAGAAAATTTCATATTTTTTTCTAAATTTTACTTTTGCTCAGGCAAACTTGTCAAATTACCAAAATAATTCCTCTAATGATGAAAATTCAAAGTAGCATCTAATTATGAGTAAGGAGATGTGCAATTAAATTGATTTTAATAATTATTTTCATAATCGTAAAACTTTATAGTGTAAAAATGTTGAAAGTTTAGTCAAAGCTGGTACATCTACCCTGATTCGATGTTAAAAAAAAAGGATACACTAGCTGTGCGATGAGTGTCACGTGTGTCAACATTCCATAATGCCAGGGTATAAGACTGCTTGGATCTATATCTGTAGCGTGAGCCATCAGAGTATGAGCATGTTTCGCTCCACCGCTTTGAACGAATAATTCGAGGAGGGACAGCGATCTCTGCTGTCTGTGTCCGATCGTCGCTCTTGAATCTGCGAGTTTTAGCAAGGAAAGTCTCTGTACGCTAGTTTCTCTGTAAAAAAAATAAATAATAATTTGAACGTAAAAAACGAAAAAAATAAATAAAAAAAAATCATACAAATATTATAAATTTAAAAAAAACTTGCAGAAGAGCTTGTGCCGATGAACACGTGGCCGTTGACTCGCAAATCCACATAACAACATAATAAGCCTGAGTAAGTACGACAGTTCGTGGTGCGAGGGAGGATTTTATCGAGTGAAGAACTCGCGAATCAAAGACTTCCGGTCGTGAGAGACAAATTTGTTGAAGAATCAAAAGATCTCGGCAAATTGAGAATCTTAGAAGAGTTATTTGGGCAACACTCTCGGAAATTGTTGATATTCCTAATTGACTGCCAAACAAATGGCTCACACTGAGAAGCATCCGGTTTGAAGCTTCGTGCTCAATGTCGAGTTTCATTTTGTTCGGTTGACCAAGGTCGTAAGTCAACGCCTCGAGCAGCATTGCCATTGCACTCGATGGATCTTTGACATTGACCAATTTATGATCAAGTTCCATTTGAAAATCAAAATCGGAAAGCTGAAAAAAATTGGAAAATAACAAAAATAGTTGATGAATAAATCCATTGGATAGATGAGAAAATGATAAAATTGATGACTCACAGGATCATCAGGCTCCATAGCGAGTCTCGTGAATAAATCTTCGACAATAATATCGGGACTTCGTAGATGATACAATTCACGCTCAATTCCTGTTTTCACTTCCTCGGATAATTGTTCTTCGAGCATAACAAGAGCCGACATTAGAGCTATGAGATCCTGACAAGTGTCCTCGTCCTGTGACAATATCGGGGTGGTCTTGAATCGCGAAGCGTATGATTTTTCATTCGAGAGCATGAGATGCTCGAGCGCCTCCATAGGACGTAGCAGAGAAAATGATGATTTTTTGAGCAAAGCTACGCCATAAACGCTCGGCAGCAGAAGAAGTCCAACGGGTCGTGTACCATTTGCGTGATATTGTATAACACATGAATAAAATTTGGACCAGCAACGGTTTGCAATTTCCAAATAATCCTCGTCCATCATTTCGTAATCCATTACTTCGGCTTGAATTTCTGCCTCGACGGCCATGCAAACGCGCTCTTTTAGTATAGCTGGTGAGAGAGTCATATCGGCGATAATATTTGATCTTCTGTAAATGCTGAGAGCTCGTGTTATATCAGCGAGAGAAAATTGTCCAGGATGAAAGATATAGCTGATGTAAGCTTGTCGTGGATCGGTGCCTGGATCACTCACGATATAATCACGATCTGGTGGTTGCTCAAGTACAGCAGTTTCCCACTCGGAATTTACTTGTGCCCCGGTAAGAGGTAACTGAGCATGAGTCACGGCGACGGTGTCCATGTCGGTTGTTCGCCATACTGCCCAGAGGCGCGTTGGAGTAAAGGAAAAATCGACGAGATGTTGCTATAAAAATATAAAATAGTTATATTAATCAGTTAATTAGTTAGTATAATTAACTGGCTTGATTATTCTTATAACAACTAATTATTAATAAATATTAGATAATATTAATTTTAATATACTAGTGAGTTATTGCGGTTTGGGCATTTTGCAACCTCCCTTTAATCGAGCAGTCTCTGCCAAGCGTTTGTGAGTAAATTAATATATTTCGTAATATAGATTTGATTTATTCGTAATTATACTCACATCGGGTGCAAAGAGAGTACACGTTCGGACAAATTTGAACAGACCAGCATCTTGTACAGGCTTGAGAATGCTAAATTCACATCCGGTGCCAAATTTTAAATACGTTCCAAGATAAAGCTCGTTATCCGAGCCGAGGACTTTTCTTAGCATGTGACCGTGAGCACCCTGAGAAGCTACGCGATTGTCAATCGCAACATCCGCGACAGCAACGCATTGTGCCTTGTTGCACGACCACATACGAACATTACCCTCGCGACAGAGAGCAAAAAGATAAGTGTCATTGCCACAAGTATGAATAACGAGTGACATCGCGACCAGACCCTCGGAGCTTCGACCTCTAAATGCTGTGGCAATACCGCTCAAAAATCTTGGTACTATCGAGTCTTGTTTGAGCTCGCTCGTGTGCACGAGACCCGTTATCGTGTCCAAACGAAGAACGAGTATCGTTCCTGAATTATATGCCAGGGCAAATAAAGCCTCTTCGTGGGGCAAAGTCAGCCATGATGCGGCTGCGTGAGGAACCGGCGAATCTTAACGAGATGGAAATTCAATTAATTTTTTTATTTATTATTTCATGATAAAATTTAAAATAAATAACGATTGAAATGAAAATTCAGGATTTTTTTTTTTTTTTTCTATTGAAAATTTTTATTTTCCGTATGGGTGTTATAAAAGAATTTATTATTTTTATATAGGGCTATAATTTGCATTTGTGTGATGATTTTAGTTCACATTATATGAAAATTGGTTTTTTTTTTTTGTATTTATAAAAATTATTTTCATGATTATTTTTGAGCAAAACTTGATTTAGCCTTAGTAATGATAAAAATTGGATAAACTCACTGGTAGTTCCGGCACTGGCGATAACGTGAAATGTATGAGGATCTCGAGCTGTATGAACCGATGCCTCACCCAAAATTGACTGTACACTGAGATCGGGATGAGAGCCCAAAAGATGCTCCGATTTGTGTACTTTGTCCGGATGAGGAAATGTGAGCTTGTGCACACTAGAGACAGTCACTAAAAGTATAACGACCGAATTGACCGTTTCGTGGATGGAAATTCCATCGAGAATCGGCGTATCGGTGAATTTATATCGGACTTTGCAATTTGCCAAATTAATATCGAGACTGTGCTCGACGAGCTCGAGGACATCGTGACAAATGCGCCAGTAGATAAATCGATTTCTTGTAAAATGTTTGCTGCTATCCTTGTAAGAATAACCACCGGCTCTCTCGGGTACTTTTATATCTTGCAAAGTACTTTGGCTTCCACCTGGAGAAATTCGTTCGTAAGAATTGTCGTTTTAATTTTTTGTAAATAAACAAATTGCCGTTTGAGGATCGTTGATGATAAATTCGGCAAACATTAGCAAAGGTCTTCTAATTGGATAATTTTTTTTCTTATACAAACACAAAGGTGAAACTCAGGCAAATTGCACCATCAAGGAAAATGGGGAGTAAAGTGAAAATTGCAATTTTCCGCTCGTAATTATTGCCAATTAAAAAAATCTCCTCTACAAGAAAACCAGAATTGAAAGGTAGTGACTCGCTCATAGAAGATTCTTTGTCAATGGATGAAAATTACGAGGATGCATTGTGTGCAAGTTTCAATTTACGTTTGATTGAGGTTAGGTAATCACGCTTTACGAGAAAAAAAAACGATTTTACGAGTAGAGAGGCATCGACAGATGATGGACTTTGAAGAAACATTGTCCAGGTCGACAAATGCATGCATAAACATTGATTTGTATCATTTTTTTGTTAAATTAGAGTAAAAAGCCGGAGGTTGGAAAAGAGAGGTTATGTTGATTAACACTCACCGGTGTTCAAAGTTATTTCCTTCCATTTTTCCGGTAATGTTTGATCAGGAACTACTTCACGATATCCCAGTGGAAATTCTAACATTTTATAAACACTTGTAATTAACAAAAAAGTCGTTGATTATTTTTTTTTATTAATAAACGTTTGAATTGAGAGATACACAACCGTTGAACATTTTTGAGCGGGGTACTGACTCACTGTTGCCAGCGTGAAACAACTAAATATCGCGCACATGCGCACATTTTTCCATCCTTGTCCCTAAATTTTTTGGGAAATACACAGTAGCGTTGTGGTGAAAGCGCTTAGAACTATCGCGATTTGAAATATGTATGGGCAGTAGGTAAAATAGTGAAAAAAATTCCATGAATAAGTAAAAGTTTTGAAACCCGATAATGTTTTGCACTCAAGGAGATAATTGCTTGAGAAAACAATGAACGAAGAAACAATATGTTTGAAAAATTGTTAAAAAAATTGCACATAACTGAAATTGGCGTTGTGAAAGTCACGTGACGAAGTTTCCAATTTCTCTCTCTCTCTCTCTCTCTCTTTTTGCCATGATCACCGATGCAACTATCTCTCTCGTACTCGCCTTGAACTCCATTTTTTTCTGTGCGGTCCATGGTATGTACAACGAACTCAGCCGCGCGAATTCGTTCGTATGTGCGACCCATGGACATAGGAAAATACGAGCGTAATAGTACAGCTAGCTTTTGTACCGACCAGTCAACAACAGCGAAATATTCCCAATACATTATTATAGGTATAAATTTTCTCATCGTCGTGTTTCCCTTCTCGCGTTCCCGAGATGGTTACCGCGTATCGGTGTAGCGGTCGTAAAAGTCACGAAAACCCGTCCAACACCATCAGGACCATCAGTTTTCCTCTCGCGATGTATGGTTGTATGGGTAATGGCGACAAACGACGTCGTTCTAACACCTCGGAGCTCATCTGCTACCATTAATCGACCAAGTTATTTCTGTCATCAAAGCACCGAAAATAATATCCACCCACGATACATTCCCTGGAGATTCGTCATTTGACATTATGTTGTCGCCAAGTTTCTAAGGACGTGCCTTATTTTCGTTCGATAGTTTGAGGTTCGTACATATATCTCTATCCTTTTTTTCTCCCTTTTTTTCTGTATTTTTCAATAACGAATATGTAATTTATTCCTACATTGCATATTATCTACGTGTGTATTTAACGTGTTTTTGAACATTATTTCATTTCTACTTTGTATGTGATGTTGATTAAAGTTCTCTCGTTCGATATAAAACATTTATATCGTTGCTTTGATCGGAGTACAAAATCATCCGATAACGTTCTTATCGTCTTTGCATATAACTCTGAAATTTTCTCGCTATACGTTTGCATAACTCTCTCTTCCTCCCTCATTTTCTCTCTCTCTCTCTCATCCACCCAACGTCATACATGACTTGTCATTCGAGCGCGTGTGCGCGAACGTTTGTGATTCAGAACTTGCAGCATGT
The DNA here is from genome assembly GCA_963669185.1 of Dyspetes luteomarginatus. Lineage (NCBI taxonomy): Eukaryota > Metazoa > Arthropoda > Insecta > Hymenoptera > Ichneumonidae > Dyspetes > Dyspetes luteomarginatus. The sequence continues at coordinate 22,126,133 of OY769903.1, read as the reverse complement.
CGAGATCACGAGTTTTTGCTAGTTAAAAAATATTTTTTTTTGTGAGTCGCCTCGTTCGGAGCAAATTATTCGACAAAAAGAAGCAAAAAAAAGAAAATCTTATTATTACAGAAGGAGCAAAGTTAAGATTTCTGCTGTGAGAATGCTCGAAGTAGGATTGCGAGTTGTTCGCGGCTATGATTGGAAATGGAACGATCAGGATGGTGGCGAGGGTCATGCTGGAACTGTCGTTGAAATTGGCAAGCCTTTGCCGCCTTTCGCAAATGGCGCAATCGCTTCAAATCCCGCTGATAAAACACCCGATAAAACGGTCATTGTACAATGGGATCATGGATCTCGTAGCAATTATCGAATAGGCTATCAGGGTTATTATGATCTTTTGGTTTTTGACAATGCAACCGCTGGCATACAACACAACAATATCGTCTGCGATGGCTGCAAGAGACACGGCATTGTGGGCATACGATGGAAGTGCGCTCAGTGCTTTGATTATGATCTTTGCACTCAGTGTTACATGGGAGATGTTCATGACCTGACACATGTTTTTCAGAGATTTCAAACGCCAAATGCAATCGGGTGAGAATTTGTACAATATAATATATATATATATTGTATATATTTTTTGCCTCAATTTTTCAAAGATACTGCAAATAATGATTGAAGATCATATTTTCATCTCGTTTAACAGAGTACAATTGACGACCAGGGAAGGATGCACGAAAATTCCTCTCAAGGGCATATTTATTGGAGCCAAGGTCATACGTGGACCTGACTGGGAATGGGGAAATCAAGATGGAGGGCCTGGTAATAAAAAAAAGAGATAATTATTTTGGTGGCAAGTAACTGATGAAACCGCAAAAGTTTTATTGAATCTAATTAAGGTCGTACGATTTATCAGGTAACATTAAAATTGCTGGTCGGAAATTACCATTGTCAGCAGGTGAAAAATATTTGTGTGTGCAAAGTAATTGCAAAAAAAAATTCGTACAATATTAGCAGCCCGTTTTTATTATTTTTTTATAATACAAATATAATCACCATCTTAATTATATGAGATGGAATTTCAAGTGCAACACTTGCTGTGGTGATGGGAAATTAGTAGCGCATTTTATAGATTTTTATACTTGAATTAAAAATATATATATATATATATCTTTTCAGTGTTCTGACGCAATATTTGAGCAATTTAGAGGGGAAAAATTCCCGTCATGTAATGTAAGTCGTTGATTTTTTAGTAATTATTCCTGATTCGTTGCGACTGTTTACTCAGTAAAAACTGGTCGAGTAATGGACATTCGTGGCTGGGACAACGAGAGCAGTCGTTCGGTAGCAACTGTGACCTGGTCATCGGGTAGTACGAACGTTTATCGCCTTGGTTACAAGGGTTGCGTCGACCTCTGTTACATCGAGGAGGCAACAGCTGGTACATATTACAAAGAACACTTGCCAATATTGGGTCAACCAGTAATGACAGTGGCCGAGGGTGAGCCAACTGTTGTTGGCGGTTCGATTCAGTGTGGAGCTGTTACGAGCTCAACATCGAGTCCTTGCCATTTGTCCTTCAACGTCGGCGACAGGGTCAAAGTATTGCGAGACATGGAGAGTCTGAAGGAAATGCAAGCTGGCCACGGTGGTTGGAATCCTCGAATGGTCGAGTATATCGGTAAAATTGGCACAGTACATCGCGTAACTGACAAAGGTGACATCAGAGTTCAGTACGAGGGTTGTAACAATCGTTGGACGTTTCATCCTCGTGCATTGACAAAAGTAACGAGCAAAGAGACTTTTGCACTTGGCGATCTCGTGAGTGTAAAAACTGACGGAGCTGCGGTTAAAAATTATCAGCAAGGACACGGAGAATGGACAGACGTGATGAAGAGCGCATTGGGTAAAACTGGCAAGGTCATTAAGATTTATCCCGATGGTGATTTGCGAGTTACTCTGGACGGTCATACGTGGACGTTTAATCCTCTGAGTGTGACTCGTATAGCATCTGGCACAGATTCGGCCAGTACAGCTACGGCAGCGAATGATACGAGTCGTGGAGGTACTTCTGGCGGTTCGTCATTTCCCTTTGAGCGTGCAGCTCGTGAAATGGAAAAATTGATGAGAGACACTGCGAGAGGAGAGGCGAGAGTATCTGCGCTCAGGGAATATCTTAGAAAATATTCTGGCAATGTCGATGCAAGACCGAGCGGTTTGTGCGGTGGTAAAAAAACTTGTCTCCAGGTCGCTGCTCATCAAGGTCATCAAGAACTTTGCGTATTATTGCTCGATGGCGGTGCGTCACTTCGGGCCGTCGACGAGGATGGTGATCCGCCTCTTCATTATGCAGCTTTTGGCAATGAACCGGAAGTTATGGAACTTTTACTCTCCCGCGGAGCACCGATCGATGCTGTCAACAATGGCCGTTGCAGTGCTCTTCATGTTGCCGTTAATAAACAACATGCTGGTTGCGTTCGTGTTCTTTTGCGTCATAGCTGCGACGTCAATCTTCAGGATTCTTATGGCGATACGGCGCTTCACGATGCTATTGGCAAAGACGCGCTTGATATTATTGATGCGCTTTGCTCTTGCGAGAGAGTTCACTTTATTCTCCGCAATAAAAGAGGATTCAACGTTCTTCATCATGCCGCACTCAAGGGAAATGCTCAGTGAGTAAAAAAATCTTTTGGAAATATATATAGTTTGAGTTGGCCAATAAGTCATTGCGTTTTTTTTCTGTGTAAGTGAAAGGCGAATTTTTCATGGGAAGGAGAAAATACTTAATTTTTCTAAAAGAAGCTTGAGATGTAAGCTGTTAAATTATGTATTGAATTTCCGGTTTGAAATTAAATTATATTTCAATAAATGTAAGCCCATCTATTGGAATAAAAAACGTAATGACTTTTTGGCCAACCCAATGTATGTATATATAATTAATCGATAATTTCACATATCTGTTAAAGCCAGAATGTAAAAAAAAAGACGAATCGATCGGTAAATAATAAATATCATGAGCAAATTGTCGGCAAAAAGAAATAAGATCATACGAAAATTGTCTGTGGGGGAAAAAAAATGGATGAGTACATTTTACATTTTGACTAAACATCAACATTATTTCATGCTAATATGATACAAAATGCATCTGGGATTTATTATATGAAACAATAATAATTAATACGTATTTCGTACTCGCTATGCCCAAGTAGCCAAGTAGCGCCGTCCGCAGCTGTTTTTGGTACTTTTTGGACTCACAATAGTTATGCGCTTGCATGGATACACGAGGGTTTATCAGTTTTTATAAAATTATAAAGAAATATTGGCATCCCAAGAATTGTTCTCAATTAACAAATCCTTCATAGTTTGTGATAAAAACAAATTAGAGCTCACAAAAATAATACGTTGATTTTATAAAATATAAAATAACCGCCAACGGTCAGCCATTCCTGCTTTTCGCCCACTTGCACGTAACAAATAATAATCCTATTTATTTTTTGTCGTTTGCTTGTCCCATTGGGAGTTTAGCCAGCAATTTATTACTCACTTCTCGGTGATTTTTTTTTCTCTAGAATTTTTCCAGTATTCTCACTAATCGCAAGTGTAAATAATTCCGCAATGCTAACATTTTTTAATTCGGTAAATTGTATTTAAAAAATACAAGATTTTGAAGCGTCACGAACTATTATTCATGTTTAAATAATATTATTTATATATATGTATAGAAACTATATTAGATCCGTATTAATTATAGTTATATTACCCAGGCAGAGCACTTAGAAATTAATAATCTCTTACAAGATTTCCCACAGTAAAATATCCATAACATTGTGATGACCTGAATAATAATAATAGCGCGCGAGTCACAATTGCCAGTTATTATTTGTATATAATTAATAATATTAATTTATAAATATTTATAAAATTCGTAATTAATTACGAATTAATTTTCATTGCATATCGTTTAATTTTATTAATAATTTTTATTCTTATTCTCTATCAATGAATCATCTCGTTTATTTTATAGCGCCACCGAACGCCTCGTAGCTCGATGTCAGCATCTCATTGATGTCAAAAAAGAGGATGGATTTGCGGCTTTGCATCTTGCTGCACTGAATGGCCATTGCGAGGTAGCTGCTATTTTGCTTTCGGAAACGGGTGGTGGAGCTCGTGTTGATCTTTGCAACAATCGACGCCAAACCCCATTGCATCTCGCGGTATCTCAGGGTCACTGGTCGCTGGTCGAATTATTGCTTAAGCACAAGGCCGATATAACGAGTACCGACGAGGAGGGTGACACGGTTTTGCACATAGCAATAGCCAAGAGTCGACATCAACCTGCGACTGTTCCTACACGAGACAGCAGCAAAGATTCACCCCTTATCTACGCGGTTCGTCTTTTACTATTATTATTATTATTATTATTATTGAGCGCTTTGCGTTGATTGAGCTGATTTCATTTTCATCAGATTCTGTTCTTATGACTGTCCAATTTTATCGCATTTTTAATCAAATTTTTACGTTTTTTTCCCTCACAAGATTTGGCAAGAACTCTCGAGGCAAGATGCACCGACGGAATTGACACTTGCCTGTTTCCTCGTGAGTGTTGACACGAGTTCTTTCCTGCTTGAGCACCGAAACTCAAAGGGAAATACAGCGCTCGAGCTATTACAACCGGAACAACAGTCAGCGGGAATTGGCGAGCTCGTACGCTCGTTTCGTAATAGGGGACGACGAAATAATGCGACGGAGGGAGAATCCGTTGAGACGGGACCGTCAGCAAGTATCACGGAGCCTCCAAATCCTGAAATTGAGACGATCGAGACAACGGCAATTGTTAATGACGATTTGACAGAAAGATCGCAAACTGCTGGCGAAGCTGACACGTGTCGAGATTGCGCGGGTTCGTTGGGAAGAAACGAGGATAGAAGGAGCGACGATCCAAGCGGAAGTGTCGTAACTTCCGGTGATATTTGTCAATGCTGCAATCGAACGAAACCTCAGGTTTTGGCCGGTAAGCAAAATTTTTCTTCATTCCTCGATTTTTTTTCTTTTCTTTTTTATTAGCGCTATCGAGGAAGCAATTTTTTTTTCTAAGTATTCTCTCTCTCTCTCTCTCTTCAGGTAACAATTCAGCCGGTGAAGCAACCTCGCTGAGCCCCTCGGAAAGCCCAAAATTGCAAGAAGCAACGGAGGACGAGGATGATAATGACGAGAGCGAAAAAAAGGAACGCGAACGCGAGAGAGAAAAGGACAAAGACTTGGAGAGATTACGATATCTCGAGACGAGAATAGCCGATCTCGAGGAGGCAAATATGTGCAGTATATGCATGGAACGAAGGCGCAATGTGGCATTTTTGTGCGGTCACGGTGCATGCGATTATTGTGCAACGCCACTAAAAACTTGTCACATGTGTCGAAAAACCATTACCAAAAAAATCAATCTCTACTAAGAACAAAAGAAGAAACAGAAATGAAAAAAAAAAAAAAAGAAAGAAAGAAAAACAGCAAAATAGATTCAGAAGGGAGACAGAGTGGAAGTTGGAGCGCGAGGGCTATTCTTCCCATTGTCCATTCCCAATTCCTTGGGAATTATCATTCAATATATTTATTAACTACATTCAAAACTGCCAAAACAGAGAAAAACCGATAATAACGATTTTACATATACAATTTATAGTACATATAATATTATACGATTTTTTTTTTCTTTTTTTTTTCAATAGTCCCATCAAGCCAACTGACCGGTGTGATTGATCCCAAGTTTGGGTCCCGAATCATTGTATGTACAGCAACGTGCCATAACGCGATTTATCGGAAAGTTTTATCGCAGCTGATAATTCATTGTTTTTTCTCACTTCTCATTCCCTTTCCCCTGTTGCATCTTCCGTCGTATCGCGTTCAATATATTATACATTAATTACGCTTTACTATATGTGTATATAATAATGCTTATTCTCGTGCCCTCAATTGGATTTTAATCGAGGCTCGTTTTATACATAGTTCGAATCTTCTTTTTTTTTCTCATAATAATGTGATGTTTGACCACTCGCAAAATTCTAAATGTTCCTCGTGCGATCGTGTTAGCTTTTTTCGTTTTAATTTTTTTTTTCGCCAAACTTTGTAATTGTTTTTTTTTTAACGATATTTCGTGCTCTCTTGTCTTTTTTTGCATTACAATTCACTTTTTTCCCTTTTCGTGTAGATGTATGTAAATTATACTGATGGTAACTATTGTATTATTACTATTACTATTATTATTATTATTATTGTTGTTGTATAGACGAGTCAGAGTCGCCTTTTTAATGAGTTTTTGTCGGCTCGCGACGATTTAACAGCCGGACGCGACCAAGCATGCAACCGAGAAAATTACCAGCCACGTTTCATAGAATATTTAACGGACAAATATCTCGTTGTTTCGCTTCGGTTCAGGGTAACACAACCGGCGGACTGAATTATACATTGAGATGAAAAAAAAAAAAAAAAAAAACAGAAAAGTAAAAGTTTAAGTATTTAAAAAAAAAAGTATATATATATAATCAACCGTGATGAAAGAGGCCGTCAGAGTGTGAATCGCCAGGAAAAAAAAGCATTTTTTTATCGAGGCATTGCCAATTTTTTGGTAACTTATACTAGTACGATTAGGCTCGGTGTGTGTGTATGTGAGATTGCAATCCTCGAGTCTCTTCGTAATATCATCGCCAACGTTATATATATATATATACATAGTTGGAATCCCTCTTTTGATCATTGAGAGTAAAGGGAGAAAATAAACAACCAACGTCGTAGGAGGAATTTGTAACGTCGATAAATTTTTACGATTGTACGTCATCTAGAAAATAATTTAAATAAAAAAAAAACAACAATTTCCAGCTACTTTATTGTGTGAGATATTCTACGAGATAATGGGTTGAGCGGTTTCTTTTTTTTTTAATTTTATTTATTAAAAATAAAACAAAAAAAGACGAAATTTCGGAGTTGGCAAGCAATCTTATTTATTTTGGTACTCGATAGGTTCGATAATCGTATGATACAATATTGAGCCAGTTTGCAAAACTGTAGTAATAGTTAATATTAATAATTAATAATAATAATAATTTTTCTAAGTAACCTAAGGCAGTATACTATAGGGTGATACAAGGATTCAATATAGTGCCTATTAAATCTTAACGAATTTCGGCGTCAAGGTCATGCATTATGGTCATCTGGAGTCTACCTACTAGGATCACCCAGCTCGTGTTATGCATTAATCGTCTTTTTTTTTTTTTCTTTTTTTTTCCTTCTTAAATTCACCGATGAACAATACTACGGGCAATGATATTTTTTTCACACTATTTTCCTTATTTTGCGATTTCTTTGTTGGAAAAAAAAAAAAAAAAGAAAAAATTTGCAAGCAGGCGCGTCTAAAAGATAGTGAGAGGATAATCGGTATCTTTTTGGAGTACCGAAACAATCTCGCGCGCGATATGCCATCGTAGTTTTTTCAACGTTTTCTTTTTAACTTTTTATTTTCGCTTTTTTAAAATATTTTTTTTTCTCATTCCTGAACGTGGAACGTTATTTTGATGATGATTTCGGAGGATTTCCTAATCCACGAGATCGCTCGTGACCTCTGATTACCTCTCAAGGTCAAACTATCATTCCCTCCTCAAGGTCACGTGTAATTCTCATTCTTACGCGTTTCGTCGAGATTTTTCCAATGATTTTCGTTTGTTTGTCGTATTCTATTTTACAAATATTTTTAACATAAAGAAGGAGCGCGCGCGAAAAAATCGTCAGTCCTCGACAATTAGCAAGAACAAAAAATTAGCCGGAGCTGAAAAATTCGAAATTTTGTCGGGCAGGTCGGTGAGCGGCACAAATCATTGCACATTCGGTACGCGCGTTATAAATTCTCGCGCAATTTCCCTTCTCATTCTTCATTAATTCTTAATTACTTAAAAAACAAAACAAAAAAATTCTCTACATTGACAATTCCCAACGACACATTCTGCCCGACGATCACTACGATGAGAATTTATTCTTTCTCAAAAAAATTATCTTTCTCGTCTCCGGTAAAAAAAGAAAAAAAAATAATAAAAACGAGCGCGCGCTCTCACTGCTCCTTTGCACATGCAAATTCGAGCTTTTAACGCCATAAAGCAAGAGCCACATAAATTATAATCGACGAATATGAATTATTGTCTGCTCGATCGGTAGACCCGGCCGTGTGTGGCGCTACATTTTTTTTTTCTTCTTTTTTTCTCTATTATAAATTCACGACGTGAATTTTCGCATCATAACGATGACCACGATAGCGACGGCGGCGAGAGTGGCGAACTTAGTTAATTTCTCAAAGATCGTCAGTGAGAAAAAAATTCTTCAAGCTACGACGGGTTCCGGACTGCAGGGCTGTAATTCCGGCTCGTTTTGCGGCTCGGCCGAATTACCGCTTGTTCCACCGCTGGAAGCTGAGCCCGAGGTATTGGGATCGTGGTTCGAGCCTGGATCAGGAGTCAGAGCTGCCCATTGAGTCGTGTAAGGCGCGGCACGAGCCTGACGTCGAGCTTTCCTCTTGGCTCGTCGTTGCTCCATTACAAGACGTAATCGTCTCATTTTTCCCTTCGTTGCCTCATTCTCCTTGGACAATTCCTCTGCGAGAAACAAGTGAACAAAAAAAAAACAAATTTGCTCATCGGTATAATTCACTTTGATATTTAGGAAGGCTTCAAAGGCTTAGTTGTCGAGTCGGTCATATATTGAGATTGGAAAAAAATCTTTGCCCAAGTTTTCAACAAGAAATTCATGCTATTTGATGATTCTTAATCAGTGGAATCAGTTTGATATTCAGAAAGGCTTCAGGAGCTTAGTCGAGTCAGTCGTGTATTGGGATTGGAACAAATTCCTTGCACAAGTATTCGACAAGAAATTGATGTTACGTGATGATTCTTAATCAGTCAAATCACAATTTGATATTTAGAAAGGCTTCAGGAGCTTAATCGACTCAGTCATGTAGTATTCAACAAAAAATTGAAGTTAGTTTAAACGAGTTACCCCAAATAAAATTACAGTCAATAGGGAAACGATTAGACTTGAACAATGTTTGAGATTTAACGTGGGAAAAATTAATAATGATTAATTTGCAAAAGGATATCCAAGTTTTGCTTTATTGTCAACAAGACATTCCTTTGAATATGAAAAAAAAAAATCTATATATACATATATATAGGTATATATATATATATATTTTTAGTAAGATGTATTGAATCGAATACGACAAAAACGAAGATTGTTTGCACGTGTTGCCCAAGAAGAAATTAAAGTCAATAATGATAACTCTCTACCGAAGAATATCTACTTAATGTAGGGCAAAATTAATAATCATCAATATCCAAGAAGACCCTCTAATTTGTAATTATTCGCAGGAGATTTTGGCAAAGTTTTTTCAAAGTATGAAATTGGCGATTTCCCCAGATTTTCTTAACTGACGCTCGACACACGAAAATGTCACAAATCTCTTTCACACTTCCGTTATTTTTTCTATCTTAGGCAAAATATATTTGGCATTCGTACCATCGTGATAGGATGTTCCAGTTGTTCCCGTAGAGTTGCCACCGGTGCCCGTCGAGACATCCGACGTTGCTGCGATGCTTGACGAGCTCTGAAGACGTCCACTGATGTGTCTGTGATGATGTCTGTATGGTCCAGCAGTAGCAGCGGGTGTAGCGCACAGCAAATCATTCAATATATGAATAATTGTGCTTATATCGCGTTTTGGTCGTCCATGACGATCCTGAAGTGCAGGATTCAATGTACCGCTAAAAGTTCCAGAATAAACGCCTTTTCCATGATGATGCATACTCTCGATAATTGCCCCCTGTCTGCGTCTTGCATGTTCCTAAAAAATACGACAAAAAGGAGTGGTTAGGAGAGGCGTTTAGCAAAGAAAAAAATGCCAAATTCTCGAAACTCAAACAAAAAATTAAGATACTGTTAATAATGACACAGGAGAACTGGCTTCGGTAAATGTATACCTCGGCGAGGTCGACCCGCGAGGTGAGTACCTCAGAGGATAGCTGTTTGAGCTTTTGCGTGAGATTTCGCGATGCCTCGGCGAGTGCTCGAGTGTCCAACGTGGCGGATACTTTGCTCGAATTGCCAAGACCAACGATCGATCCAACTGGACTCTGTGGACTCGAGGGTGCTTCTGGACTCGTACAATTTCCATCCTGATGATGATGATTCGACGATGTTCCAGAATTTTGATGATGATGATGATGATGATGATGGTGGCCATTGCAAATTTCCTTTTTTTGCGGTGTACACGGGAGATTCGTCGCCATTGGCTCGTCCTGTTGTTGCATTTCACTTGACGTCGTATTGGTCGTTGAATCTTGTTGCTCGCAGCCGGACGACGATGACGAGGATGATGATGACGAAGCTGTGCCAGAATTTGCGAGATTTTTGTTTCTCGAATGATGATGATGGTGGTGATGATGATGATGATAATGATGACGATGATGGGGACGTTGAAAGATATAAGGAATACCGGCAATTTTGTTGCGATAATTTGCTCTCGAAGAATTACTCTGAAGTGCATTTGAGGGTGAGGACGAGGAGGAGGAGGAGGAGGAGGAAGAGGAAGAGGAGGAGGACGATGAGGATGTTGTTGAAGAGGATGTGGCTGAAGTTTGGAGACCGGAAGGTCTGTAAAAAGGTGGACGAGACAAACGGGAGGAACCGGAAACCGGAGAATATGAGGATGATGTGGATGAATTTGGTGAGCTCGTAGAACGTTCACCAGTATTACAAGAATTTGTCGTTGTCGTTGCTGTTGTTACACTTGCGCTGTTGCTCGTGTTGTTTGAGTTGTTGTTGCAGCCAGCAGCAGCTTGAAAAGCTGAAGCGAGACTGCTCATGAAGGAGGATGTTCGAGCAGCTCGTGCTGCTAAAATGGCGGATCTTCTTGGTGAAACGGAACGTAAAGATGAGGATGATGACGAGGATGTTGTCGTGCTCGATGATGATGAGGAGTTTGTCGAACTTCCGGTACTCGATTGACAGCCTGTGGAACTTTGCATTGTCGTTGTTCCTGTATTTGTTGATGAATGTACATTTTGCGAACTAACGCTGAGTCCATCAATGCTCGCCGAAGCTACAGCAGCACAAGATGGCGTCGCATTGTTGCTACTCGTATTACTGTTGTTGTTGTTACTGTTGCTGCTGTTGCTCGATGGCGACGCTGGCGTCACGGTAGACAATTGAAGCTGTATTAGCATCATCTGATCGCCGAGTCTCATTGTGAGATTGAGCGGCGCTTTGCCTGAGAGAAAGTCATTAACCTGAGAATCATTGAGACTCTCCAGTGCCTGCATAACACTCTGCTCTGGGCGTTGGCCCTGAAAACAAAAAAAATATGAAGAATTCGCGGTTAGTTTTGTAATGGAGTCGAATCTTGAGAGAAATTTAAGTGTATTTCGACAATATTGAGAAAAATTACGAGCTTTTATGTTTATTATTATAACTACATATTATAATTGTAATTCACAAAAAATTAATGTATGTGAATTTTCAAAAAAATTAAATTCATCGTCTCGATAAGAAAATTAATAAATTTATATATACAATAGGACTGCAATCGATTTATATTTAGTGGAAATTTCGTAAACAAATTTTGCGCGGATTATTTAAAAAAAATCGATATTATTATTATTATTATTCTCATTAATTATATTACATTTTACTATTGCTGATTAGAATATATCAGGAACGTATGAAGAAATAATGAGCAGAAAAATCATGTAAAATAACGATCACAACGAGAAACCTGCAAAGCATATCGATTGTCGAAGAAAAAGGACAATGATGAGGCTTTGTAAAAACATACACACAAGATCAAAACTTGTAAATGAAACTTTTTCTTATCCATGTCTTTCAAAATATTATCATCGATCGATTGCCAAAACTTGCGTGCGTTGAGAATTAAAAGATATAAGAAATTGAAATTCATCAGGATAAGATGATCAACAATACTCATGAAGAAAAACATCAACGATCCCGTACAAAGAAGATAATATGGAACGATTTTTTTATTTATCTTCATGATGCTGTGCTTGTTGTTGTGTCGCCATCTTTCGTGACCATGAAAACAAAAAAATGAATGTTGTTTGGACAAATTTTTGTGTGAAGAACAACACAACCCAGGAGAGAGAGAGAAGCGGTTTTGGCGTAAAAGCCAAAGATGATGCTAATCGATGAGCCCATACCAAGAGAGATCGGTGAACGTCGCGGGTGAATGAAGACCTGCAGAGCTATATAGGAGAGGAGGAAACCTCGTTGCGGGGGCATCGGGAAGCTCTTCTGTGTTGCCCTCGTGCGATGTATATCGCCATGGGCAATATCCCTGGGTTTTTCTGACCCTCTCTCTCTCTCTCTTTATCTATCTTTGTTCGTGCAAATGTTCGGTACGTACAACGAGACATGCCCATGTATATGTGCTATATACGCGCGTGCCCCCCCCCCCCCGCCCCCATATCACTCGCGAAACACCTAACGGACTTCCTTCAGAGCCCTGAAAAGTCTTCATGCTGCGATGAGTAACTCTCGTTAACTTCTTTTCTGGACGATTCCACAGAAAAACTCAAACACTCTCGAGCGCAAATCGCTTCGATTGCAAAGAAACTTTTTGTCCCCACGTGTGAATAAATATATGAAATTTGAGGTTTTGTCGCGCAGCAAATTCTCGAGAGCGTCGCATTATCGTTTCACAGATTTTTGCTAAGGTTTTTAGAATATTAACGAGTCTGTATCGGTATTTGAATAAAAATGTAAAAAGAAAAACTGGATTATTCGTACAAAAGTCTCAACTTTCCCAAAAGCTTGTTATGTTTTTATTTTGAACCCTCAACGTTAATTTTGAGCGGCCATTTTTTATTTTTTAGGTGTACGTTTTTTACGACAGATAAAACAGTTTTTGTATATTCTTATTTTTAATTACCGATAGATTCGTCCGACGCCGTCGACGACAGTCGACGTTTCAGTTTAAACGAAAGGGATGGGAGCTGAGCAGAGTGTTTCCGTTTCTTTTGTGGAGTCAGCAGAATTTGATTTGAATAGTTTTTCTTGTTCAAATTTGCGATAGAACTGTGTCAAAAGAAATAAAGAGGGCTTGGAGAATTGAATTCGCGAAATAGTGAGGTTATCTCGAAGATCGGAACGAGAAAAAAAGTAGGTGTTATTTTTTTTCGAGCAAAATTTCGATCACATAAAATATATTAATATAGACGAGCTGCATTTTAGCGTGAAATAAATACTAAGCATATTGAATTTTGTACACGTTTTGCCGCTTTGTAAATATACAAGGCACGGTGTCATTATTTTTTTGGTGTAGAAGAGAAAATATAGCCACTATTGATATGTCGATAAAAATAATTGTCGGTGATAAGTAGATCACATATGCCCATGAAGACGTAGTAGCGCGGGGTGTCGATAGAGGGTGGTGGCGTTAATGTCAAGTGTGAATAGTCGCGTAGACCGTGGACGCGTTAGAAGTCGGGAGTTGGGGGCAGGAGGAGGAGGCGAACAATACAATAAGATTCAAAATGGTCGGAGAGCAAAGAGGAATACGACCGTTTGGATTTACGAGGAAAGAAAACATCGGGTACGACAAGCGGATTAATGTACGGTAAACAAGAGATTCGATTATCCCGAACGAGCGGGATCCGTCACGAACAACTGAGAATATGGGATTATCCGAATTTGTTGGAAATATGCGGTACATATTATGTATATATTTATCCAAAGATTACGCCGATCGTTTACCGAACAAATTTGCATCTATTATATAAAACCAACAAAAAAAAAAAAGCAAATCGTTGCGAAATAATTTCTCTTTATTTCAACGACACATGATAAAATTAGATGAAAAAAATCTAAACAAAATCCCACTTGGAAAATTTTCACAAATCAGTAATTTACGACAAACCGGTTATGGGCGCCATATTGGCATACGTGGTCGCGTCAGTAGCGAGAAAAGTTAACTTGATGTTCTTTTTTTTTTCTCTGAAATGTCAGAGAAAAACGCGCAAGAGTGCGAATGAATGAGAGAAAGCGGCCGATGAAAAGTGAAAAGACGTAAACGGTATGTTCGAATGACGTTTGCATAGTCTTGTAGATAGGAAATGTGGTGGTGTTATGTGTGTGTGAGAAAAAAAAATTATAATCGACAAATGTGACGATTGATTCGATCGATCGCCTTTTTTTTCAATTTCATTGTAATTGTTTGAACTATATTCAATTTTCGCGGGGAAAATTTACTACCGTAATATATATCTATGTACTAGCAGGTTAATGCGATTTCGGCGCTTGGCGTTCTCACTTTGATCAGGAAAGTGCGCGTGTGAGTATCGGTGAGTATTCTGTGAGAATGCCGTTTATCTTATTTGAGATATTTGTGAATTCCGGCAAGAGTGTTTCGGCCACGATTTCGGCATTCGAGTCTATGTACTTTATTATAATGTAAATTGACCCCCCCTAACCTCAAATGTTGCCTCAATCAGTCATTTCGCGTATAAAATACCGTAATTAGTGCGAACGATAGAGACACAAAATGAACGGAGATCGTTGCAAACGAAGCGAGTGAGCGACGGGAATTCGTTGAGGAGAGAGTGATCGTGGAACGAAGAGAGAACTTCTCCGTTACGCGTAGAGGACAAGAGAGAAATGTGGCCCGGGTTAACGCGATGTATTTCTAGTCAGTGCGGGCAGAGAAGAGAGAAAGCAGAGACATCGTAACAAAACGTGGCGAGATAGTCGTCGGGGAGTTTTGGACCCCCGGTGTGTTTTAAAACATCGTCCCTGCTGTTCGGCGAGTGTGTGTGTGGGGGGGGGGGGGGGGGGGGTGGGTGCAAGAGAGATTTCTACGAGACGGGAATGGCGGACAGCTCGATCCCTGGCGACGCTCATCCACCGACACATCGACTATTCCCCGGCGAGACAAGAGATCGCAGCATCCAGCAGCAAAGGGAGGACAAGAGAGAGCGAGAGAGAGAAAACGTATCTCGAATCTCTCTACATAAGGGTGAACCGTACATTGCCTCGTGGAATACCGTGCTCGTGGATGAAGGTGGGCGCGAGTGCCTCTTGCGGTGAGTCGCAGCAACCACGGTGAGACAAAAACATATGATCGAATGATTCTTTTGTTTTTTTTTTAAATGAGTTAATTAAGGAAACTTTTTTCCAACAATATAATTCTATAATACTGAATTATATTTTCGTGATGTTACACAATTTTGAAAATTTTTTATGCTAGTGAGTATGATTAAAAATTAAGTTTCTGAATTTGTTTTTTTAAGTGAAATTTTGCAAGATTTACGCGAAAGATCTCTCATTCCCTCGTTTGGCATTTTATATCAATATGAAAAAAATTCCAATCTGCAATCGAGAGCCCTCATTGTCCTTTTTGTAAACTGCCAAATACTAAGTTATGCTAAATTCGTTCCAACCCACTTTTTCCAACTTTTCGACTTTTTTGCCAACAATATAATTCTATAATACTGAATTATATTTTCGTGATGTTACACAATTTTGAAAAGTTTTTATGCTAGAGAGCATGGTTAAAAATTAAGGTTCTGAATTTGTTTTTTTAAGTAAAATTTTGCAAGTTTTACGCGAAAGATCTCTCATTCCCTCGTTTGTCATTTTATATCAATATGAAAAAAAATCCAATTTGCAATCGAGAGCCCTCATTATCCTTTTTGTAAACCGTCAAATAGTAAGTTATGCTAAATTGGTGAGAAAAATATAAGAGAGATGCGGATGAGAAAATTTTCTACGCTTCATGTGGTTGACCCGGAGACCTCGAGGAACGTTTTCTACTGTATTTATTAGAGGGCAGCAGCTGTAGGCAGTTTTCAAAGTGTATACTTTAATGCCACAAGAACCTCGTAGTTCTCCTTTTTTATTTTTATTTTATTTTTTATTCTCTTCTCGTCTTTCGACCGTTCAAGAAACACTTGAGTGTCATGCGATCCACTTGGACTTTAAAAACTGAGGAACATTAAAGAACCGAGAGACCCCTAATATGCGTTTAAAAGAGAAATATAGATCGTGGAGAAAATAAAAATTCAATATTCTCCCAAATAAACTTGACAAGTTTGAAATAATTCTTTTCTTATAATAAATATTATTATTTATTATAATAATTTCGTTGTCAAATTAGTTCCGTTGATTTTTTATTAGATAATTATGTAGATACGAATATAACAGCAATTAATCTCGAATGAATTTTGAAAATGTTGAAAAAAATTTCTTAACTTTTTTTATCCAACCAAAAAATATAATAACTATTATCATTTGAGATCATAAAAAACTAACTGCTGTAATTTCGTCTATCACGTTTACTCTCGCATATTAATCATAATTTATTATAATAATTTATCTACGCACCATTGTAGTATGTATTTGTCTCTCAATACAGATTTGATTATTTTTCATCTCGCTTGTTTATTAAGCGCAATAGAGAAAAGAGAGAAAAGAGCTAGAGCGGGGGCGTGGCGCCGGATGGACTCGTTGTCGTCGACGACGACGATGAAAGAGAACTGCGGAGTGAAACCAGCAGGCAAAACTCGAGGGGTTTTGGAGGAGGGGGGGGGGGGGCGAAATGAGAGAAAATTATTATTGTTTACGAGTCCATTCGGAGATCCGGACCTGACTTATTAATGTGAGAGCATTAAGGGGAAATGGAAAAATAAAAAGTTCGTGCTTGTAAAAATTATATATATCTATATATAGACGACTTGGTGGTAAACAAAATGTTTATTTCTTCACTCGCTGCGAGACACGAGAGTGCATTAATGCATTTTGTTCGCGATATGTGACATGAAAAATATTTCTTTTGAAAATTCGTAACGTTTCGAAACAGTGTATGTTTTGCATAGGCACACATACATATGTATATATATGCACATTCATCTTACAGACACAAAAGACTTTATCTCACTCGTTTTCCTTCCAGATAAGCCAATCTGTACGACGCCTATCTTTAGACTCCATTTTCATTTTTACAATTTTTTTTTTCTACGTCCGCCAGAGACCAAGAAAAATATTAAAAATGATCAAAAATTACTCTATGTCGAAAGAATCGTAATTAAAAAAACAAGATGTTCAAATATTATATATACAAATTAATTTCTTGCTTTTTGTTGTTGTAAAGTTCAAAATTTCTTTATTACAGTTCAAGAAAAATTTGAATCAATAAAATAGTCTCCATCATTTTCAATGACCTTAAGCCATGTATCAGGCAGCTGATCAATCCCACTTAGATATTCTAATTTAAAATAGTTTTCAAGATCAACGAAAATGAAAACAAGAAATTAATTTGTAACCTAATAGTTATAAATAATAATATTATTGACCATTAATACTTTTATGCTCGACAATAATTTTTTGACGAAATAATTATCATAGTCACAAAAAATAACTCGTATATATAAAATATTTACAAATAATTCGGAATAATTATTAATGATATAATTGTATAAATTTTTTTATCATAAATATTCATGATTTTTCGAATAATTATTGATAATCATCAGGATTAAGGCAGTTACGAAAAATCCTCAAAAATTCAGTTTCAATATCGCATTATATTCCCCCTCCCTAAGAGTGATATACTTCCACGTGGTAATATTGTTGAAGGGAATCCGGAAAAAAAAAAAAAATTGTCATACAAGCTGGCTATGAGTCCCGGTCATTCACCCTAAAAGTGATATGGGCCCCCTTGCCATGCCCAGAGCGTCGTACCAAGGACACACGCGCACACGCGTCGTTCTCAGATTATTATTTTTATTAGGGTGTCGTTGTGACACCCGGAAATTGGCAGCTTTCAAATAACACACGTAAAGTCTCTCTTACCTGAAATAAAAATCTCTAATGTTACAAAAATCCAATATATCGATAATCTCAAAGTTTAAAAACCACTTAATAGCCTGATATAATTTTCCAAGCGAAAAGTAAAACTGTACAATTTTCATTTGTTAATTCGAGCCAATTTTATTATTTTCTTTTATCCACATATATTTTTAACTACTCGCCATTAGTCATTGCGAAAATTTTCTCGTTAGCTCTCGCCCTCGCCCTTGTGCATGTTTTAAAATTCATCACGGATGAGTGCTGGGATAAGAGAGAACGAAGGGAGAGAAAGAGACGAAGTTACGACGTCGACCCACGTCGACTGAGCTCTCTTTCTCTCTCTCTCTCTCTCTCTCTTGTCTCCCCTCTGACAGTCAATAGCCCGGCAGGCCAGGCCAACGGTCGAACAAGCGTAAATGCAAAGGAGAGAGAGAGAGAAAGCTCATGAGAGAGGCCAGCAGCAACGGCACGTTGCGCCGTCGCCCCGGTCCATTGCTGCTGGTCCGATGGTGCTGTGCAAGCGATAAGGACCTCGACGTAGAGGCACCGAAGCGACGGTATTATAGAGAGACGCGGGGTGGCAACGTTGCCAAGGCGAACTATACGTACAGTTCTCTCTGAGAGACCAAGAGAGGGAGAGAGAGAGAGAGAGAGAGAGAGAGAGAGAGAGAGAGAAACTGAATTTCGGAACCGTGTGCATCGGCGAGTAGCAACGCAGCCAGCGCGTCCGCAGTTGACCCAAACGATACACCTATACCACATAATGCGTATACAGGATGATTCAGAATTAATTTTCAACCCGTTATTCGACACGATAAGGCAATTTTATAAATTTCAGTCAGTTTGACTTACTCTTGTCTATCCCTCGACCACGTGATAACATTTTTTAATTAAATGGTAGATAAACACATGACTGGGGGGTTGAGAGTTTAATATTTTTTCACTCTATGGTTTTTCCAGCTGGTAAACCCAAGATTGGTATAAGCTGGGATGCTAAAAGTTATTTCATCTTTTTTTTAATGTCGATATTGTAACATTAAATCGGTGTTTGGTCGGCCATTTTGATTAGGTCATCTTGACATCATCATCATTTTGACTCTGAATATGAAGTGCGCGATCTCGATAATTTCCAGGTACAAATTTTCATCAAACTCGGATCATTTTTAACGATTTTTGTCGGCGACATTGAGACGGCCATCTTGAACCTTTAAGTTTTAACCTCGAATTTGTGACTCGTGAGCTTAATACCCTCAACATGCTCCATCTTCATCGAGCTCGGATAATTTCTAGTAAGTTTGCATCGTCCATATTGAATCCGCCATTTTGAATTATCGTATAAATTCATTTTTTCAAAAGGGGTTTTTGGGTGGAATGGACAAAGTAGGAATCTGCCAAATTTCATTATAACCGGTATAGACATTTCGCGCTAATTGTAGAACAAACGGGCAGACAAAAAATCGGTATAAGAGAAAGAAAATAAAACGTTAAAGAGAAATAGTGTAAATAGATTAATTTTGATTTGGAAAATAAACAATAAATTTTTACACTCATAAAAATGTTATCACTGATAAGGTCCAAACCACCTCGTTCACCACCATTGAAAATGTGTTTCATTATTTTAACTCTGGAATTCATTATTAAGCTGGCGATAACGGGTGTAAAATAATTTTGAATCCACCCGGTATATGTTATGTCGAATTTATACGTTTGCCCACGTATATATTCTGCAGTTAGGAGCGTGTATATATATATATATATATATATATATATATATATATGCGAATGTGGATAAAGGGATGGGGAAGACCCATAGACACGCCTCGAGATTTCCCATGCGACCGTCCTCCTCATCACACGAACCGTTTTCGCTCCCCTCGATCTATATATCTCTTGCACGTCTATGTGTGAGTCCGATCAGCCTCATATGGAGTATCTCGAGTTTTGGCCAATGGAACAGTTGAACGAATTGCTTTCTGAATTTATATTTACTGGATATTCGATCAATTTACGATTATTAGACTCTTCTGGTAGATAAATTTCGACGTTACTACCTTTGCCACGTTGAGAAACGAAATTTACTAAATTCGTCACTTACAATATTCTCGTAATCGTAACAAAACTGTCGTGAAAAAATTCAAGGGAGAAACAAAACTTGAGTTCTCTTACAGAAAAATGTGAGACTAAAAAGAGACTGTGAAAAAGTCCCCTTTTATCTCAGACTATACTTTATATTTACGAAATTATGCGCTATAAACAAGAAAGAAAAAAAAAAATCGTCTGTTTTTATACACGAGAGAACAAAATTATTGGCAAAGTGTAATAAGCCGTCTGACGCGTCGCATTACCATCGCACAAGTCAGTCAGATAATTTTTCCGTCTTACCGTAGTTTTCGCGTGTTGATAAAATGACGAGAGGCTTCTCGATAATACTCGATAAATTTTTTAGACTCGTCTAGCGAAATTTACAGATGGCAGATTAAAATACATAAATAAATTTAAAAAAAACATTAAATTTACCAAACACTTTATTTATTTTTTCTCGTGTGTTAGGTCAAGGTCAAGGTGTAGATATTGAAAATTAAACATTTGAGATAATAAGATTTTGACCTCAAAAGCGCGCAATACCAGAATTAAATCTTTACGTTATTCCTGCGAAGTTTGAAATAAAGATTGTGGAATTTTATAGAAAAAACCGTACATGAGAAATCGCAGCGCCATAATCTCGTCTACCTTAAACGTTCTCTCTGTCTTTTGTCGTTGTGTCATCGTAATCGGATAGGACAGCATGAACGAGTGCGAAAAAGGAATGCAGCTTGGATAGACTCAGAGATAGAGAATCTTTGATGACGAATTTTCTGCCTTTTTTTTTCTGCTCAAGAATGAAGTTTTGAAATCGTAATTTCATGATGGAAAAAATTGCGAGCTTTGAGCCTGCATTAGAGATAAATGATCAATTTATCATTTTAGAAAATTAGATAAAAAATTTCGAGCACCATTTTCTGTCGAGGGTTAATAATGTAATTAATAAATAATGAAGAAATGAGGGGAAAAAAATTAACAACAATTACATGGACAATGTAATTTTAGTCTAAATTCTGCTAAATTTTTTTCAACAGTCGCAAACAATTAGAAGAAAATGTGCGCAAGAAAAATCGTACAAGTTTCGTAAAAAATTTCTCTCTGTTTTTTGGCTCAGTTATTTTTTTCAAGAAGTCAGGAAAAACAGGAAAAAGTCATGAAACTCATGTCATAATTTATTTTATATGTTATTTTGCTATTTTCTTCATTCCCATTGAATTAGAAGAATTTGAACTATAAATTTCGAATGATCCTTATTTTTTTTTTCTTCTTCGATCGCGACAATTGGCGTTGCAGCGAGCAAGTAACCGTGCAACGAGCAACGGGGACAAGGCGAGCAACGGCGCAGTCGCGCGCGTGCATCGCTAGTCTATATATGTAATGTGTGCTTTTACAGTACATATAGCGAGTATATATATATATATATATATGTCGGTTGATGTACGAAACGTTGCAGAAAAACATAACGCGACAAGCGATATAGTGACCGAGAAACCGAGTGACCTGGCGTAGTCGGAAACTTCTCTTACAATTAGACGAGTCAATCGACAGAAAAGTTTATCTTGATCGCAGATCTAACGGATTTTCCATCCGGCAGGGAAATCAAGTGAAAAATGGGCTACAAAGCTGGCACGGTGAAAATGCGAGTCCTTTATGAACCCTTTTTTCTCACTTTTTTTTTTTTTCTTGAATTCTTGAACGTTAAACAAAATTGAGTCTGAAGACCAGAAATTTTTTTAAACATTGAATGCTCAAAGAATTCAAATATTTTCGATCGATTTAAGTTTATTAAGAGTTGAAATTTAAAATCGTTGAAAAATAATCGTCGTTGAAATAAATAAAAATTTATACTTTCTCGTGCCAAAAAAATCTCTTCGGAGTAGTGAATTTTCGAATTTAAGTTCGAAACGATTGCAAGATTGATCCGATTTTCTGGTCGAAATTACGTTCTGAGATTCGGGCCCAAGTCCCAAAAATAATTCCCAAGAGGTGAAAAAAAATTGAGGCCCTTTCGAATTTGCAACTTTTTAAATTAATTTTGTACTTCGAGCTCGTATTTGATAGCTCTTTTTTTTTTAATATTGGGCCTAATCGTGATAGGAGACCCTTTCGTACCGAATAATTTTTTACATTCTCATACACGAATACACACAAGGGCGCATGTACATGGGAAAAAAAAGTGTCCTGCATGATATTAAACGAGACTTACCATAAGGCCGGTTTCCACGCTGGGCAGTAAAGTGAGTCTGCTGCCATCTTGAAGACGATTTTCTGTCAGTGTACCCTCGCGCAGCTGCCTAGAACAAAAAAAAAATCAGACAAAGCGTCTCAGTATATCAATTCGGTGTGGTTGAATTCTCGAGTGTCTTGTTCACGTTAGAGGTGCGTGTGAACTTATCGCGACACACGTACAATAGTCTAGTACGAGAAACGAGTCGACCCTGGAGGCGTCGCCTTGGCTCACACGTGGCCGAAACAAAAAAAATATATTATAGATACATAACTCTAATATATATATATATATATATATATATATATATATATATATATATATATATATTAATAATTCTAATATATATATATTGAGGCACTAGTTACAGTCTCTACGCAAGTAAATTTTACAGCTGAAGGCTCACCCGAGTTATCTTCACCATTTTTATTTTTCTACTCATTTATTACAGAAAGGCCTAATTGGCCATTTTCATTTTCAACAAAAAATTTACTGTGAAATTTTCAATAAAAAATTCAGACTGTCCACTTGTATTTTTTAACCGGTGAATTTTCGTAAAAATTAGAAAATTGGTGTGAATTGTTTTTTTTTCCCTCCGCAACATCCTCATAAAGGAAAGAAAAATATTTGAAAAATATGAGAGACTATCGATTTGGCGTGGCATATTTCGTTGATGTGAAATATATGGATGTGTAATTATTATTGGGAACAGGAGAGAAAATTATTATCGATCGATTCGATTCTCAAATTACGCGTCTGAAAATCATCGTTAACGTCATCGTTGTTATTCCGTCAGACCCAAATGATGATAAGCACATACGCTCGGTGTTTTTCATCTTTTTCCCGGAGCTATAATGATAAAAATTATGGAGAGTATGAAATTAACCTTTTTTTTTTCTTTCTTTATCAACGACCTTGCAGCTTTGTCGTGAAAATGAGCAGTAAGCCAGTAACGTTTTACTGTTAAATTTAAGCTGAATAATAAAAACGGGTTCCAAGAAACAAATGTTTAATAACGGCAGTCTGTGAGTCGACAGGATAACGGACAAATTCGAAATACGAATACCGTTTTAAAGAGAAAAAAATCTATACAGGAATGAGCAATGTTTTCCAGTAAAAAAATAATAATAATTAAGAATTATGGAATGAGAAAATTCGTGTACTTTATAATGTCGAAAATACTGAAATTAGAATTTCTAAAAATAGTTTAGAATAATTCTCAATAATTACCCATTTACAATTAATACTAACATTTTTTTGGATGAGATAAAAATAACGTTGTTGCAAAAAAAATATTTGAAATAATTTTTCGTTCGAAATTTCACAGCAAATTTTTTCTAATTTCGCGATGTAATTACTAATTTTTTAATTTATACTTAATTACACGGCGTCGTGGCGTTTGATATATAGTTTTAAAAAAATGGGTATTCATAATTTATTTAAATGCGCTAAAATGAGTTGTGTGTATATTTATCGTGATAAATGTAGAAATTACGGAAATATTTCTTCCTGACTAGCAAGGCCACTCTATACGTATACGTAACATTTTTACCAGCATGCTTCATACTGTGGGTACCTTTCACGCTTTAGTATACTAAACCGTGTAAGGTCGCGGTGGAGCAGCGCCGGAGATTTTATATATATATATGCGTGTGTAAGCTTCGTACTATAGTAAGGTCATGGCAAAGTAAAAGACGAGAAAGGGAGGAGAATGAAGTAAAGAACGAGAGCTGATGGCAAAAAGCTTTGGCTCTTTAAACCTTTCGTCGCAGCTCACTGATCTTCAACTGCTTTGCACTGTATATATCTCTATATATATATGTGTGGGTACACACTACACATGTTTGCGAATTTCACTCTATGCGTTAGGCAGACTCAATCGTCCGTGAGGAAACGAAATTTGATAGTTTCTTCTCGATGCCGTTAAAAAAAAAAAAAAAAAAAATTCTCCGTTGTATCGAGTGTTTTCAATATTTTATTCTAAATGGTAATAGAAAAGTTTGTACACGTTACGAGACTCTTCAAAATGTGTTTCAAGGCAAAACTAAATGGTTTCGATTAGTACACATTTGGAGTACCATTTGAAGCACATGATTAAAAACTTTTACGATCTGACGTTTCAACCAATTATGATAAATGAGGATGCGTCCTTTAGCGAATAAAGAATAAAGATCGATTATGTGCTGGATTTTTAATTTATCAATGTTTAGCTCTAAAAATCATGAAATTCAAATTTCATCATTATATTTTGAGGTAATAAATTTCTTTCTTCATATTATTATTATAAATATTGTACACAATTAGCCAAATAATTCAGTATAAGTGTATAAAAAATCATTCAATAATGCAGATGATTTTTTTTTTCTCTACAATTCTGTAATATAAATGGCTAAAATGGTAGATAAGTCGAAAAATATATCGTAATTCAGATTCTTAAATCTCGAACCCAACAATCTTTACTATAGTACAGTATTTCATGTAGCCGCTTTTATGTAGATTTAAAGGTAGCGAATTATATTGTGTAGGTTTTTTTTTGCTTTTCGGTTTCGAGACAGGCGCAGATATGGGCATGGCATAGGAGCTACGAGAGATGGAGCAGAAATGCGAGGGTCTTGTATTATCCAAGTAATACCTCCGATAGTATGTACGTCTATATAGATATACAGAATATACATATGTATATATATAGATTTATATATCAAGAAGGGATCCTGCGCTCCAACACACCGCGTTCACTCGATCGACCACGAGAGCGCTTGACGCCCCAAGGCATGCACAGGCCTCTCTCAGTCTGTAGGGGCCATTGCGCGCTGAGGCCTTCACTTTCGGAATCGATCTTTGAGTAAGAAAAAAAAAATGCGAGAGAGAGAGAGAGAGACAGAGGAGAGATAGGATAGAACGAACGAAGGACGAAGGGAGAGTACGAACGAGACAGATATGGTCGAGCCTTTAATGTGCTCTCGGATCGTTTCTCCTGGATTTTTTTTCTATACACGTGACCTCAAGGCTAATCAGTCGTGGTTTTTCTAATCTCTCTCTCTCTCTCTCTCTCTCACGCTCTCTGGATAGGCTCCTGAATATTTATGCGACGATTCTTTCACAAGGAAGGAAAAAAAAACGATAAAGTGAATATTTCGAAATAATATTAAAAAGTGTGATTTAATAATTCACAATAGGGGATACAAAGTTTTCAATGAGTTAAAAAAATTGATATGAATAAAAGAATATTTAGAGTCTCAACATTTAGTCATTTTTCTTGTGTCTCAAGTGATATGTGTGTGACAAATAAAACGTGGAGGTCAACAAAGGCAGTCCATAGGGTCATGTGATATATATATTGCTTTCTGCCTCGGGCACTTGGGTCACTTGACAGTATGTGCATCCTCTCTCTCTCTCTCTCTCTCTCTCACGTTAGTCTCTCTCACTCTTCCCCCACCCCCCCATTCTCACCCTCTCTTTTGGCCCTATCTTTGTCTCTAACGCCATAATCTCCTTCTCCGCCTTCGATCGCGTTGGGAAACGCTCGGGAGAGTATTTTACGCATAATACCTATGTACGTAAGTTTCAACAACGATGCTCCCTGGTTGATTTTATCGCGAGAGAGTGCCATCGGGCGTTACTCGCTCGAAAGGATTAGTCACCAGCGACGAGAGATTACAGAATGTTGAGAATATATCGACGTGTATATATATAACGGCATCCGGGATAAAAATTACATATATATCTAAAGTTAAACGAAAAATAATAATAATAATTTATAAGCACAAAATAAAAATTTGCCACCAATATCAAACAATTAGAATATAATTCACCATTCATTAATTCGAATTGAACAAAAAATTAATTAATTAATCAATTGATTTATCAATTAATAATTATTCAAGTCAGCCAAAAATCGAACAACCGAAAAAGCAAATAAATTAATATAAAAAAACAGCTATAATTGTTTATTTGAAAGATTCGCACATTTATTTCAATGTAATGTTCACAAGATTAGCATAAAGCCAAATTAAACTCGAGTCTGAATGAGCGCAGCATCGCCCAAGAGCACG